>CM051234.1:306778646-307141945 GCA_027917425.1 Gastrophryne carolinensis | reverse complement strand
AGCAGAAGTGCGCTTTTACTCACCTCTGCCCACAATCCTCTTCCTGCGGTGGTGTTTGAAACTGGCCACAGCCGGTTCTACAAAAAGAGGCTCCCATGATTGAGGACCTCTTTATGTAGCCCCAGCTCGGGCCGGGTTCAAACAACGCAGCTGCTGGCAGGAAGAGATTCAGGCAGAGGTAAGTTACAGCAGCTTCCTGCTGCTGCAACCTTGGGTGAAGCAGGTTGATGGGCTGCTCAGCACACCATCAACCAGCTTTTCTGTGTTTGGGTTGAACTCTAACACAGCTTTCTGGCTTAAGTTCAGGTTTGGGAACCTGAATTTGCAATGTTCGGTATAAACCAGAACTTTTCGTTCGGCTTTGCCCATCTCTTCTTATTAGCACAGTTCTCATAGTTAACACCTTGTCATTTATGCTGCAGTGTTTAGAGCTGTCAGATGCTGCCTGAACAATGAGTCCATAGTACTTTCCTCACTTCTGTCCTGGGGATCTCTTCTCAGAGGGAAGGATGGATTACAGGGTAACTTTGTTAACTGATAGTGACTGCTCTGGTGTGCACCCAGCCTTTCCTTGTGGCCATTATCATGGTGCCTTGGCTTTCCTGGATATGTAAGCTATCATCACATGCCTGGCTTTCAGGATGTCCCAGCCCCCACAGTTTGCTTGGTCTTTAACTTTTGTTACTTGGCTGCAGGATGGGGAATTGTCCAGCGCAGCTCCAGAAAGAATCGCAACATGCAGCTTTCCCTTTCTCTTCCTCTTAACTACTGCACCCTTTTTCCTGTTGTACATTTATACATTTCTCCTATACAGTGCCATCTAGTGGTCTAAATAACTCAATGCTTGTTCAACACGAATAGAACAATATGCTTGAACCTCAACTTCGGCACATATTTGCACATATGTACCTTGTTACAGGGGGAATGGGGGAGGGAGAATGCCACACTGTCTGTAATGGGGGAGGGGTCGCACTGACTATTTTGGGGGTGATCATGAACACTGCCTGTTATGGGTTGATGGAAGTGGTTTCTGCACACTGCCTGTCAGGGGTGTACATACGATTTGCAGGGCCTCAAAGCAAAGGGCCGTCCTCAGGGCAGTTCTTGGCATCAATAAAATAACCACCCCCCCCCCCCCCCCCCAAAACCAGAGGTAAATAAATGCACCACACCTAGCCCGCCCAGTCCTCAGCATTAAGCAGGTTTCCCCTCTTCAAGCTCGTTACTGGCTTGCAGGTAGCCAGGGACTGAGAAGGACCTTTGTTTTCTGCTACACACCCCAGGCTGCCATTCACTGTCTGGGATTGGAGGGAAATCAAGCTGGTGGCTTCTTAGTTCCACCCTTTGGAATGTACAGCCTGGGTACCTC
This sequence comes from Gastrophryne carolinensis, assembly GCA_027917425.1. NCBI lineage: Eukaryota > Metazoa > Chordata > Amphibia > Anura > Microhylidae > Gastrophryne > Gastrophryne carolinensis. Next base: position 307,140,576 of record CM051234.1, on the reverse strand, counting down.
ACAGGTCCCTGTTAACTACTAATAGGGCAGTAATGGCGCATCACTTCTGCCAGGGGCCCGAAGCGGCTCCCTTTATGGTAAGTACGTCCCTGCTGCCTGTTTTGGGGGGGATTTTGCACCTTGCCTATTTGGTTCTTAGGAGGGATGGTATTTTAGCACATTTGGTTCAATATTTTTTTTTTCTTTTTCCCTCTAAACCCCAGGTGCATCTTATAGAATGAAAAATATGACAATTTTATATCACAGTTAAACAACTAAGCATTTTGCGCTATATATGTCTAATTTCTAGGTAGGCTGGCAAAAAACTCCTTTTTGTAAAGTTTTTGGCCTTATTGTTTTCCTCGTTTGGAATGTAAAATAAACCTGTGTGTTAGGATTGTGCCCCCAGACCTGTGATTTACTTATCTGCATGCTGGTTCCAAGTTTCTTATATTCCAGTGGCTCTGTCTTAGCAAAGTAGGAGTGGCTGGCTTGCCCTTCATTAAAGCTCCTAGTATCCTTAACTCACTACAAATCCCAGAATCCTCCAACTGTAAGATGTGTTTATTAGCAGCTTTGGCTAAACAAAGCAGCAGCAATCCCCTTTTCACCTGAGAACGCTGCTAGTAACCCTTTAGCTTCTGAAACACAAGACTTATTCCCCCTGAAGAGATTTAAAATAATGCAGATGGAGTAAACTTTTAATGTCTGCCTCGACCAATCATATGATTAGCAAGCCAGAGTGCGGCAGCTTCTGAAATGTTCATCTGAATACCACTTTGTAAGGTAAACACATGTTGCTATGGATAACTGTTTTTGTTTTATAACATGGATTTGCAAAAACATAGAAAAGTAAAAATTAATAAACTCAGCACCTTGAGCACATCATATTGACACACTGGATTGGAAACGTTTAAATATGCCACCAAAAGTATATACCGTATTTGCCGGCGTATAAGACGACTTTTTCCCCCCTGTAAAACATGCCTTCCAGTGGGGGGGGGTCGGGTCGTCTTATACGCCGGGTGCCGCCGCACACACACACACACACACACACACACACACACACACACACACACACACACATATACATATATTCATGCTTACTTTCATGCCACCGCCGCCGCTCTCATACACACAAACACACACACATTCATTCATTCTTACCGGCACTTCCTGGCTGTTGCGCGCTGGTCGTCGGTGGGCGTGCCCCAGATGGCCAGCGTCCATTGTTTTCATGGACGCCGGCCCCCATGCCTGTACTGAGGGATGCCCCCCATGCCTGTACTGAGGGATGCCCCCATGACTGTAAGAAGCCAGAAAGTATGACTGTAAGAAGCCACCCAGGGACTCTGGGAAGGGAATTAACATGTTGAAATAAAATCTGATGTTCTTTTATGTTTTATTTGGTGTGTGGAAGAGGAGTAGTCTTATACGGTGAGTATAACAAACTCTATATTTTGAGGGGAAATGTTGGGGGGTCGTCTTATACGCCGGCAAATACGGTATATATTTTTTTTTTTTTATTAATGGACCATATAGGTTGTGTATCTGTCTCTAGTGGCCGTTCCCAGTTTGGAAAAGCATTTGCATGTTAAATGCATAGTCAGTCAGGAAAGAAAGAAACCCATGTTAGGCCACATAGAGGAATTAAAAGGGACCAAAACCCAGGATTTCCAGGGGAAAAGCACAAGAGCAAGACAAAGCATGTCAGCATCTGCCCTTTGTGTTGCATGTGCACTAGTAAAATTATCCAAGAAGAGTCTCCTGCCTTCATGGACTCTATTTTAGCTCTAATCAAGCCCAGATTGCTGATAGAGTTCAGTCCCTGGGCCCCATTACCTCGGGACCTAAAAGGGGGAATCACAAGAGAGGCCAAACTCTAGTTCCGATATTGAAAACTTAGCCGCTTCTTCGCCGCTGGATAAAAAAACAAAAGTTTTTGTTTTTCGGTGGAAGAGACTGAAGAGTTATTGTCTGCCATCTATGAGATTCTGGATAAGAAGACCTCTGAAGTACAGAAAAGTAGAGGATGAACTTAAAGGGCCTATTGGAGGTTCAGGGTAGGTCCTTTTCAGTCCATAATGCCTTGAAAGAGATGGTTTCAAAAGAAAGGCAGATTGTGCCCAAATCTTTTTGGACTAGGTACCTCTTTATTGCTGAGTATTTAAAGCTATGGCATCTAGTTCCCAAGGTGGATGTGACAGTATCCAAACTTTCCAAACTATCAGATCTTTCTATGGAGGATGCCAGCAGTCTTGGAGACAATGGAAAAGAAAATGGAAGGTTCCCTTAAAAGGTTGTGGGAGGTTTCCACTTTAAACTTTAGGTCTCCCCCACACTTTTTAGGTCAATTACCCTTTGGTTAGGAAAAATGGAGAAGCAGATTCAGTTGGGTTCTCCTAAAGAAGACATTCTTAGGTCCCTCTTTGTGGATTATCTCTGACGCCTCTGTGGAAGGCAACTGTATCTAGCTGGATTAAGCATGTTATACAGATGACCTATGATGACACATACATACGGCCATTACCTGTGCCAGCGAAGGCGCACTGCATATGAGCAATTGCTATGTCTTGGGCTGAGGCATCTCCTGTGTCAAACAGATTTGCAGAGCTGCAGCGTGGTCAACACCCGACACATTCAATATATAGATTAGAAGCCAACACTCTGGATCTAGATTTGGCCGTGCAGTATTCCCACCCCTGAGTTAAAGATATTTCGTATATCTCAGACGTGCTGTCATGGAAGTACGGGGGGGGGGGGGGGGGGAGGGGGGAGGTAATTGCTTACCGGTAATGTGATTTCCTTGTATCTTCCATGACCGCATGACTTCTTGGTAAGTGTGGATATCGCCTGACCTATTATAGCCCTTCTATGTTATTGCACTGGGTTGGTTTGGGCAAAGCTAATTGAATTCCTATCCTTCCTAGGGGCGGGGACACCTTCTCTCAGATGTTCTGCCATGGAAGATACAGGGAAATCACATTACTGGCTACATATTCTGGATGATACTGGTAGGCATGTCCCAGCCTTCCCAATTAGGGGCTATAATACACAGCAAGCTCTACCAATGAAAATAGCATTTTTGGTTTGAGGATAGTTTAACTGGACCAGGAAATCCAAGGTTAAGGTAATACCATTTATTGGCTAACTCAATAAGATTGAAAATGCCTTGAACTGGACCACTCACTTGTCTCACTTGCCCCATCTGCATGCATGATACTGAATTATTGTCAGCACTTAATTTGCTCCTGCCGAAACGCCGCCTCACCAATGTTCTCCTAGCTGTGTCTTAAACCAGATCTTCAGCATAATTTAATGAAAAGTCCAAACCCCTCAAAAACTATTCCTCAGCATTTAAAATCAATATATTTTACGTATTTAGCCACTTAGTTTTTATTCTTTCCCCCACTGGGCTGCAACTCTGTTCAGGAGTCTAGGATACGGGCGCCTCATTCTTGCCCCAGTTACTGAGGAGAGGAGAGTGGGATAAAGTGCAGGGGGGTGGGGTTATAGCTGTGCTTTGCACAGACAGAGCAGAGCTGGGATCAGGAAAAGGACAGCAATCACAGAATGCAGAGTGACAGTCAGAAGACACTTCCTGTTTGCAGGCAGCCTGAGACTCCACGTGCTGCCATTTTGGATGTTTAAAGGCTCAGAACATGCAGTAGATGCAGGTAGGATGATTTTTAATGTGGGCAATCTGTATGTATGGGGGAAACATATAAGATAGGCCCTAATTCAGGGTGAAGGACCAGTTTAAAGCTTCCTTTCCCAGTATCCCAACTGTGATAGATTTAAGTGACATAACCCACAACGCACAGTGGCAGGAAACCCAGCAGCACTTGCTCTTTGCAGGCTACTGTATGTCAGTCATGGTAAACTTTCTGTTCCAAAGGCAATGAAAGGCACACTTTGGAGACCTGCTACAGCATCTACAGCGTGCTACAAAAAATGGAAGAGAAAAACGTGACAAGCTGCTGGTTAACATCTTGGTGTCTTTTAATACGTTATCTGTACTATTCCTGTAATCCTGCCATTATCAGTTATATCCTAAAGCCTTGTTAATACCAAGACCTTGTCTATTGACACAATTGTTATAGGGTGATATGAGTACATAGCATGTCTGCGTGATGGGTTACATTAGAAGGAATATCTCTATGTCAACCACCAGGTGGAGACAATGCACCACATTTGAATACAAGTTCTCTGCAGAGCTTTGTGATGTTTAATCTCATCCAGATTAGTATTCGGTCCTAGTTTTAGTGTAGTGAACTGTGTAGAATTGCACATACTGCACAGCAGTAAGTGCTGTACAATATTTAGTAGTGTTTAGTAGTGTTGACTTTCATGCAAGAGCCCTACTAACAGCATCATTTTGCTCAGGAATTGTACTGACATTGGCTAAGAAGCCATGTGACCTTGACCACATTTTTCCATTATTTGTATGGCAGGACACACCGTGCATACTTCTGTAGCAGTAAAATGTTACTTGACAATGCAATCATTCAGATTTACAGCAAATTACTCACTATGCAAATTCAAAACCAAGGTTGTGGAGCTTGGATTGCGATATAAAGTAATCTGAGGGATTAAAGTGGACCTATATCCCTTTAACCTTCAACACGGTAAGCATTATGCTATTGAACCCTATAGTTCATGTCAATCACACCGTAGCTGTTTGCATAGGAGGGCAAATTGGTGAGTTTCTTGCATGCATTCTGATCTATCCTGGGGCTGAGGGTGGGGGGCCACTTTGAGGTGGACAGTTTTTAAAACTGACCTTTGGTGAAGATCGGATATTACTGAGTAGGGATCTGTTTGATTACAGACATGGAGTTTATTTGCCATTTTTTTCCTTGAGTGCTAGTTGATAAGTGTTTTTTACAGAAGAGGACCCAAAAGAGCAGGTTCCTTAATAGATGACTGTCATGTCCCACCACGTGTGTTTTATATTACCCGGGGTAACTGCTTAATATAATGTTTGTTTACATAGGCTGAGCAGTGTGCCTTTAATCCACTTTGTCCCTTCCTTGCTCCCTTAGCCTTCCTGTGATGGTGGTAGTTCTCCCTTATTTCCCTCTCCCTCAGCCCTTTCCAGTTTGGCATCAAAGCAGTGCACACCTGCTGTTCCCTTCTGCAGCTACAGTCTTTCTACCGCTGTTCTATCTGCTATCTTCTACCGCTATCTGCTGTTGTATGGGTTACGTCACAAGTTTCCTGCTGTATTGAACTTACATGTCAAGATTCCTGCTGTAAGACATTTTGCTGCAAGATCAGAGGTCCCCAGCCCTCCTCTTCAAAGGCCACCAACAAGCCATGTTATGTGGATCTCTGCACAGGTGTAGTAATTAGTGTAGCTGAGCAATAGAGCCAGCTATGTGGAGATCCACAAAACATGACCTGTTGGTGGGCCTTGAGGAGGAGGGTTGGGGACCCTGCCTTAAATGTCCTACTTTTCCTCTTCCATGTCAGGAACTTTTGGGAAAACTGTCTGGGCAGGGGCTACTGATATGGGAACTTCCCTCTTACATTTACAGAACGTACCCTCCATGCCACAAGGAAATTCCATGTATGTAAAATATATACTTGGCAACAGAAAAACTGATTCTAAAACTGATTAAGCTACAGTTTCTTGTTGGTACACTGCTGCTTATAACTACATATATTCTCTGCCTCCAGAGCCTTCCCCACCAAGCCCCACACCCCTATTGCTATCCCTACTGTACCTTCCGCCAAGACACTCGGTCCATGTTCTGTCTGCAATGCTATAGCCTTAGGATCAAGGATATGAGGACCATACCCAACTCTGTCACATGATCTGCAATTCTGGAGCCTCAGCTTCTGAGCATACTTTTTAACTATTTAGGAACTCACGTTGGGGGCTCAGATGGGATGTTTTGGGCTAAACTTGGCCCCTGGGTGTAAGGGTACCTACCCTTTTTTATATTACAATAATCAAATGTAATGATATTTGTTTGGCTTGTAAGTGCATAAAATATAATGCTACATATACACATTTAGGCCTCAATTCAGTAAGACTTGAAAAAAATTCTCATGGTAGTAAAAAATTCTAAGTCTAAGAATTTCACTGTTACTGAAACACCACATAGAAAAACAATGAACATTTTAATACAGTGTAAAAGGACTAAACAATTATCTTCTTTTCTCAGGAGTAAAAACGTACCATTGACTTTCATTGTTTTCCTAGCTAGTGATTCATTACTTTACTTTACTACCATGAGATTTTTTTTCTACTCTTATTGAATCAAGGCTTTAGTGTGATACCTAAAGTTTTCTAAGAATCAGCTCACTTCAACAGTTACAATGCCAGCATTTTTCTGTCGTCTTCTTTATCTAGGGCACTTTTTATATGACCTGGATTATAAAACTGAAGCTAAAACTACTGTAGAGCTGAAGGTTAATAGGTTTGAGCGGTATACTTATTTTTAGAGGCTGACGGTAAATTAGAAATTGTCAAAACTCCTGATCAGCACAGCAGTTTTAGATCAGGGTTCTGTAACTATTTGATTAAATCAGCAGGGGCTGTTATGTTTCTCTTCTGTCCATTTCAAGTTAAAAAAGTACCGCTAGATAATAAGGCCAATTCACAGTGTATTAGCGTTTTTTTGGTTTTGTCTTATAGCCTTTTGCCTGTGGCCTAGTCCATCTGCCTGTGACCCCCAGGACTTCGCACGTGCTGCTCCAATCCTTTGAAATGCCCTTCCCCATACAATTCGACACTCTCTGGCACAAAAACCTTCAAAAGCACCCTCAAAACCCACCTATTTAGACAAATTTACCATCTGGCCTAACCAAACCACCTTACACTCCTGTCACCCCCTTGTCAGCACTTGCTACCATGCTTAGTAAATACTCTTTGTGAGTTGTGACCCAACCTTTCATGTTTACTGTCATCCTTTAGATTTCAAGGGCAGGGCAGCCTTATGTGCTCCTGTACCAATAGTGCCACAGAATACAATGGTGTTTTATAAATGTGCAATAAGAAGAAGATTTTAAGATGCTTTTTTGACTCATTTTATGCTATTCCCAAGGGGGATAAGGTGGTAGGAAATTACTGTGCTGAGTGTCTAAACAGGGACTTTGAAGCTGAACAAAATGCCTTCCTCCCATGCACCCCAAATCGGTATGACCCGCTGTGTGAAACCCCCAGTTTGCCTGTAACAGCCTACCTTTCCTCTGCCCAAAGACACATACGTGGACGTGACGGCAGAGGGAGACCATACGGTCCATCTAGTCTGCCCATTTGCTGTGACTATGGCATTCAGCAAATGGCTCTGCCCTCCTGCAATCGAGAATGCAAATGGATGCACCTTTGGGCTGTACGCGCACTTCCTCCCCAGTCATTTATATAAGCAGGGACAGGAACGCGCATGCTGCTGGGGATGCGCCCGCTTTCACTCCCCTTGCAGAAGGGAAGAGCCATTTGCCGAATGACGTAGGCACCACAGGTTGCCACCTGGTCGGCTGGCCTGCCGGTGCTGTTGTGTGTGTTTTTTTTTACCGGTAGTTATAATTGCTGGAATACCTTTCCCATACACAGCAGGTGTTGGCAGTGTGTAAAGCGTCAAGCTGTGGGTAACAAATCCAATTTATGGTGATAAAATACCGACTAGGTGGCTTTGCAATCTACTTTGCAAATACAGTCACGATTGCCGAAGAAAATTGCAATCACAACGCCCCAGCAAAAGAATATCCTAAGGCAAAACTGTGAGTGAGCTCACTTGGATGAAAAGCAACCCCACACATAAATGGTCTTCAGGTACTTGTTTGTATGACACAGGAATTTAGGTAACACTCACCTTTTCTTCTCTTGGCAATCAATCTTCCAGATGTTTCAAACTGTCTGAGGGTCCAGACACTGGAGGCAGATTCCACAATTTCCTGCAGAATGTCACTACACCCTTGATGTTTTTGTAAGTAGAAGTGGCTTAGGTGCTAGTTTTCTACTCACTTTGTAAGAACCCCCCCCCCCCGGACAAGAGTCACCCTGATGATGGCATTTACACAGGGGGGTGCAACTGACTCAAATGATCAAAACATAATAAATATAATTATCTTTATTATGAAACCAATTAAAAACAAAAAAAGGCAAAACACTTAGAAGCAAATTTGAGCCATATATTAAGTATACAGTATTATTTGGTCAAATAAAGGGGTCAATAAAGTGGTGGTCAGATCACAAGGCATTAGATTAGCTGGCCAGTTTTCAGTATTCAGTACAGGTGGTTTTGTTACTTTGAGGTAGGTTATATCTATCTCTAATCTATCTCTATCTAACTGGTTTGTTAGCACTAACAACTTTAATTCGGTCACAATTTATTTGAAATATAATCTATGATGCAAAAATCTTAAAGTTATACATTATTGAATGTATTTATTTAATTGTATATATATAAAAATGTATATATATTTTTTAATTTATTCTGACTGGCAAGCATTAATATTGTAAACTATACATATGGCTCAGTCGCTTCTAGAGGTTTTTGTTTTTATTGGTTTTGATTCCATATTAAAGATTATATTTATTACATTTTGATTGGGTCGGTTGAGTATTTGAGTCGGTTGCACCCATGGCTTAAAGAGGACCAAAACCCACCCTGGAGTCTGAGACTCCAGTGCAGGCATACTCTCTCCCCCGGGCAACCCAATCCGGGGTGCCCTGCTGTGTGAATCCCACCAGGTTGTCCTGCGCGAGAAGTGGCTGCATCCCCGCTATCCATTTAGCAGGGCACATGCCCTTGCCAGGCATTTGTGAATGCAGATCCAAGCACACTGATTGGAGGAGATGGCTGCGCATGCAGGGAAGGGTAAATGAGATTGGGCGAGAGCATTATACATTTGTATTTACGTGTTGGCTACCCATATAAATCTTTTTTTCCTCAGTGTGCAGATTTCTGAGCAAGCTATGTACTGGTCTTGTACTGATCCCTTAGCTGGATTCTCTGACACAGCTGGACTTTCTTGGTTTCCCTCAAGCCTTTTTTGCAGCAATTAAACCTATCCATAAAGTTCTTGATGGTCTGATAACTGGCTGAATTCGGGACAATCTTACAAGCAGAAATCTCTTTTCCTGTAAAGGCCATTTGATGATGATTGCATGAATGATGGCTTCTCTGCCTTTTGGCTAAGATCAAGTGTAATATCTGTTATCATTCAGGTCCATGAACGGCATTAGGTTGGTAAAGCTGACCATTATTGTACCCTTGGGGTGGCGCCTTAGTTGGTCACTTTGGGTTGCATTTAAGGTATTTGTGCACTTCACACATGTGTTGTTTTTATGCACGCTGCTCATTGGCCAAGCCAGGAGTAATTTTTAAGGCTGATGGGCTGGCCTCTCAGCTCTCACAGCTCAATTCCCCCACTTTTTGTCACCCAGTTTTACCACATTATGTTTCTTGTTTTGTTTTGTGCAATCACGTGTTAGGGTTGCCAGCGGCTCCTTATGGACCCTGTTCCTAAGACCTGGGGTCAGAAGTCATAGGCCTTTTGGACTCGCTTTGGACTTCTGTCCAGTGATCCCCCCCGAGGCTCCCGTGAGTATGGGGGTAGCGAGCCCTTGGGAAAACAGTGCCTAAAAATCCGTCTTGAGTACCTGCACTATGATCCAGGGAAAAGCGGGTTGCAGACACTGTCAGTACTAAGGACTAGCTACCGCAGAAAGCAGGAGCCGAATCTGAAGATCATTGTACCTGGTCAGGTAACCACCAGGGAAGGTGCCGAATCTGAAGATCATTGTACCTGGTCAGGTAACCGCCAGGGAAGGTGCCGAATCTGAAGATCATTGTACCTGGTCAGGTAACCGCCAGGGAAGGTGCCGAATCTGAAGATCATTGTACCTGGTCAGGTAACCGCCAGGGAAGGTGCCGAATCTGAAGATCATTGTACCTGGTCAGGTAACCACCAGGGAAGGTGCCGAAGAGCATATCCTATATGTTTCCCACACCCTGTACATATAGATTTCTCACATTAAAAATCATCCTACCTGCATCTACTGTATGTTATGAGCCTTTAAACATCCAAGATGGCGGCTCATGGTGCATCAGGCAGCCTGCAAACAGGAAGTGATTTCTGACTGTGCCGCTCTGCATTCTGGGATTGCTGTCCTTTCCCTGACCCCAGCTCTGCTCTGTCTGTGCAAAGCACAGCTATAACCACCCCCCCTGTACTTTATCCCACTCTCCTCTCCTCAGTATGTGATGCTTCTGAGTCAAGATGGCGGCGCCAATATCCTGGAGTCCTGAACAGAGTTGCAGCCCAGTGGGGGAAAGTTAGTGACTAAAAACTTAAAATATATTAATTTTAGATGCTGGGGAATAGTTTTTTAAGGGTTTCGGTTTTTCATTAAATCATGCTGAAGGTTAGGTTTAAGGGCTCCATGTGTTAACAGTGCTATGTACACGACAACTTCGACAAAAAAAAAATGAAGGTAGCCATGGTCAGGGGCAGACTAGGGCCAGAAATCAGCCAAGAAATTTACAGGTCTTGTCCAGCCACTGGCCCATGAGTTTGTTAGCTTATTAGCTGCCTTGCTAAACCAGAAGTGCCCATAGGTGTTCAGCTTCATCAGTTTGGGTCTCCGAATTTCAGAAACTATGTTGCTTTACCAGAACAAGTTGTCTACTGCGTTACAATTCCTTTCAGTATGTCAGTATACAGCATAGTCCATACAGAGAAACCTACTCCTTTGCAAAAACAAATCTGCATTTGTGTTTTCTTATGACTCATTTCTGACTTGATCCAGAAAGTGATGTTCCATATCCTGAGAGACCCCAAGCAAAAAAAAAAAATAGGCCGTATATACTGAATATGGCTTATTGCATCAACCAGCTGTCTTAAATGCTTAGTTTGCCTACGGGGTCTCCCACGATTCTTTGAAAGAAGATTTGGATTGGTAAGGTGGTGTGTGTAATGGTCTGGGGATTTTAAGTGGGTGGATGACTCACTAGAATAAGAAAAGACCTACTGCACATTTCAATCCAGAGGCCCAGTTTTCTAACAAATATATATAATAATTTCATTGTTATGATATTCTTTTCCAGTAAATATAGTGCTTTCTTTTTATGCTCTGCTTTATCACATCAAAGCACATTGCTATTTTCCCGTGCCTTTACCTGCTCTCAAAACATTTCTTATTATAATCAATTGAATAGGGAGAAGACAATACAGCATTTAATTAGCGATGATTACTGCAGCTTACAGCGCATTCATTAATAAAACAGGAGCCGAGGGATTTCCACACCACAACCTCTTACACAGGATGATCACATATGCAGCTCTGAAAAATGGTGCAGACCTGAAAATCAGACAATTATACTGACATTGTTCAAAGTCATGCAACATTTTTTTTACAATTTAAACCAATCTGTTAAACAATTCCTGTTCAGCTACAGGTATTCCATTATATGATCTAGATGAACTGTAAAAATACTAGTTGTTAACATTTGCTGATTTGTTGATATGGCATAATGGCAGAAGCTGTGTGCCTGTATTAAGGCTTTAAAGGGACAGCCTGTGCAAAGGGTTAAATTAACAATGCTAGTTGTCAGGGGATGTGGCCTTTATTTAGTGGAACTTTAGGCTGGTTTCACAGTGCGATGCATTTGCACTAGTTATTTCATAGGTAATAATGCTTGCAATTACCCTTCAATGGAGTGTGATGCCAAGAGATCGCTATCGCCACAAAAACCTGGCATGCTGGACTGTTGCAGTTGCACCGGAGACATGTGAAAGTTACCATGGGCTGCGCTTTCACAGCGATTTTGGACCGATCACTATTCGCTTGCCCTGATCTGAAAGTAATCTTTATGTCTACATTCACACTGAGAATTAAAAGCCCCCAAATGGATAAAAAGTATAAAAAATGTTATCGTCCCAGCTTTGCCCTGACACATGAACCATATGGCAAAGGTGCACTTCTGGTAAAGTCTAGGGATTTATTGTTTAAAGCGAACCTAAAGTAAAAGATAGTTTTGTTTTTTTTATCCCCTTAGGGTAAGGAACTAAGCTGGCCTATGTTTTTTGTATATGTGACGGGTGAAACTGTGGTCAACACTACACTTAGGAAACATTAGAGCCCTGTCAGTGGGATAGGCCCTGAAAGTGATAGGAATAATAGTTAAATACAGAACTTAGGTGCCATTGCATAATGGGTCCATATTAAATAGTCTAGGGTGCCCCTTAAAATAGATAAATAGAGACTCGGCCAGGTGGCATTAGCAAAATTACCTGCTCTGCCATTGGTTGAGCCTAGCAACATAGTTGGGTAAGGCAAGATTTCACAGGTTATATAAGGGAGAACCCAACCCTTCTAGAGTGTTCTTAAGTTTGTTTCAAGCTAAAGAGGGGAAGTGTTAATGTAGTGGAGGAGCTAAGCAACAGTGAAGGAAGGAAACCTGTGGACTGTAACTGAAAGCTGTAAAGACTGTTTGCTGTAACCAATGGATATTGCCTGTACTGGATTATGCTGTTTAACATGGATGAAAGCCTTCAAATCAAGACCCTGTTGTTTGCATCAAGGAGTGTCATGACTGGAGACCAGCGACAACTGAACCAGTAAGTCATCTCGGAGAGGCGGGCACGCCCGGCAGTAGGAAACCAGCGAGCGCCGCGCCACTCAGCAGACGCTCGCCGCGGGCACCCTGGTAAAGGTAAGTTCCTTACAGTTAGTCATTTTTCCTATCCATAAAACTGTCCCTTTACTCTTCTTACCCTCGAAACAATAATTATAATGCTATGTCAGCAAAGATCCCTCATTGACTAAGTCCTGGATTATAGAATGGCCTGAGATAGACAGGCAAAAATGGTGAGAAAAAAAAGTATGTCAGTTTGCTAGTGGTGCCAACTGACACGGATACCACCCTCAATTTTCCGGGAAAATTAGTTTCGGTCCGAATTTATTTACGGCGAATCGCTATTAAAAACGACTATTTCTGGCCTTCCAAGAGCCTCAATTGGGTTGTAGAACATTTTGCCTTGCTTTAACGCGCATAGGATGCGTGCTGGGTTAGTGAAATAATACTGTAAAGAAGTATGACATGCAGATCAGAGGCATCGCTATTAGAATCGCTGTCACAGAGCTGCACAATTACAGTGCCTTGAGGTGGCAGCAGCATAAGGAGCCCATATATTGCCTGAAAAACACACCCTGGAGTTGGCAGCAGCATAAGGAACCCATATATTGCCTGAAAGACACGCCCTGGAGTTGGCAGCAGCATAAGAAGCCCATATATTGCCTGAAATACACACTGGAGTTGGCAGCAGCATTAGGAGCCCATATATTGCCTGAAAGATACACATTGGAGTTGGCAGCAGCATAAGGAGCCCATATATTGCCTGAAAGACACACTGGAGTTGGCAGCAGCATAAGGAGCCCATATATTGCCTGCCTGGAGTTGTCAGCAGCATAAGGAGCCTATATATTGCCTGAAAAACACACTGGAGTTGGCAGCAGCATTAAGAGCCCATATATTGCCTGAAAGACACACTGGAGTTTCCAGCAGCATGAGGAGCTCATATATTTTGCCAGAAGGACACACCCTGTAGTTGGCAGCAGCATGAAGAGAATATATACAGATTTTGGGCACATATAAATCTTAGCTGATCCATGCACGATTCATCTTCACGCAGGTCAGTCTCTCAAAAAAACATTTTTCAAGCGTACTGGAGCACATTGAACTTCGCATCTAAGAGTTTTACCACTTTGTTCCTGTTAGAGTCTTCAGGGCCTAGTTACTACTTAGTGAAAGGCCATAGATAGTTACACACCTGCTGCTGTTATCGACAAATCCTGTTTTAAGCGTAGTGTAGCGTTTTGTCCTCCCCTCATATACGCACTAAATATGTCAGGCAGAGAAGTGCCAGGATGGGCACAGAGGAGTGGCAGAGGCCTAAATTCATCAAGCAGAGGTCGCAGCAGACTAGGGGTGAGTGGCAGCAGGAGACTCAGTGAGAGGCCTGAACTCCCGGTATCAGCTAGCGATGTATTGACCAGCAACCCATTTGCCATCATCGATTGGTTAACACGATCATCCACTTCATCACAAGTGAAATCTGATACCCACAGTCAACTGTCGGTTGTATCTTATGCTTTGGGTTCAGCTCCACTATTCAGTGAGGACGATCTGATAGAGAAAAATCAGCAGCTACTGCCCAGCCAAAATGTGGAGGAGACACTCGCCGCTTCTTCCACTAGGCGGGCAAGTAGTGATGAGGAGAGTGGCGTTGGAGGTGGTGTTGCAAGCGTTTTAGCTTCTGAAGCAGACACTGTTGAGGAACCTGAGGAGGACATCAGTGATGTGCAGACACAACTCGATGATGATTATTATTGTTATTATTATTAATAATTTTATTTATATAGCGCCATCATCTTCTGTAGCGCTTTACAAGGTATGATTACAAACAAAGTAAAACATATAGTACGGAGTGCGCATGCGCGTGGAGCCGTGATGGAAGCCTAATCTGGCAGCTCCGCAGACTATTGAGCGCCCTGACCTCCTCCGCTTGCGGGACCCGGCAGTTTTCGGCCCAGGAGGGTCGCATCCATCAGGTGACCATCCCCCCCCCGAGTTTCGTGGGATTCTGAGGCAGTGAGTGAAGGCCTCCGTCGGGTGATAAGTGCGGTCGGGAAGACGGCGCCATTTTGCTGTAGCTGACAGCAGCTCCCTGCCTTGCGTTGCGTCGGCTGCAGGTGTAGCTGTGTTCACTTCCCGCCTCCCGGTGCTTCATCCCTCATCCCTGCCAGCCATCTGTTGCTTGGAGACTCTCCAGACACGTGGAATTGTTTCTCCACCCAGCAGCGTCCCTATGGAGGATCTTAGACCTTAAAGGGTAAGCGCAGCCCTTCCTATTGCCTTTCATTCTGCCATGCTCCAGCTTATCTTCTAGCAGGCTTCCTGATCTGCTGGGGGATTCCTGGTAGGAGGATCTGTGCGTACCCTTAGCTGTAACCCCCAGGCTGTATGCAACATTTAAAGGGCCGGTGTAGTCCTTTCTAATTGTGGGGCCGTGTTGTTAAAAGCTCTCAGTGGCCTTATCCCCACTTTTATTCACCCTGGCGATGGAACCATTAGCTCAGGCTATTAGAGATTCCCAAGATATTTCGGGTATAGACGTAAAGGGTACTCAGCATAAGATCAGTCTTTTTGCTGACGATGTCCTCCTTTTGGTTACCGATCCGCTAATCTCCTTACCCAATGTAATGAAGATATTAACTGATTTTGACAAAGTTTCAGGTCTGCAAGTTAATACGTCTAAATCCATCGCTATGAACATAAACGTCCAGCAGGACACCTGGTCCCGCCTGCAAGCAGCCTACGATTTCCGCTGGGAAAAGGATAAAGTGAAATATTTGGGAATAAACTTGACGAGCTCCTATGATACCCTTTTTAAAGCTAACTACATTCCGTTATGCCAGAAGCTTCTAGGTCTGATTAAGTCTTGGAAGTTCTTCGGTCTGTCTTGGTTGGCAGTAAAGATGAATATCCTACCCAAATTTTTATATATCGCTAGGTCCCTTCCAATCAAAATACCGGCACCATATCTAAAGAGTTTACAAAATGCAATCTCCGAGTTTATTTGGGCAAATAAGAAACCAAGAGTAAACAGAGCAATAATGCTACAACCTAAATCTAGGGGAGGTCTCGGGGTACCTAACCTGACCAGATACTACCAGGCAGCACAGGTGGCACAACTAGCTTCGTATTGCTTAAAGTCAGACATACCAGCATGGGTCCAAATTGAAGCCGCTATTTGTCATCCAATTGAAGTTGAAAATCTACTGTGGCTACCAGCAGGTTATAAAAAATCTGTTGTGAATCCGATTATGTCGTTCTCTCTCCATCTATGGGATGGGCTTAAATTCTCGAAAGGCTTGGCTTCCCCACATTTACCAATGATGCTCCTTTGGGGTAATCCTATGTTTACCCCGGCATATACCGATCCGGGAAGATTCACTAAGTGGAGAGAGGCAGGCATTCGGTACACATCGGACTGCCTACAGGGCCCAAAAATGACCCCTTTTCCTCAGCTTTCAGAAAAACACAGCTTCTCAGGTAAAGAAATATTTAGTTATCTACAAATTTCCCATTTTATTTCATCATTGATTCGCAGTAGTGGCAATTTGGACCATCCTCGAATGTTTGAAGTTAGGTGTAAACAAAATCCCAGAGCCCGGGGCTCAATATCTGAGGTTTATGAACAGCTATGTCAGACACATAGGGACCCTAGAAGCATGCTTATTCACCGGTGGGAAAGAGACTTAGACATGCAACATACCGAGGATGAGTGGCGGAAAGGCTGGTTGGCCTCCTTTGGTAGGGCTGCATCAGCAAACTCGATAGAGATCAACATTAAAGTTTACTTAAGATGGCACTTGGTTCCAGATCGCCTTTGTCATACCCCCGGAGAGGAAGGTAAATCTTGCTTTAGGGGATGCGATGCAGTAGGAACACAATCACACATCTGGTGGGAATGCCATCTGGTAAAAACATTCTGGTGTAAGATTTTTGAAGTAATCAGCAAAGTACTAGATATCACCTTAACACCAGACCCTTGGATTGCATTGCTAAACGGTCCGGTAGTAGGGTCTTCCAAAAATGGCAAGAATCTTACCTATCACCTATTAACAGGGGCAAATTGGTGATAGCCAGGTCCTGGAAATCCCCTAAGCTAAGTTTCAAAGAATTTAAGGATTCGGTCTCTAACATTATGGCTATGGAGAAAATGACTTCGATACATAATGGTATGATTTTGACACTAGCTTATTAATGATCTGAACTTGAAATATGGGTGATATCCTCCTACAGACGCCTTAAGGGAATCAGCGATATTCCCACCATCCTGGTTATAACAGCCCCCTCCATAATGTGAGAAAATTCTACTGCATACTCCAGGGTTGGGCCTCCCTTTCTCTATTTTCTCATCCTCCTCTTCTTTAGATCCTTCCCCTCCCTTCTTCCCTCTTCCTCCCTCCTTTTTTTTTTTTTTTTTTTTTTTTTTTATTTGTTGTTTTGAGGTTTTGTTTTCATATTCTTAATATTATTATCATTTATTATTTGATTTTACTTTATTTTATGCACTATATTATGTGCTGACGATAGTTAGTAGTCAAAAGCTGTTCATATTATATATCAACAATAGAGATGTTGGTAAACAGTTCAGAAAGCTTATACTATTTTCTTCTCTTTTTGGAAAGATAATTTATAATTGTCTGGAAGTATTGTCATGTATTTCCTTATCTTCCAATAAAAATTATTGAACAAGAAATGACAGCACTTCACACCCTGAAAAAAAAAAAGCTCTCAGTGGGGAGCCTCTGGCCAGGAGCATCCACTTTCCCACCCAGCAGTTCACTCCAG
This sequence comes from Gastrophryne carolinensis, assembly GCA_027917425.1. Lineage (NCBI taxonomy): Eukaryota > Metazoa > Chordata > Amphibia > Anura > Microhylidae > Gastrophryne > Gastrophryne carolinensis. The sequence goes on along the minus strand of CM051234.1, from coordinate 307,123,219 downwards.
CCAGATTGCATCATTTAAAGGGCCATTGCAGCTTTACAGGCTATCTGCCGTTTGTGACCCTGGGATTAGTCTCTAGGACCTCATCGCACGTTCAGTACATCTTATTTGCCCTTTTTATCTGTGCTTGTCAAGCTTTTGTGAACAGCGTAACAGCTGGACCTGCCAGATCCCGCAATGTCTGACCCTATTGCTTCCCAGAGCGATCCTCACAATACGTCTGATCTCCTTCCAGAGGACGAGTCCTGGATGGATGAATCCCTACAGGGCTCACCTCCTAAATCCCATCCTCCCCCCCTTGACGGATATGAAGCAATTCTGGAAAGAGCGCTAGAAAAGTGGGCGCTGAGCATCACAACTCAGATTACCAATACCCTTTCTGCAGATATTAAGGAACTGGGTCAGAGGGTCGGGGATTTAGAACATCAAGCAACGAACCAGAAATCTGATATGTCCTCGCTGAGAGATGATATGGATTTATTGCGTGAGGAAAATCTGGTATTGCTCCATAAGCTCGAGGATGTTGAAAACAGATCGAGGCGAGCCAACATTAGGATCAGAGGGATTCTGGAATCTGTTTTGGATCTGCAATCAACAGTTACAGCACTCTTTCAGGAACTTGTTCCTTCGATTCCAATTGAGAGACTGGAGTTTGATCGAATCCATAGGGCCTTACAGAAAAAAAGGGCCGACGGCCTTCCGCGTGATGTCCTAGTTAAGCTGCATTTTTTCCGCACTAAAGAGCTCCTTATGGCTGCGGCGCGTGGGCGGGACTCTTTAGAGTTCCAGAACTTCTCATACCAGTTGTTTGCGGACTTGGCACCCCAAATTTAGCAAGGAGACGTGCTATGAAACCGGCCCTGCAAATTCTACAGTCCCACGGCATTAGATATAAATGGGGTTTTCCCTTTAAGATTTCCTTCTCTTACAAGGACACTCACTTTGAGGCCTCCTCCTCTCAGGAACTTGATCGGGTGCTTGCTTCGGCGAATCTCCAGCATCTCAGTGCTATCCAGGATGATCCTCCACAAAAGAAAAGAGCGCTTTCCTTTTCGCCAGCTTCTAAAGAACAGCGTGAATCGCGGAGAGGCACGCAGAGGCCCGGAAAATCGGCGGCGGCTCTGATCCACAGATTTGGTAAGCCAGCGGCGGGGGAGGGCTGAGGGGCAGCCTACCCTGTGTTTTTTTGTCTAGGGGTCTTGCCCCTCACCTTTCTTAGGCTGCGGCGGTTCAGTTTATTTCCTGGGTTTGTCATTTACTTGTTATGAGGGTTACGTCTGTTGTGATGGACTTGAGCGTTTTGCTCTCTCCTTCACAGCTTTGAAGTAAGCTATATTGTGTGTTGGGATAATTTTAATGTTTAGCTTTAAATTAGCCTGTTTACCTTGCATTTCTTGTTTCCCCTCATTGAAATCACTGTAACTTTTGTCCGGGTCTTACGTTCTGTTTGTAACGACCTGGTCTAATGTTGTTGTTGTTTACTTATTTCATCGGTTTTTCCTGGAGGGGTCGGGCGCTCATGTGTCGGTCGTATGCTCACTCCTGGCTCCCCTTCTCACTGATTCTTTTTTTTTTTTTCAGTGGGAACGAAAGCATTTAACTCTTGCCCCCTAGAGGGGTTAGTGGTTTATTGTCTTAGTGATGGGGTCCCAGTGGGGTAACCTCGTCACTCTGTTTTGTTATACCCAAAAGGGCGGAAGTTTATGCCGCCCTGGCGGGATTGCAAAGTCGGGAAGGCGTTTTCGCCTTCATGGTGAGCGGTTTATCTTTTGTTATGCTATTTTTGTTTTTCTTTTATTTTTCTTCTGTCCCCCTTTGTCCTTCTTGTGGGTTCCTGTGCCTCCTCTTATGAAGGTTTCAAGTTCTGAAGATAATGGCGGTTAGATTAATCTCCTTGAATGTGCAGGGTCTGAACGCCCCTCAGAAGAGAGTAAAAGCCTTCAGGCAACTGAGGTCACTCCGAGCTGATATTGTATGTCTCCAAGAAACGCATTATACTAAGCAAGGTACTCCTAAATTCCTTAGTGCCGATTACCCTTTGTTTTATTCTGCCTCTGCGTGCACCAAGCAGCGGGGAGTTCTAATCGCTTTTAAGCGTTCGATTCCCTTCTCCCTGGAGCATGTGGTACGCGACTCTTTGGGTCGTTTCCTTATTGTGGTGGGCATGATTCAGGACCAGCCTGTCACGATTGCGACTTATTATGCTCCTAATCAGGACCAAAATGCTTTCCTGGAGGATTTTTTTAAGAAACTATATCAAGTGGAGAAAGGTTTTCTCATCGTAGCTGGTGATTCTAATCAGACTATTCATCCTACTTTGGATAGGCAAGCGGATGATGGATCCTTTGCGGAGGCTAGAAGTAGATCCTCTGGGAAAGCATTTCAGGCCCTATTATATAGATACCACTTGGTGGACGCATGGCGGGAGTCCAACCCAACTAAGCAGGATTTTACCCATTACTCGTGTCACCATAAGGTCTCTACAAGGATCGACCATATTTTCCTGCAGCAATCCTCCCTCCCCCAGCTTTCTCAAGCGAGTATTATTCCAATAGCCTGGTCTGATCATGACCTCGTTTCAGTGGACCTTTTGGCTCTTACTCAGAGAGGTCCTCAGAGGTTTTGGAAGTTGTATGAGCCAATGTTGGCTGATGAGGCATTCCTGGAGAGGGTTCGCTCGGGGATTCAGGAATTTTTCCGCTTTAACAAAGGTTCAGTTAGCTCAAACGTTATGCTGTGGGAGGTACATAAGGTTGTGATCAGAGGGTTGTTAATGCAGGAATCTGCAAGACGTAAAGTGTTATATAGAGAGAAACTCCTGGCCCTAACGGATGCTTATCAGACTTCAAAAATCGACCCTCTAAACAGAATAGGATCCACCTCAATCAGGTGGCTAGTCAGCTTAATCTGTGTTTATCTGGTGAAGCTGCCCACCAATTGAACAAATCTAGGTTTCACTGGTATCGCCTGAGCAATAAGCCTAACACTCCTTTAGCGAGAAGGCTTAGGGGAATCGTGCTGAAACCCAAACCGGTGCGTATTAGGACGATAGAGGGCCATCTGTCTAGCAATCCTGCAAAGGTTGTGGCTACATTTGCTAAACATCTCGAGGGATTATATAAGCCTACATCATGTTTAAATGTGAATAAAGCTGAAGAGCTATTTGGTCAACTTAACTTGCCCGCTCTCCCCCATGGTGCTAAGGAGCTCATTGATAGGCCCGTTGAGTCTGGTGAGGTACAGGAGGCTATAACATCTTTAAAAGTCGGAAAGCAGCCAGGTCCTGATGGCTTCACAACGTTGTACTATAAAAAGTTTAGCCAGATTTTGGCTCCGCACTTGACGACAGCGTTTAACGCCCTGAGGGAGGGAGCCGCTTGGAGTTCTGACTCACTTACAGCAGCGGTTAGTATGATTCCCAAGCCTAACACGGACGACACGATATCTCATTGTTGAATGTTGATGTCAAAATTTTGGCAAAAGTTCTGGCTACTCAACTTGCTTATCTCCAAGGAGCAGGTGGGGTTTATGCCACAGCGTCAAGCGGGAGACAACATCAGGAAGATCGTCAATTTATTACATCGCGCAAGGGTGGAAGGCTATCACACCATGCTGCTGGCGCTCGATGTGCGCAAAGCATTCGATACTGTTGCATGGGATTATTTGCATTTCACTCTTGATAAATGGGGTTTGGGTCCGTCTTTTTTGAATTGGATTTCCTCTCTTTATGCCAGTCCGGGGGCGTTTGTTAGGTATTCGGGCTATTCCTCGGAACGTTTTATTCTGGGTAGGGGCACAAGACAGGGTCGCCCTCTCTCCCCCCTCCTTTTTGCCTTAGCCATTGAGCCCCTCGCCAGAATTATCCAGGGCAATAGTGGTATTGCGGGCATTGAGGTGGGGGGATATGAGCATAAGATATCATTGTTTGCTGACGATATTCTTATGGTGATCAAAGGCTCCCTTCCGAGCCTCTTTAAAGATCTTGATTCTTTTTCTAGGCTTTCGGGCTTGCAAATTAATTCAGCTAAATCTCAGGCTCTTAATGTTTCCCTACCTGACAGTGTTTTGCATACTGTTAAGGCTTCCTTTGACTTTCACTGGCAGGCTAAGTTTATTAAATATTTGGGGATACAGTTGACGTCCGAGTATGCCTCTCTTTATGGGGCAAACTATCCTAATTTGTTCAAGACCCTGAGATCTCTCCTGGGTAACTGGGCCAAATTAAATCTCTCCTGGCTTGGTAGGATTGCTGCAGTGAAGATGGCATGGCTCCCCAAATTACTTTACTTTTTCGGGTATTACCGATTCCTGTGCCGGCAGCGTCCCTGAAACATCTCCAAACTGATGTAAATAAATTTATCTGGGGTGGGGGTAGTGGTACGCTTTATAGATCTAAACAGAGAGGTGGCTTGGGTGTCCCTAATATTGTACGTTATTATAATGCCTGTCAAATTGCCCAATTGGCAGTCCTGCATGGGGGTAGTGATAGACCTTTGTGGGTGGATATTGAGGAGTCATATTGTTCCCCGGTCTCTATACATAACTTACTGTGGCTCCCCCCCGCGGTTTGTAGGAGCTCCTCCAACCCTGTTCTGCAGCATTCTCTTAGACTCTGGAGGGCCAATAAGAAGCGCGGGAATCTAGCTTAGCAGCATTCTCCACTTCTCTCTTTTTTTGGAAATCCGGAATTCTCCCCAGGTTTTGTGGAACCGGTGGCATTTGAGTGGTGGAGAAGCCATAAATTGACCAGAGTTCAGGACCTATTCTCCCACCAAGGTCTGCTCTCCTTTGCTGAATTGGGATCCTCGCATGATTTGCCGAGGAGGGAGTTTCTTCGCTTTTTGCAAATTAACCATTATGTCCGGTCTAAATGCAGGATTGGTGCCCCACTCCCGCCTCTCAAGATTTTTGAAAAAATCTGCCTTGAGCAACCCATGGGCAAAGGAGTGATTGCGTCTGTCTACAGATTGATGTCTGAACCGTTTTACGTTTTTAGTCACTAACTTATTATTCTTTCCCCCACTGGGCTGCAACTCTGTTCAGGAATTTAGAATACGGGCGCCGCCATCTTGAATCAGAAGCATCACACTTACTGAGGAGAGGAGAGTGGGATAAGGTACAGGGGGGCGGGTTATAGCTGTGCTTTGCTCAGACAGAGCAGAGCTGGGGTCAGGTAGCGGTCAGCAGTCCCAGAATGCAGAGCAGCACAGTCAGGAGGCACTTCCTGTTTGCAGGCTGCCTGATAAGATGGCTGCTTCCATAAGCCGCCATCTTGGATGTTTAAAGGCTCATAACATGCAGTAGATGCAGGTAGGATGATTTTTAATGTGGACAATCTGCATGTACAGGGTGTGGGAAACATATAAGATAGACTCTTATTCAGAGTGAAGGTCCACTTTAATAAGGCCACCGGGCTAAAACTGAATTTATCCCCCCAACTGTCGCTTCTTAACTTGAAACCCCCTAACTGTTCGAGCTCTCAGTTTGTTCTTATTAGGCACATTAATACGGCAGCTAAGTTGATTATTGCCCAGTCGTGGAAGAAACCAGTTATTCCCAGGGGAAGCCTTATCACCCAGGTTAATGAAGTTATGATGTTTGAGAAGATGGCGGCTATGTTAAAGGGGGACTTTGCCCCCTTCTTATCCATCTGGGAAGGCTGGATTTCTCATTTCCATCCGGGTGGTCTCAATTGTGTTCTTCTCACAATTTAGAGCCCCGCCGTGTCTCTTCTGGCGGAATGAATGGAGGCCTGGAACCCACCTTTTACCCTTTTACCCCTCTATCCCTTTACCCCTCCTTTTCTTTTTTTCCTAATTTTTTTTCTCTCTTTTTCTTCTTTTTTTCCTGTTTATCATGCATCTTGTTTATAACTAGTCATATTGTTTGGATAATTGTTAATTCTTGGCGATTTTCAATGACTGTATGCGTATTTGGAAAAATTTCCTTGCTATGTGATTATGCTGATTTTTGTTTTGCTTTTATCCAAATAAAAACTATGATGAAAAAAAAAAAAAAACATATAGTACAGAGAACAATACAAAACTCAAAGCTACGAGGTTCAAACCAAGTGTTGTGAGCACAGGAGACAATATGAAAGAGAGCCCTGCCCTTGTGAACTTACAGTCTAAAGGATGGGGGTGGAGACAAAAGGTAGGCATCACAAGTGGTAGAGCTTGAGATGGCCTGCAAGGTTATAGGAGTTGCTTAAGACAGATGATATGCCCTGTCTGAAGAAGTGAGTTTTGAGGGCACTTTTAAAGGCTTGGAGTGATGGAGAGTGATGGATTTAACGGTCAGCATGGAGGCAGAAGGGGAAAGTCTGGAGGCAAATGTGCTCGGGGTAGACCACTTGCTGCCCGGCAGGCTACCTTCCCAGGAGGAAAAAGACTATTGTGGCGCGCTGGGTAGAGTTGTGCTTTAAGGCGGTTATGGATTTTAGGTTAAAAAGTGTCCCCTTTTCCTGGACGTTTAACCAGGTTTTGGGTATGACTTTTCTGTGCTGTGTATTACTAAGGATCTGTCATATAATTGTCAGTCCTTATTTTTGCAGCAAAAATAAATTCAAACGATATAATATAGTCGGTATTATAATTTGTGAAAAGAAAAACTTACCGCCACGGCCCGGGGGTGCTTAACCTACCCAGGGCCTCTGACGTAAGGAGGTTCTCAACGACGTAATGGTGAAGTTTGCTGTGGGATCCGTATTCCATCCAATGAATTGGTTGTCTTTAGCTGAATAAAGATATCGCAGGAGTGTTTATTCAAAACACACTTTTATTCAGGAACAAGCAAGGTGGGGGGAGGGGATAGGTAAAGTCAATGTGGGGAGGTGGGGTAGGATTCAGCAGCGGCGATCCGTGCTGTGTGGTTGTAAAAAGTTCTCTTTAGTCTTTAGAGATAAACTTCATATCCGTTCCGGGTGTTTCAGATTTCCATATTTGTAGAAAAAGTCCTGTTTCATAGAGGGTTGGTTGGAGCGGCGTTCTTGCCCGGCTCCAGATTGATCCGACGCGCGTTTCGGTGTTTACACCGTCCTCAGGGATTGAATTCTTGGCTTCTAATGGATAGATGTCTTTTTATTGGTGGAAAGAACCCACGTGGTCCTTTCAGGAGGCGTTGTAACTTTTTTCTTGTAATCAGTCCGCAGCTGTTACAAATGTAGTCTTGGGAGTGCTCTGAGTTCTTATAGACTGATGGTTGTTACAAATGTTTCATTCTTGGCAGCATGGTTCAGTTGTTACACTCATATTGCTCTGGCAGCACGCCGGCTGTCATCCGTTTGCAACATTTGTATTCCTTTTGACCGCAGACTTTAGAAAGTGCTTTTAACGGCCTGCGGCTTGGGTTTTAGCTGATGTTGAAGGCTGCGTATAATCGGCATAAGCCGATAAAGATAAAAAACATAAATAGAGGTTAAAAATTATGAATAAAGGTTAAAAAAGTTTTAAAACACGTTTTGTAAAAAATAGTAGCTAGTGAATCCTGGAAGTTCCGAGTGAGGGATAGACTTTATAGTCGATAAGAATAGATTAAAAATGAGTTCAGATGCGTATTATCGGCAACGTGATGAAAATATGAGTGAGGGTCAAAAAATATGAGTAAAATTTAAAAGAGGTTATGGGCGTGGTTTGTTTAGAAAGTAGTAGTTGGAAATTGGAAATTTTGAGTGAACAAAAGACCATAAAATGAGTTCAAATGAGGATAATAATCTAAAAGAGTTCTATATATATGTGTATAAAAGGCGGTGTTGAAAATAATGATTGGTGTTTGATAATCATAAAAATTATAATATATAAAATATAGAATATAGAATATAAAATATATAATATAGTAATATAAAATTATATAAAAATATATAATGAATAAAATGTTTATATCAATTATATATAAATAAATAAATAAATAAATAAATGTATGATATACAGATAAATGGTAAAAGTGCCTATAGTTCTATATGTTATAAGGTGTTGGGTAATGGATAAGCAGATAAATTGGATGTAAGGGAGGATGTATGAATATATATCTATACGAGGTTCGTAGAGTTAGGGCAAATGTATTATAATAAGAGATCTATGAAGCATGGAAGTACAGGTGGGTGGAGTTCAATCGAAGGATGATTCCAGGATTCACTAGCTACTATTTTTTACAAAACGTGTTTTAAAACTTTTTTAACCTTTATTCATAATTTTTAACCTCTATTTATGTTTTTTATCTTTATCGGCTTATGCCGATTATACGCAGCCTTCAACATCAGCTAAAACCCAAGCCGCAGGCCGTTAAAAGCACTTTCTAAAGTCTGCGGTCAAAAGGAATACAAATGTTGCAAACGGATGACAGCCGGCGTGCTGCCAGAGCAATATGAGTGTAACAACTGAACCATGCTGCCAAGAATGAAACATTTGTAACAACCATCAGTCTATAAGAACTCAGAGCACTCCCAAGACTACATTTGTAACAGCTGCGGACTGATTACAAGAAAAAAGTTACAACGCCTCCTGAAAGGACCACGTGGGTTCTTTCCACCAATAAAAAGACATCTATCCATTAGAAGCCAAGAATTCAATCCCTGAGGACGGTGTAAACACCGAAACGCGCGTCGGATCAATCTGGAGCCGGGCAAGAACGCCGCTCCAACCAACCCTCTATGAAACAGGACTTTTTCTACAAATATGGAAATCTGAAACACCCGGAACGGATATGAAGTTTATCTCTAAAGACTAAAGAGAACTTTTTACAACCACACAGCACGGATCGCCGCTGCTGAATCCTACCCCACCTCCCCACATTGACTTTACCTATCCCCTCCCCCCACCTTGCTTGTTCCTGAATAAAAGTGTGTTTTGAATAAACACTCCTGCGATATCTTTATTCAGCTAAAGACAACCAATTCATTGGATGGAATACGGATCCCACAGCAAACTTCACCATTACGTCGTTGAGAACCTCCTTACGTCAGAGGCCCTGGGTAGGTTAAGCACCCCCGGGCCGTGGCGGTAAGTTTTTCTTTTCACAAATTATAATACCGACTATATTATATCGTTTGAATTTATTTTTGCTGCAAAAATAAGGACTGACAATTATATGACAGATCCTTAGTAATACACAGCACAGAAAAGTCATACCCAAAACCTGGTTAAACGTCCAGGAAAAGGGGACACTTTTTAACCTAAAATCCATAACCGCCTTAAAGCACAACTCTACCCAGCGCGCCACAATAGTCTTTTTCCTCACTCCGGTGAGAAATTGCATTTGTTCCAATACCTATATCTACAATAGGGGAAGTGACCCCCTATAAGTGGCAGCAGCTCCCTACCATCTCCAAGCGCTTATCACCAACAAAAGTATCCACCAGTTGAAACCTTTAAAAGTCACTACCTGATAGCAGCTAAAAGATGGATATTTCACAAATCAGAAAGGAATTTAACAAATCAAATATAATTATAGAAGAGGAAGAGGACATGCAGGAGATTTCTGACAGTTTCGATGACATCTTAAAGACTGTCAGTAATCTACTACACAAAGAAATGGCCATCAGGTGGCATATTAATACCCTGGAAATATATATAAACAAAAGACTGATCCCGAGGAGTTTAAGATGGGATGTCCCCCCTGAGAAAGATAATGATGGGAATATTCCACATGAAGAAGAATGGCATGAGTTCTTCACAGAATGCAGTATAAACCTAATGAAATTAATCATTAAGAGAAAAAAAAGAAAACTAGAACAAATAGTGAGCAAGCTAGAAGAACACCAGGTTAATCTTGCGCCGTGCAAAGAACTTACAGAATTCCAGGACCACATGTGCCAAATTAAAGAAAAATTAAAACGTTTTGAAAAGGAACAAAGAACAAAAAAACAACATAAATTCACCAGAGACATCACAGATCATAGAAATAATAAAATCTACAAATGGCAAAAAACCACACACCATGACGACCCATCTGACCAACAACAAAAAAGAGAAGCTTTTAATGAACGAGATAACCAAAGAAGAAGATTATTTAGTATGAGGAACAAAGAAAGACATCAAAACTGGAATTCTACCTACACCCATCGTGAACATCATGGAAACAGAAACAATGTTACAAGAATGTCACAATACAGACCACCAAAAAATGAGTTCAGAAGAAAATACACACCCAGAAGAGAAACGAGATATTTAACCTATAGAAGGACAGATGATTATCGTTATCCAAACCGCCAATATAACACGCCCAATCAGCAACCACCCAGACCCCTCTTTAGCCGGTCACACTTAAATTATAAAAACGGAGGGAATTATGCTTACACCCCAAGGACTACTCACCGCATATACCAATCCCCCCCAAGACAGAACAGACACAAACAAGACAAAACTCCCTCAAAAACCAATAGGCATCAAACAAACAAATATCAGCATCATCCCAAAGACTCCTGCACCAACACCGGAAATCCTAGATTTAGAGATCATAACACCCTTAAAACAACAAACCCAGAGCTAAGAGACATCACACATCTCGCTGACCACCTACAATCACAAACAGAGTCCACTACCATAGACCAGCACCCCCACCGATACTCGGAGAGTTTTTTAGATCTCACTTCCTACCACACCCCAAAGAGGAAAAAAACAGATTCAGAGGAAAGAGAGGAGGAATCCGAATACAAAAGAAAAAAGAGGCGAGAGCCAGATCTGTTATAGGATTACCTACAAGCAAAACCAATGGACTCTTCAATTTGAGTACAACTACACTTAACAAGGAGGAAACGGACCTACTAAACAAAGGATTAAAATATGCACCCTCCACCAGTTATAACAAATTCAATACATACATAGACATTCTAAAATTCACTCGAAAATTAAATATCAAAAAATTTTTTATGGATAAATCTTCCTATGTAATACAGGACAATCCACCCTCACAGAATGGTCTCCCTCCCCAAAGTGAATTACTGGAAACTACCACTAATTCCAACACTCCTCCAGACCAAGCGATCGTCCATAGCAACTTAAAGAACAACTCAACCTTCAATCCCCAAAACAATAATGGGGCAATAAGGATCTTCAGAGAGGCAGTGATTAGAGACCTAAAAAAGTTAAGACCAAGCACAAACAAATCCCAGCAACTACGGGAAAAACATGAGGCGAAAACCATCAAGACTATCAGAGACAAACAAGAAATTGTTATAAAACCAGCAGATAAAGGCGGCGGAATTGTCATCTTGGATAAAGAAAGCTACATACAAGAAACTAACAGGCTGCTTGAAGATACTAGTACTTATGAAAAACTAAAAGGAGACCCAACTAACCAGTTCCAAATGGAACTAAGAACTCTACTAAGCAAAGGAAAAAATAATGGGATTCTCACTAAAAATGAATTCAACTATTTAAACATAAACTTTCCCCGGATTCCCACGCTATATCATCTCCCAAAAATACATAAAAACAAAGACAACCCACCAGGCCGCCCAATTATAAGTGGAATAGGATCTCTAACGAGCAGGATTGGGGAATATATTGATTCCTATTTACAAACTCTGGTCATCAAAACACCAGCATATCTAAAAGACTCAGGAGATCTACTTAACATCCTACAAGATTTTCGAGACAATCCAGATCTGGCAATGGGCACAGCTGATGTAAGTTCACTGTATACAATTATACCCCATCAAAAGGGCATAGAAGCGGTTCATCACTTTCTGAAAGAAGACCACCAAATACCACAACCACAGATCCAGTTTATTATAGAATGTCTACAGTTTGCCCTAACACACAATTATTTTTGGTATGAAAACCACTTCTATTTACAGAAGATTGGCGTAGCCATGGGGGGCAAATTTGCCCCTAGCGTAGCTAATTTATTCATGGCACACTGGGAATCAGAAGTCCTTAAGAAAATAAGACCAAAAGAGCTACTTCTATATAAAAGATATATAGACGATTGCATCTTCCTATGGAATGGCCCCAAGGAGCAACTAGAAAATTTTCTAACATCCCTTAACACCAACAACTGGAATATTAAGTTCACACATGACGTGAGTATATCCGAAATCAATTTTTTAGACCTCACTATCTATAAAGACAACAATCAAATCAAGACTAAGACATTTTTCAAGGAAACTGATCGCAATAGTTTCATTCCTACTGACAGTTGCCACCATCCTAAATGGTTACAAAATATTCCAAAAGGACAATTCACAAGAATAAAAAGGAACTGTACGGATAGCTCAATTTACCACACCCAAGCCCAAGTCTTAGGAGCCAGATTTACTGAAAAGGGATACGACCAAAAGACCATCAACAAAACCATTGAAGAAACCGCCTCATATAAACAATGTAGACATACAACTAACCCCACACAGTTAGAAAAAACCAAGCTTCCATTTATAACAGGATACAATAGAAACTACAAGCAGATCGAACGAATTGTCAAGAAAAACTGGAATATCTTACAGGCTGATCCCTCCTTACAGAATATAATTCCGGAGCGGCCCCAATTCATCTATAGAAGACCCCAAACTCTCGCACAACAACTAACTAGTAGCTACATTAATCCACCAGTAGCTCCCACCAACAAATCCAATAGATTCAGTAAATGCAGAGACTGTCACACATGTAAAACATCAATAAAACACACGTCTCATCCTGCTCAGATGACCTCATTCAAAGACCCTAAAACGGAGAAAGAACACAAGATTAAAGGAATCACATCGTGTAACACAAAGGAGGTCATCTATTGTCTACAGTGTCCGTGCAACCTGCTGTACATAGGCCGCACAAAGAGACAATTCAAGGTCCGCTTGAGAGAACACACCAGAAACATAACAAAAGGTTTAGAAACCCACAACCTCTCAGCCCACTTTAAATCCAAACACAATCAAGACCCAACACACCTTAATTATTGGATAATTGAAAAAGTCCAAGCCAACTGGAGAGGAGCCAATATAGATATTGAACTCTCAAAACGAGAAACGTTTTGGATTTTTGAACTGGATTCCCTCACCCCAAAAGGGTTAAATGTGGAGATCGATCTCAATTGTTTTCTACAAAATAATTAAATAACTTTCCTCCATTGGACTTGGTTAAAAAACTAATCATCCTTCGATTGAACTCCACCCACCTGTACTTCCATGCTTCATAGATCTCTTATTATAATACATTTGCCCTAACTCTACGAACCTCGTATAGATATATATTCATACATCCTCCCTTACATCCAATTTATCTGCTTATCCATTACCCAACACCTTATAACATATAGAACTATAGGCACTTTTACCATTTATCTGTATATCATACATTTATTTATTTATTTATTTATTTATATATAATTGATATAAACATTTTATTCATTATATATTTTTATATAATTTTATATTACTATATTATATATTTTATATTCTATATTCTATATTTTATATATTATAATTTTTATGATTATCAAACACCAATCATTATTTTCAACACCGCCTTTTATACACATATATATAGAACTCTTTTAGATTATTATCCTCATTTGAACTCATTTTATGGTCTTTTGTTCACTCAAAATTTCCAATTTCCAACTACTACTTTCTAAACAAACCACGCCCATAACCTCTTTTAAATTTTACTCATATTTTTTGACCCTCACTCATATTTTCATCACGTTGCCGATAATACGCATCTGAACTAATTTTTAATCTATTCTTATCGACTATAAAGTCTATCCCTCACTCGGAACTTCCAGGATTCACTAGCTACTATTTTTTACAAAACGTGTTTTAAAACTTTTTTAACCTTTATTCATAATTTTTAACCTCTATTTATGTTTTTTATCTTTATCGGCTTATGCCGATTATACGCAGCCTTCAACATCAGCTAAAACCCAAGCCGCAGGCCGTTAAAAGCACTTTCTAAAGTCTGCGGTCAAAAGGAATACAAATGTTGCAAACGGATGACAGCCGGCGTGCTGCCAGAGCAATATGAGTGTAACAACTGAACCATGCTGCCAAGAATGAAACATTTGTAACAACCATCAGTCTATAAGAACTCAGAGCACTCCCAAGACTACATTTGTAACAGCTGCGGACTGATTACAAGAAAAAAGTTACAACGCCTCCTGAAAGGACCACGTGGGTTCTTTCCACCAATAAAAAGACATCTATCCATTAGAAGCCAAGAATTCAATCCCTGAGGACGGTGTAAACACCGAAACGCGCGTCGGATCCATCTGGAGCCGGGCAAGAACGCCGCTCCAACCAACCCTCTATGAAACAGGACTTTTTCTACAAATATGGAAATCTGAAACACCCGGAACGGATATGAAGTTTATCTCTAAAGACTAAAGAGAACTTTTTACAACCACACAGCACGGATCGCCGCTGCTGAATCCTACCCCACCTCCCCACATTGACTTTACCTATCCCCTCCCCCCACCTTGCTTGTTCCTGAATAAAAGTGTGTTTTGAATAAACACTCCTGCGATATCTTTATTCAGCTAAAGACAACCAATTCATTGGATGGAATACGGATCCCACAGCAAACTTCACCATTACGTCGTTGAGAACCTCCTTACGTCAGAGGCCCTGGGTAGGTTAAGCACCCCCGGGCCGTGGCGGTAAGTTTTTCTTTTCACAAATTATAATACCGACTATATTATATCGTTTGAATTTATTTTTGCTGCAAAAATAAGGACTGACAATTATATGACAGATCCTTAGTAATACACAGCACAGAAAAGTCATACCCAAAACCTGGTTAAACGTCCAGGAAAAGGGGACACTTTTTAACCTAAAATCCATAACCGCCTTAAAGCACAACTCTACCCAGCGCGCCACAATAGTCTTTTTCCTCACTCCGGTGAGAAATTGCATTTGTTCCAATACCTATATCTACAATAGGGGAAGTGACCCCCTATAAGTGGCAGCAGCTCCCTACCATCTCCAAGCGCTTATCACCAACAAAAGTATCCACCAGTTGATACCTTCCCAGGAGGTAGTAGAAGAGGGGTTCCTGGAGTCCGCGGCGGCAGCAGCAGTGAATTAGTGCAGACTGTTGGTGGGAAAATCAGCTACTCGGTGATGTGGCAGTTTTTCATCAAGCATCCGCAGGAGGTTAACATGGCTATATGAAAGATGTGTAGGCAGAAGGCGAAGCGTGGCCAGGGTCTCAATGTTGCCCCAGGGCCCTGCATCAACATTTGCAGCATCACCACAAAGCGGTCTGGGAGAGTTGGCTCCAAAGTTGTGGTCCAGCCTACTGCATTACCCAGTGGCACCTGCTCCCTGTTCCAGCCAGCCAAGGCTCCACCACCTCCTGTGTGTCATACCCATCTTCTGTCGCTCCAGATGTTCCTCCTCCTCTTACTCCGAGTCAGTCATTCCACCAGCAATCCATTGGCGAAGCCATGGCCAAGAGACAACAGTATGTGCCCACTCATCCAATGCGCAGAAGCTACATGTACTCCTGTATAAGTTGCTGGTGCTGCAGGTGGTGGCGCCTTTTCAGGTGGTGGATTCTGCAGGTGGTGGATTCTGCACCTTTCAGAGAACTGATGGCTTGTGCCGAGCCGAGGTGGAGAGTCCTAAGCTGTAATTTCTTTGCGAAGAAGGCACTACCAGCCCTGTACAATTTTGTTGAACAGAAGGTGGGCCAGTCCTTGAGCCTGTCGGTGTGTACCAAAGTGCACGGCAGCGCCTACGTTTAGAGCTGTAACTACGGTCAGGGACAATACATATCCTTTAAGGCCCACTGGGTGATTGTGGTTCCTGCACAACCACAACAGCAACTTGGACAGGTCACGCTGCTGTGGCCTCCAAGCTCCTAAGCCGTTGTGCCTGTGACAGTGATTATTGTGACTATTTCTCTTCCATTTTACTTCAGGCCATCAGAAGAATTCAGAGACGAATGGGTTAACCTCTCCCGAAGGGTGTGGTCTGCAAGAACAAAGGTGTGTCTCCACCTCCCGGGCTTATAACCACCTGGCTGACTTGATACACCTCAGTTTTTCTTTCTTGCAGTGGTACTGCAAGGACTTATCTGAACTCCTTTCACATTTACTTTTTGTTTTAAAGGAATTATGCCTTGGAAGCGGGGGTAATAAAAACCTGACTGTTCCTTGGCCCTTTTACTCCTTGGATCTGAATGGAACCACTTTGCCTCCGCAGCTAAGCTGCATTCGGATCAGGATGGTAAGGTAAGCGCCAGGGTCTTGGGGCGCTGTGGGGTGTCACCTTTTTGTTTTTAAAAAAAAGAGTGACACACTTCGGGATACTGAAGAGATTTTTTGGAATTAGACAAAGTTCCAAATTAAGGCAACAGGTGTCTGGCAGAATAAAGCCAGACCCCCTTTAAAGCCTGCTCAGGCATGAAGGGATGCCCCCGCTCTTGCAGGTGTGGGGGGACCATTTCATATTTGGAGGCTTTATGTAACAGATATTTGGATACAGGAAGTTGTATCCTCAGGTTACAAGATTGAATCAGGAGCCAGACCCCCTTGGAGATTCTCTTGGTCAGGGGTATCCCGAATTCTGCAGAAAGCAGAAGCATTGAGATCTGCCGTATATCGCCTTTTTAGAGATTGGAGTTGTTGATCCACAGCGAAGTTACTCCAGCCGGGCAGTGTATATATAAGGATACATACCTACATTGCTGTAGGTGGCCTACATCTTCAGTTTGTGGTGTTACCCTTCGGTCTATCTTCAGCACCAAGGGTATTTACCAAGGTGTTGGCAGGTCTCATGTTTTCTCTAAGAAGTCAGGGTATACATATAATCCCTTACTTAGACTATCTGTTGATATGGGCCCCATCATGTCAGGGGGCCCAAAAAGATATGCAGACTGTCTGATTGACATTTGGTAATTGACTATCCAGTCGAATTCTTAAGTCACATATCATATCATATAGATTCAAGAGTTATTCTTTTTTGGGACTGTCATTAGACACGTCTCAGGCAAGAGTGTTTTTCCAACACAGAAGTGACTCTTACTTCATGCCAGGGTACAGGGTCTCTTGTCTTGCCCTCACCCGACGATTCATAAAGGAATATGTCTGTTGGGCCTGATGGTATATTGCTTGAGTCAGTACCTTTTGCACTGTTCACACAAGACCCCTGCAGATGGAATTGCTCACAATCTGTGATCGAGACCCACACACTCTGGATCACTCTTTTTGCATGACACCCTCAACGAAGCCCTCAATGAAGCCCTCATGGAAGTGACCTGGTTTTTACTTTGGGCCGAGAAACAGGTTTCATGCAATTCGGCTGTACACATACCTGGAGTGGACAACTTGCAGGCCGATCATCTCAGCAGAATGGTCCTGCATCAGAGGAAATGGTTTCTTAGAGGGTTTTTTCAATCCCTATGCATGCACTGGGGGATTCCGGACATAGATCTCTTGTGCATCACGACACAATTGGAAGGTTACAAAGTTTGTGTCTCGGTCCAGGGATCCTCTAACTATAGCAACAGATGTCCTGACTCTTCAGGGGTCAGCATTCAAGCTTCTTTATGCATTCCCTCCGATTCCACTCCTGGGTCAAGTACGAAGAAGGGTTAGCTCACAAGGGAGTCCCAACCATTCTGGTGGCTCCTCGGTGGCCAAAAAGAAGCTGGTTCTCAGACATAGTAAGGATGTCAGAGGGCAACTCGTGGAGGTTACCCGACGATCCAGATCTTCTCACACAGGGGCCTCTAGGGCATCCCAATTCACATGTTCTGGCTGGGATGGCCTGGCTATTGAATCCTTTATCTTGGCAGAAAGGGGGTTCTTCTGACATAGTCATGCAGACTATGATTCAGGCCAGGAAGAACACCTCATCAATGATCTACTATAGAGTCTGGCAAGCATTATCGCTTGGTGCAAATCCAGAAGGTTCGCTGGTAGAATTTTTTGATTGAATAATGAAGGTTTTCAGTTGAGTACTTAAAAGGGAGAGATATTTGCTTTATCTATCTTTTTATTCAGAAACCCAATACTGTGAATAGATGTATCAAAACTTTTTGTATAGGGAGTCCTCGTAAGCTACTTCTGCCAGTTTGGGACCTGAACTTAGTTTTATCAGCTCTTTATCAGCGTCCTCCTTTTGAACTATTAGCAAATGCATCATTAAGTTCATTGACTATTAAGGTTATCTTTTTTAGTGGCAATAACCTCAATAAGGAAGGTTTCTGAATTAGCAGCTTATCAGTTAAGTCTCCTTATTTAGTGTTACATAAGGACTAGGTCCCCTTCTGCTTTAAACAGAATGTTCTTCCTAAGGCGGTTTCCATCTTAATGAAGAGGTGATTTGCCTTCCATATGTCCTACTCCAGTGTCCGATAAAGAAAGGGTTCTTCATTGCTGGATGTAGTGAAAAGCACTAAGATACTATCTCACTGCTACACAATCTTTCCGTAGGTCGGACTCCTTATTTTATCATACCTGAGGGTCCACGGAAAGGTCTTCCACCATCTAAGTCTACCATCAGTGATGGATTAGACAGGCAGTGGTAAGAGCCTATATTCCCTAAGGGGAAGGATTCTTCTTTTAGAACTACTGCTCAGTTGACAAGCTTCTTGGGCTTTTTAGCATCAAGCTTCAATAGAACAAGTATGCAAAGCCGCTACTTGGTTTTCAAGCCCATCCATTTACCAAATTCTATAAGGCAGAGCCTTTGGTAGGAAGGAATTACATACAGTGGTAATTAGATGTTTTTGGAATGTCTTGTTCCTGAAGGAATAAGGTTTTTGGGGATCCTACCCAAATTAGGGTACTGCTTTTGAAGGTCCCATTCGTCTCTGAATTCTTCTGATGGCCTGAAGTAAAATGGAAGAGAAAATAAAATTCTGTGAGTTCTCACCTGTAGAATTAATTTATCTTCCACTATTACTTCAGGACATCAGACCCTCCCTGTCTGCTAGGTTACTATGTCAATGTCTTGGATGCCTAGTTTTAGTGGAGTGGTAAATATGGAAATAGTTGCTGTAAATAATGATCAGCAAGCATTACAAAAAAAAATTAAATGGAGAGAGGAGTCTTGTATTTTGTCGCCAGCCTTTTGTTCCAACAGGATAGGTATGCCTCCCGGGTGGCTGGTTCTACCGCTTTTCAATTAAACTGAGGTGCATCAAGTCAGCCAGGTGGTTATAGGCCCGGGAGGTGGAGACACACCTTTGCTCTTGCAGACCACACCCTTCGGGAGAGGTTAACCCATTCGTCTCTGAATTCTTCTGATGTCCTGAAGTAATAATGGAAGAGAAATTAATTCTACAGGTAGTACTCACAGAATTTTCTTTTTGGTTCATGGATTAAATAAGCCTCACTATACAGCACTTTATATTATTGCTGCTTGCACATTTTTTCTACTTGTGGTATTGCACATGTTGCACATGTTTTTTGCACTTAGGCACTTTTTTCTCTGACACCATTGCTAATTGTCAATTACATATTTATTGATAATATTTATCTAATTTGCACACATTTATAATAATAATAATAATTAAATACAAATTTCACACATTCATATATATATTAACTAATAACATATAAATGTATAAACATTTTTTTTTTTTATTTATTTTTTTTTTTTCCATGAACCTGTAGCATAATACTAATGATTTAATATAATTCTTTGGTCAAACTTTAATTTATCCTCCACCCAGACTTCCTGTTACACTAAGAGGCCGTTTACAGTTAAATAGTTGAAAATGCACATTAAGTAATTACCGAGAGGGTACTCAAACATACCCAGACATTCTTTACATCTGCATATGAACTGCTTTCCTGAGGTCTGAAAGCAAAGTCAATTAACAGAAATAACCTTTATATTATATGGACATGTATATATGTTATATGTAGGGATGAGCGAATCGATCCGGACGAACCCGGATTCGATCCGAATTTCAGGAAAAATTCGATTCGGATCGAATCCGAATTTCCCCGCGATTCGATCGCTCGAAGTTTTCCTTTAACATCCATTCATTTACATTACAGGCATTCTAAGATGGCGGACGGGACATGTCCAGACATCAACCCCGCGCCAGTGCAAGCTGGGACAGTCACATGCAGCCTATCAGCAGCCAGCAAGCCCGGTGACGTCACAGCGGTATTTAAGGCCGGCCATCTTGCTTTCCAGCCTCATTTCTCATTGCATTCGTGAGAGACAGAACGCTGTGTAGCTGAGGGAGGGACAGACAGGGACAGGCTGGAGACAGGCAGGAGACAGACAGAAAGTAAGCGAAAAACAGGGAAAGGAAGGGAAAATCGGAGGCTGTCAGTTTTTTTTTTTTTCATCCAGCCTGCTTTGTTAGCGTTTTCAGGCTGCTTATACTAACTAACTGTGCATATATACTGAACTGATCTTAAGTCTGCTGTGAGGCATCCCATTCTGTGACTACACCAGCCTCTATTTAATAGCATAATAACCATTTGCACTTATTCTCATAGAAATCAGGCCTGATAAAGACACTTTTGCTGTGCATGCTCTCTGGTTTTTGTGGCATCCCATTCTGGGACTACACCAGCCTCTATTTAATAGCATAATAACCATTTGCACTTATTCTCATAGAAATCAGGCCTGATAAAGACACTTTTGCTGTGCATGCTCTCTGGTTTTTGTGGCATCCCATTCTGTGACTACACCAGCCTCTATTTAATAGCATAATAACCATTTCCACTTATTCTCATAGAAATCAGGCCTGATAAAGACACTTTTGCTGTGCATGCTCTCTGGTTTTTGTGGCATCCCATTCTGTGACAACACCAGCCTCTATTTAATAGCATAATAACCATTTGCACTTATTCTCATAGAAATTAGGCCTGATAAAGACACTTTTGCTGTGCATGCTCTCTGGTTTTTGTGGCATCCCATTCTGTGACAACACCAGCCTCTATTTAATAGCATAATAACCATTTGCACTTATTCTCATAGAAATCAGGCCTGATAAAGACACTTTTGCTGTGCATGCTCTCTGGTTTTTGTGGCATCCCATTCTGTGACAACACCAGCCTCTATTTAATAGCATAATAACCATTTGCACTTATTCTCATAGAAATTAGGCCTGATAAAGACACTTTTGCTGTGCATGCTCTCTGGTTTTTGTGGCATCCCATTCTGTGACAACACCAGCCTCTATTTAATAGCATAATAACCATTTGCACTTATTCTCATAGAAATCAGGCCTGATAAAGACACTTTTGCTGTGCATGCTCTCTGGTTTTTGTGGCATCCCATTCTGTGACTACACCAGCCTCTATTTAATAGCATAATAACCATTTGCACTTATTCTCATAGAAATCAGGCCTGATAAAGACACTTTTGCTGTGCATGCTCTCTGTTTTTTGTGGCATCCCATTCTGTGACAACACCAGCCTCTATTTAATAGCATAATAACCATTTGCACTTATTCTCATAGAAATTAGGCCTGATAAAGACACTTTTGCTGTGCATGCTCTCTGGTTTTTGTGGCATCCCATTCTGTGACTACACCAGCCTCTATTTAATAGCATAATAACCATTTGCACTTATTCTCATAGAAATTAGGCCTGATAAAGACACTTTTGCTGTGCATGCTCTCTGGTTTTTGTGGCATCCCATTCTGTGACAACACCAGCCTCTATTTAATAGCATAATAACCATTTGCACTTATTCTCATAGAAATCAGGCCTGATAAAGACACTTTTGCTGTGCATGCTCTCTGGTTTTTGTGGCATCCCATTCTGTGACTACACCAGCCTCTATTTAATAGCATAATAACCATTTGCACTTATTCTCATAGAAATCAGGCCTGATAAAGACACTTTTGCTGTGCATGCTCTCTGGTTTTTGTGGCATCCCATTCTGTGACAACACCAGCCTCTATTTAATAGCATAATAACCATTTGCACTTATTCTCATAGAAATTAGGCCTGATAAAGACACTTTTGCTGTGCATGCTCTCTGGTTTTTGTGGCATCCCATTCTGTGACTACACCAGCCTCTATTTAACACCATAACCATTTGCACTTATTCTAATAGAAATCAGGCCTGATAAAGACACTTTTGCTGTGCATGCTCTCTGGTTTTTGTGGCATCCCATTCTGTGACAACACCAGCCTCTATTTAATAGCATAATAACCATTTGCACTTATTCTCATAGAAATCAGGCCTGATAAAGACACTTTTGCTGTGCATGCTCTCTGGTTTTTGTGGCATCCCATTCTGTGACTACACCAGCCTCTATTTAATAGCATAATAACCATTTGCACTTATTCTCATAGAAATCAGGCCTGATAAAGACACTTTTGCTGTGCATGCTCTCTGGTTTTTGTGGCATCCCATTCTGTGACTACACCAGCCTCTATTTAATAGCATAATAACCATTTGCACTTATTCTCATAGAAATCAGGCCTGATAAAGACACTTTTGCTGTGCATGCTCTCTGGTTTTTGTGGCATCCCATTCTGTGACTACACCAGCCTCTATTTAATAGCATAATAACCATTTGCACTTATTCTCATAGAAATTAGGCCTGATAAAGACACTTTTGCTGTGCATGCTCTCTGGTTTTTGTGGCATCCCATTCTGTGACTACACCAGCCTCTATTTAACACCATAACCATTTGCACTTATTCTAATAGAAATCAGGCCTGATAAAGACACTTTTGCTGTGCATGCTCTCTGGTTTTTGTGGCATCCCATTCTGTGACTACACCAGCCTCTATTTAATAGCATAATAACCATTTGCACTTATTCTCATAGAAATTAGGCCTGATAAAGACACTTTTGCTGTGCATGCTCTCTGGTTTTTGTGGCATCCCATTCTGTGACAACACCAGCCTCTATTTAATAGCATAATAACCATTTGCACTTATTCTCATAGAAATTAGGCCTGATAAAGACACTTTTGCTGTGCATGCTCTCTGGTTTTTGTGGCATCCCATTCTGTGACAACACCAGCCTCTATTTAATAGCATAATAACCATTTGCACTTATTCTCATAGAAATTAGGCCTGATAAAGACACTTTTGCTGTGCATGCTCTCTGGTTTTTGTGGCATCCCATTCTGTGACAACACCAGCCTCTATTTAATAGCATAATAACCATTTGCACTTATTCTCATAGAAATTAGGCCTGATAAAGACACTTTTGCTGTGCATGCTCTCTGGTTTTTGTGGCATCCCATTCTGTGACAACACCAGCCTCTATTTAATAGCATAATAACCATTTGCACTTATTCTCATAGAAATTAGGCCTGATAAAGACACTTTTGCTGGGCATAGCACTACTGGACCCTGCAAGGGCATCCCATTCTGTGACTATAGCAGCCTCTGTTAAAGACCATATAACCATTTGCTCTTATTATATTTGAAATTAGCCTGATAAAGACACTTTTGCTGGGCATAGCACTACTGGACCCTGCAAGGGCATCCCATTCTGTGACTATAGCAGCCTCTGTTAAAGACCATATAACCATTTGCTCTTATTATATTTGAAATTAGCCTGATAAAGACACTTTTGCTGGGCATAGCACTACTGGACCCTGCAAGGGCATCCCATTCTGTGACTATAGCAGCCTCTGTTAAAGACCATATAACCATTTGCTCTTATTATATTTGAAATTAGCCTGATAAAGACACTTTTGCTGGGCATAGCACTACTGGACCCTGCAAGGGCATCCCATTCTGTGACTATAGCAGCCTCTGTTAAAGACCATATAACCATTTGCTCTTATTATATTTGAAATTAGCCTGATAAAGACACTTTTGCTGGGCATAGCACTACTGGACCCTGCAAGGGCATCCCATTCTGTGACTATAGCAGCCTCTGTTAAAGACCATATAACCATTTGCTCTTATTATATTTGAAATTAGCCTGATAAAGACACTTTTGCTGGGCATAGCACTACTGGACCCTGCAAGGGCATCCCATTCTGTGACTATAGCAGCCTCTGTTAAAGACCATATAACCATTTGCTCTTATTATAATTGAAATTAGCCTGATAAAGACACTTTTGCTCGGCATAGTACTTCTGGACCCTGCAAGGGCATCCCATTCTGTGACTATAGCAGCCTCTGTTTAAGACCATATAACCATTTGCTCTTATTATATTTGAAATTAGCCTGATAAAGACACTTTTGCTGGGCATAGCACTACTGGACCCTGCAAGGGCATCCCATTCTGTGACTATAGCAGCCTCTGTTAAAGACCATATAACCATTTGCTCTTATTATATTTGAAATTAGCCTGATAAAGACACTTTTGCTGGGCATAGCACTACTGGACCCTGCAAGGGCATCCCATTCTGTGACTATAGCAGCCTCTGTTAAAGACCATATAACCATTTGCTCTTATTATAATTGAAATTAGCCTGATAAAGACACTTTTGCTCGGCATAGTACTTCTGGACCCTGCAAGGGCATCCCATTCTGTGACTATAGCAGCCTCTGTTTAAGACCATATAACCATTTGCTCTTATTATATTTGAAATTAGCCTGATAAAGACACTTTTGCTGGGCATAGCACTACTGGACCCTGCAAGGGCATCCCATTCTGTGACTATAGCAGCCTCTGTTAAAGACCATATAACCATTTGCTCTTATTATATTTGAAATTAGCCTGATAAAGACACTTTTGCTGGGCATAGCACTACTGGACCCTGCAAGGGCATCCCATTCTGTGACTATAGCAGCCTCTGTTAAAGACCATATAACCATTTGCTCTTATTATAATTGAAATTAGCCTGATAAAGACACTTTTGCTCGGCATAGTACTTCTGGACCCTGCAAGGGCATCCCATTCTGTGACTATAGCAGCCTCTGTTTAAGACCATATAACCATTTGCTCTTATTATAATTGAAATTAGCCTGATAAAGACACTTTTGCTGGGCATAGCACTACTGGACCCTGCAAGGGCATCCCATTCTGTGACTATAGCAGCCTCTGTTAAAGACCATATAACCATTTGCTCTTATTATATTTGAAATTAGCCTGATAAAGACACTTTTGCTGGGCATAGCACTACTGGACCCTGCAAGGGCATCCCATTCTGTGACTATAGCAGCCTCTGTTAAAGACCATATAACCATTTGCTCTTATTATAATTGAAATTAGCCTGATAAAGACACTTTTGCTGTGCATGCTCTCTGGTTTTTGTGGCATCCCATTCTGTGACAACACCAGCCTCTATTTAATAGCATAATAACCATTTGCACTTATTCTCATAGAAATTAGGCCTGATAAAGACACTTTTGCTGGGCATAGCACTACTGGACCTTGCAAGGGCATCCCATTCTGTGACTATAGCAGCCTCTGTTAAAGACCATATAACCATTTGCTCTTATTATATTTGAAATTAGCCTGATAAAGACACTTTTGCTGGGCATAGCACTACTGGACCCTGCAAGGGCATCCCATTCTGTGACTATAGCAGCCTCTGTTTAAGACCATATAACCATTTGCTCTTATTATAATTGAAATTAGCCTGATAAAGACACTTTTGCTGGGCATAGCACTACTGGACCCTGCAAGGGCATCCCATTCTGTGACTATAGCAGCCTCTGTTAAAGACCATATAACCATTTGCTCTTATTATATTTGAAATTAGCCTGATAAAGACACTTTTGCTGGGCATAGCACTACTGGACCCTGCAAGGGCATCCCATTCTGTGACTATAGCAGCCTCTGTTAAAGACCATATAACCATTTGCTCTTATTATATTTGAAATTAGCCTGATAAAGACACTTTTGCTGGGCATAGCACTACTGGACCCTGCAAGGGCATCCCATTCTGTGACTATAGCAGCCTCTGTTAAAGACCATATAACCATTTGCTCTTTTTATATTTGAAATTAGGCCTGATAAAGACACTTTTGCTGGGCATAGCACTACTGGATCTTTTTTGGGGGCATCCCATTCTGTGACTACAGCAGCCTCTGTTTAAGACCATATAACCATTTGCACTTATTATAATTGAAATTAGCCCTGATAAAGACACTTTTGCTGGGCATAGGCTTACTGCTGCCTGCCAGGTGCACTTCTGTTGAGGCATCCCATTCTGTAACATAGCATACCCCTCTTTATTTACACTAAGCAGCTCTCTTATTTACACTAAGCAGGCCTGTTGGAGGCTGAGTGTTACTGCTCACTTTTGGTGTGCATTATATTCTGTTTCATATAGACCCACCGCTGCCCGGGGTTTTTTTAAATATCACCTACTACCACGCCAGTTAGACTATGTCGGGCAGACAAGTGCCTGGAAGTGAAAAGAGGAGTGGCAGAGGCCAAGATTCCGCAGGCAGAGCTCGCATCAGACTGGGGGCCAGTAGCAGCAGGAGTCACGCTGAGAGACCTAATCTGCCAGTATCTGCTAGCGGTCGGGTCTCCACCAGTAACGCATCTGCCGTGGTAGATTGGCTGACGCGCTCATCAACAACATCATCACAACTTACATCTGAGACCCCCAGTCTAGGGTCGGTAGGTTCCTCTGACACAACCCTGAGTTGGCATGCCCCGAGAGCAGTCCCTGTCCTCCCATTGCCTCTGTCCTACGCCGTTCCCTCCCCCAGCGACGTATCCTATGCTTTGGGTTCAGCTCCACTCTTTAGTGAGGAGGACGATCAGATACAGGAGGACAGTCAGCAGCTACTGCCCAGCCAAGAAATGGAGGTGGCTTCTTTAGCTAGGCAGACAAATAGTGATGTGGACAGTGTCGTGGGTGCTGCGAGCGTTCCAGCTCCTGCGCCAGACACTGTTGACGAATCCACGAACATCAGTGACGTACAGCCACAACTCGGTGATGATGATGATGACGATGAAGCCGATCGCACTTGGGAGCCGGGTGAGGAAGGGGCTTCATCGTCATCATCAGGAGAAGAGGGGCGCAGGTTGCCCCGGAGTCAGCAGCTGAGGCAGCAAGGTGGTAGCAGTCAGCATGGGGGCACAATTCCAAAGGCTGGAGCCGGCCGGGGCCGGGGTCGGGGTAGAGCACCTGCTGTGCGGCAGTCTACCTTATCAGGAGGTAGTGGAGCAGGGGTTCCTGGAGTTGGCAACAGCAGCAGTGAATCAGTGAAGCCAGGGGGTGGGAAAAGTAGCTACTCGGCAGTGTGGCAGTTTTTCCTGAGGCATCCGCAGGAGGGTAACATGGCCACATGCAAGATATGTAGGCAAAAGGTGAAGCGTGGCCAGGGTCCAAATGTTGGCACCACGGCCCTGCGTCAACATATGATGCGTCACCATAAAACGACCTGGGAGAACCGAGGCTCCCAAGGGGTGGTCCAGTCTGCTTCCTCACCAAGTGAGCTCCCAATTTCTGCCAGCCAAGGCTCCAGCACCTCAGCCGAAGGCAGCTGTGCGTCATACCCATCCTCTGTCGCTCCTGCTCCTCCTCCTCCAAGTCATGCATCCCGCCAGCAATCCATCAGCGAAGCCATGTCCAAGAGACAGCAGTATGCGCCCACTCATCCTACGGCACAGAAGCTGAATGTGCTCCTGTCCAAGTTGCTGGTGCTGCAGTCGCTCCCTTTTCAGGTGGTGGAATCTGCACCTTTCAGAGAACTGATGGCTTGTGCCGAGCCGAGGTGGAGAGTCCCAAGCCGTCATTTCTTTGCCAAGAAGGCAGTACCAGCGCTGCACACTTTTGTTGAACAGAAGGTGGGCCAGTCCTTGAGCCTGTCGGTGTGTAGCAAAATACATGGCAGCGCCGACATCTGGAGCTGTAACTACGGTCAGGGGCAGTACATGTCGTTTACGGCCCACTGGGTGAATGTGGTCCCTTTGCAGCAGCAGCAGCAGCAACTTGGACAGGTCACGCCGCTTCGGCCTCCGCGCTCTCTGCCCATTGGGCCTGTGACACCGTGCGACTCGGCCTCCTCATCCTCCGCCATCTCCTCACCCTCCACTGTAGGCTCAAGTCTCAGTGCCCCTCCAGTCTACCATGTGTGCAGGGCACGGAGGTGTCACGCAGTGCTTCACATGGTTTGTCTTGGCGAACGGAGTCACACAGGGGAGGAACTGCTTAAATGTATTCATCAGGAAATCCAAACATGGCTTACTCCGAGAAAACTTAAAATGGGAATCATGGTTACCGACAATGGGAAGAACATTTTGTCTGCGCTGCGCCAAGGAAGCCTGACCCATGCCCCCTGCATGGCTCACGTCTTCAATCTGGTTGTCAAGCGGTTTCTGAAGTGTTCCCCCCATCTGCAAGACATCCTAACAACTTCAAGGAAACTTTGCATGCACTTCAGCCACTCCTACACCGCCAAACACACCCTTCTTGAGCTACAGCGTCAGAATGGTATCCCCCAACATAGTCTGATTTGCGATGTTTCCACCCGTTGGAATTCCACCCTTCACATGTTGGACCGATTATATGAACAGAGAAAAGCCATCACGGATTTCCTGATGATCCAAGCAGATAGGGGGACTCCCCTGTGTAACTTCAATGTCAACCAGTGGCAGCTCATACGTGACACCTGCCGTTTGCTCAGGCCCTTTGAGGATGCCACTTTATTTGTCAGTCGGCAGGATTACGGGATGAACGACGTGATTCCACTGCTTCATGTACTACAGCACATGTTGGAAACCATGGCTGGTCAGGGCACTGGAGACATGGTGTTTAAATCTTACGGCCACATGAACCCCGCTGGAGCTGAACTGGAGGAGGAGGAAGAGGAGGAGGAGGAGTTGCCCAGCGAAACACAGTTTAGGCTTGGCGAAATGGCTGGTTTATCTAGTCAGCGGACAGGAGAGGAGGAGCAGGAGCAGCCAGAGGAGCTAGAGGTTTTTGAGGAAGGCGAGACAGAGGACCCGGGCACACCGTGGCAGTATGCAGTGGAGATGGAGACAGGTAGTCCATCCGAGTCACTTGCGCAAATGGCACGAAGCATGCTCACGTGCTTGCGTAGTGACCCCAGAATTGTTTCCATCTGTCGGCGGGATGACTTCTGGCTGTCCACCTTATTGGACCCTCGCTTCCGGCACAAAATGGGGGCATTTTTTAAACCCACCGAGAGGGAGGACAAACTCAACTACTACAAAGACATTCTACGTAGGCAGTTGGCCGATGCCTATCTGCGCCATGGTCCATACTCTCGCAGGTCTGACTCGAGGGGACCTCTGCGCTCACCTTCCACTGCCATGGCCGCTGGGGGGGTTGGCAGCAGCAGCAGCAGCAGAAGCTCCATCAGCAGCAGCAGCCTCAGTCTTCAGTCGCTAATGAGTAGCTTTCTACACCCGCATAGTGAGGCTACTCATGAGCAGCAGGAAGACCTGGAGCAGGACCTCAACCAGCAGGTCATGTCATACTTTGACATGACCATGCCAACACACCTTGAGGATCCGCTGGACTTCTGGGCAGCCAAACTTGATTTGTGGCCGCAACTAGCAGAGTTTGCCCTGGAAAAGCTGTCCTGCCCGGCAAGTAGCGTGCCATCTGAGCGGGTGTTTAGTGCGGCGGGGGCCATAGTTACGGCGAGGAGAACTCGTCTGTCAACTAAAAATGTGGAGAGACTCACCTTTGTCAAAATGAATCAGGGATGGATCAGCCAGGATTTCCACCCACCAATGCCTGATGCATGCGACTAGATTCAGCATGGTGCCACGTTTTACACTTTCCAAATGGTGCAAAACATATTTATGTCTTTAGGCCATTTTTTGGGCTCCTGCTGCTGCCAACTTCTGCCAACTCCAGGGTGTGATTCATCCAATTTTTGGGCTCCTGAAGCCAACCCCAGGGTCTCTTTAAAGTAATATTTGGGCTCCTGCTGCTGCTACTGCCAACTTCTGCCAACTCCAGGGTGTGATTCATCCAATTTTTGGGCTCCTGAAGCCAACCCCAGTGTCTCTTTAAAGTAATATTTGGGCTCCTGCTGCTGCTGCTGCTGCCAACTCCAGGGTGTGATTCATCCAATTTTTGGGCTCCTGAAGCCAACCCCAGGGTCTCTTTAAAGTAATATTTGGGCTCCTGTTGCTGCTGCTGCCAACTCCTGCCAACTCCAGGGTGTGATTCATCCAATTTTTGGGCTCCTGAAGCCAACCCCAGGGTCTGTTTAAAGTAATATTTGGGCTCCTGCTGCTGCTGCTGTCAACTCCTGCCAACTCCAGGGTGTGATTCATCCAATTTTTGGGCTCCTGAAGCCAACCCCAGTGTCTCTTTAAAGTAATATTTGGGCTCCTGCTGCTGCTGCTGCCAACTCCTGCCAACTCCAGGGTGTGATTCATCCAATTTTTGGGCTCCTGAAGCCAACCCCAGGGTCTGTTTAAAGTAATATTTGGGCTCCTGCTGCTGCTGCTGTCAACTCCTGCCAACTCCAGGGTGTGATTCATCCAATTTTTGGGCTCCTGAAGCCAACCCCAGTGTCTCTTTAAAGTAATATTTGGGCTCCTGCTGCTGCTGCTGCCAACTTCTGCCAACTCCAGGGTGTGATTCATCCAATTTTTGGGCTCCTGAAGCCAACTCCAGTGTCTCTTTAAAGTAATATTTGGGCTCCTGTTGCTGCTGCTGCCAACTCCTGCCAACTCCAGGGTGTGATTCATCCAATTTTTGGGCTCCTGAAGCCAACCCCAGGGTCTGTTTAAAGTAATATTTGGGCTCCTGCTGCTGCTGCTGTCAACTCCTGCCAACTCCAGGGTGTGATTCATCCAATTTTTGGGCTCCTGAAGCCAACCCCAGGGTCTCTTTAAAGTAATATTTGGGCTCCTGTTGCTGCTGCTGCCAACTCCTGCCAACTCCAGGGTGTGATTCATCCAATTTTTGGGCTCCTGAAGCCAACCCCAGGGTCTGTTTAAAGTAATATTTGGGCTCCTGCTGCTGCTGCTGTCAACTCCTGCCAACTCCAGGGTGTGATTCATCCAATTTTTGGGCTCCTGAGGCCAACCCCAGGGTCTCTTTAAAGTAATATTTGGGCTCCTGTTGCTGCTGCTGCCAACTCCTGCCAACTCCAGGGTGTGATTCATCCAATTTTTGGGCTCCTGAAGCCAACCCCAGGGTCTGTTTAAAGTAATATTTGGGCTCCTGCTGCTGCTATCAACTCCTGCCAACTCCAGGGTGTTATTCATCCAATTTTTGGGCTCCTGAAGCCAACCCCAGTGTCTCTTTAAAGTAATATTTGGGCTCCTGCTGCTGCTGCTGTCAACTCCTGCCAACTCCAGGGTGTGATTCATCCAATTTTTGGGCTCCTGAAGCCAACCCCAGGGTCTCTTTAAAGTAATATTTGGGCTCCTGTTGCTGCTGCTGCCAACTCCTGCCAACTCCAGGGTGTGATTCATCCAATTTTTGGGCTCCTGAAGCCAACCCCAGGGTCTGTTTAAAGTAATATTTGGGCTCCTGCTGCTGCTGCTGTCAACTCCTGCCAACTCCAGGGTGTGATTCATCCAATTTTTGGGCTCCTGAGGCCAACCCCAGGGTCTCTTTAAAGTAATATTTGGGCTCCTGCTGCTGCTGCTGCTGCCAACTCCAGGGTGTGATTCATCCAATTTTTGGGCTCCTGAAGCCAACCCCAGGGTCTCTTTAAAGTAATATTTGGGCTCCTGTTGCTGCTGCTGCCAACTCCTGCCAACTCCAGGGTGTGATTCATCCAATTTTTGGGCTCCTGAAGCCAACCCCAGGGTCTCTTTAAAGTAATATTTGGGCTCCTGCTGCTGCTGCTGCCAACTTCTGCCAACTCCAGGGTGTGATTCATCCAATTTTTGGGCTCCTGAAGCCAACTCCAGTGTCTCTTTAAAGTAATATTTGGGCTCCTGTTGCTGCTGCTGCCAACTCCAGGGTGTGATTCATCCAATTTTTGGGCTCCTGAAGCCAACCCCAGGGTCTCTTTAAAGTAATATTTGGGCTCCTGCTGCTGCTGCTGTCAACTCCTGCCAACTCCAGGGTGTGATTCATCCAATTTTTGGGCTCCTGAAGCCAACCCCAGGGTCTCTTTAAAGTAATATTTGGGCTCCTGTTGCTGCTGCTGCCAACTCCTGCCAACTCCAGGGTGTGATTCATCCAATTTTTGGGCTCCTGAAGCCAACCCCAGGGTCTGTTTAAAGTAATATTTGGGCTCCTGCTGCTGCTGCTGTCAACTCCTGCCAACTCCAGGGTGTGATTCATCCAATTTTTGGGCTCCTGAAGCCAACCCCAGTGTCTCTTTAAAGTAATATTTGGGCTCCTGCTGCTGCTGCTGCCAACTCCTGCCAACTCCAGGGTGTGATTCATCCAATTTTTGGGCTCCTGAAGCCAACCCCAGGGTCTGTTTAAAGTAATATTTGGGCTCCTGCTGCTGCTGCTGTCAACTCCTGCCAACTCCAGGGTGTGATTCATCCAATTTTTGGGCTCCTGAAGCCAACCCCAGTGTCTCTTTAAAGTAATATTTGGGCTCCTGCTGCTGCTGCTGCCAACTCCAGGGTGTGAATCATCCAATTTTTGGGCTCCTGAAGCCAACTCCAGTGTCTCTTTAAAGTAATATTTGGGCTCCTGCTGCTGCTGCTGCCAACTTCTGCCAACTCCAGGGTGTGATTCATCCAATTTTTGGGCTCCTGAAGCCAACCCCAGGGTCTGTTTAAAGTAATATTTGGGCTCCTGTTGCTGCTGCTGCCAACTCCTGCCAACTCCAGGGTGTGATTCATCCAATTTTTGGGCTCCTGAAGCCAACCCCAGGGTCTCTTTAAAGTAATATTTGGGCTCCTGTTGCTGCTGCTGCCAACTCCTGCCAACTCCAGGGTGTGATTCATCCAATTTTTGGGCTCCTGAAGCCAACCCCAGGGTCTGTTTAAAGTAATATTTGGGCTCCTGCTGCTGCTGCTGTCAACTCCTGCCAACTCCAGGGTGTGATTCATCCAATTTTTGGGCTCCTGAGGCCAACCCCAGGGTCTCTTTAAAGTAATATTTGGGCTCCTGCTGCTGCTGCTGCCAACTTCTGCCAACTCCAGGGTGTGATTCATCCAATTTTTGGGCTCCTGAAGCCAACTCCAATGTCTCTTTAAAGTAATATTTGGGCTCCTGTTGCTGCTGCTGCCAACTCCTGCCAACTCCAGGGTGTGATTCATCCAATTTTTGGGCTCCTGAAGCCAACCCCAGTGTCTCTTTAAAGTAATATTTGGGCTCCTGCTGCTGCTGCTGCCAACTCCAGGGTGTGAATCATCCAATTTTTGGGCTCCTGAAGCCAACTCCAGTGTCTCTTTAAAGTAATATTTGGGCTCCTGCTGCTGCTGCTGCCAACTTCTGCCAACTCCAGGGTGTGATTCATCCAATTTTTGGGCTCCTGAAGCCAACCCCAGGGTCTCTTTAAAGTAATATTTGGGCTCCTGTTGCTGCTGCTGCCAACTCCTGCCAACTCCAGGGTGTGATTCATCCAATTTTTGGGCTCCTGAAGCCAACCCCAGGGTCTCTTTAAAGTAATATTTGGGCTCCTGTTGCTGCTGCTGCCAACTCCTGCCAACTCCAGGGTGTGATTCATCCAATTTTTGGGCTCCTGAAGCCAACCCCAGGGTCTCTTTAAAGTAATATTTGGGCTCCTGCTGCTGCTGCTGCCAACTTCTGCCAACTCCAGGGTGTGATTCATCCAATTTTTGGGCTCCTGAAGCCAACCCCAGGGTCTCTTTAAAGTAATATTTGGGCTCCTGTTGCTGCTGCTGCCAACTCCTGCCAACTCCAGGGTGTGATTCATCCAATTTTTGGGCTCCTGAAGCCAACCCCAGGGTCTCTTTAAAGTAATATTTGGGCTCCTGTTGCTGCTGCTGCCAACTCCTGCCAACTCCAGGGTGTGATTCATCCAATTTTTGGGCTCCTGAAGCCAACCCCAGGGTCTCTTTAAAGTAATATTTGGGCTCCTGTTGCTGCTGCTGCCAACTCCTGCCAACTCCAGGGTGTGATTCATCCAATTTTTGGGCTCCTGAAGCCAACCCCAGGGTCTGTTTAAAGTAATATTTGGGCTCCTGCTGCTGCTGCTGTCAACTCCTGCCAACTCCAGGGTGTGATTCATCCAATTTTTGGGCTCCTGAGGCCAACCCCAGGGTCTCTTTAAAGTAATATTTGGGCTCCTGCTGCTGCTGCTGCCAACTTCTGCCAACTCCAGGGTGTGATTCATCCAATTTTTGGGCTCCTGAAGCCAACTCCAATGTCTCTTTAAAGTAATATTTGGGCTCCTGTTGCTGCTGCTGCCAACTCCTGCCAACTCCAGGGTGTGATTCATCCAATTTTTGGGCTCCTGAAGCCAACCCCAGTGTCTCTTTAAAGTAATATTTGGGCTCCTGCTGCTGCTGCTGCCAACTCCAGGGTGTGAATCATCCAATTTTTGGGCTCCTGAAGCCAACTCCAGTGTCTCTTTAAAGTAATATTTGGGCTCCTGCTGCTGCTGCTGCCAACTTCTGCCAACTCCAGGGTGTGATTCATCCAATTTTTGGGCTCCTGAAGCCAACCCCAGGGTCTCTTTAAAGTAATATTTGGGCTCCTGTTGCTGCTGCTGCCAACTCCTGCCAACTCCAGGGTGTGATTCATCCAATTTTTGGGCTCCTGAAGCCAACCCCAGGGTCTCTTTAAAGTAATATTTGGGCTCCTGTTGCTGCTGCTGCCAACTCCTGCCAACTCCAGGGTGTGATTCATCCAATTTTTGGGCTCCTGAAGCCAACCCCAGGGTCTCTTTAAAGTAATATTTGGGCTCCTGCTGCTGCTGCTGTCAACTCCTGCCAACTCCAGGGTGTGATTCATCCAATTTTTGGGCTCCTGAGGCCAACCCCAGGGTCTCTTTAAAGTAATATTTGGGCTCCTGCTGCTGCTGCTGCCAACTTCTGCCAACTCCAGGGTGTGATTCATCCAATTTTTGGGCTCCTGAAGCCAACTCCAGTGTCTCTTTAAAGTAATATTTGGGCTCCTGTTGCTGCTGCTGCCAACTCCTGCCAACTCCAGGGTGTGATTCATCCAATTTTTGGGCTCCTGAAGCCAACCCCAGGGTCTCTTTAAAGTAATGTTTGGGCTCCTGTTGCTGCTGCTGCCAACTCCTGCCAAATCCAGGGTGTGATACATCCAATTGTTGGGCTCCTGAAGCCAACCCCAGGGT
Organism: Gastrophryne carolinensis; assembly: GCA_027917425.1. NCBI lineage: Eukaryota > Metazoa > Chordata > Amphibia > Anura > Microhylidae > Gastrophryne > Gastrophryne carolinensis. Next base: position 307,088,260 of record CM051234.1, on the reverse strand, counting down.
CTCTTTAAAGTAATGTTTGGGCTCCTGTTGCTGCTGCTGCCAACTCCAGGGTGTGATTCATCCAATTTTTGGACTCCTGAAGCCAACCCCAGTGTCTCTTTAAAGTAATATTTGGGCTCCTGCTGCTGCTGCTGCCAACTCCAGGGTGTGAATCATCCAATTTTTGGGCTCCTGAAGCCAACTCCAGTGTCTCTTTAAAGTAATATTTGGGCTCCTGCTGCTGCTGCTGCCAACTTCTGCCAACTCCAGGGTGTGATTCATCCAATTTTTGGGCTCCTGAGGCCAACCCCAGGGTCTGTTTAAAGTAATGTTCGGGCTCCTGCTGCTGCTGCTGCTGCCAACTCCAGGGTGTGAATCATCCAATTTTTGGGCTCCTGAAGCCAACCCCAGGGTCTCTTTAAAGTAATATTTGGGCTCCTGCTGCTGCTGCTGCCAACTTCTGCCAACTCCAGGGTGTGATTCATCCAATTTTTGGGCTCCTGAAGCCAACCCCAGGGTCTCTTTAAAGTAATGTTTGGGCTCCTGCTGCTGCTGCTGCCAACTCCAGGGTGTGAATCATCCAATTTTTGGGCTCCTGAAGCCAACCCCAGTGTCTCTTTAAAGTAATGTTTGGGCTCCTGCTGCTGCTGCCAACTCCAGGGCGTGATTCATCCAATTTTTGGGCTACTGAAGCCAACCCCAGTGTCTCTTTAAAGTAATGTTTTGGCTCCTGCTGCTGCTGCTGCCAACTCCAGGGTGTGATTCATCCAATTTTTGGGCTACTGAAGCCAACTCCAGTGTCTCTTTAAAGTAATATTTGGGCTCCTGCTGCTGCTGCTGCTGCCAACTCCAGGGTGTGATTCATCCAATTTTTGGGCTCCTGAAGCCAACCCCAGTGTCTCTTTAAAGTAATATTTGGGCTCCTGCTGCTGCTGCTGCCAACTCCAGGGTGTGATTCATCCAATTTTTGGGCTCCTGAGGCCAACCCCAGGGTCTGTTTAAAGTAATATTTGGGCTCCTGCTGCTGCTGCTGCCAACTCCAGGGTGTGAATCATCCAATTTTTGGGCTCCTGAAGCCAACTCCAGTGTCTCTTTAAAGTAATATTTGGGCTCCTGCTGCTGCTGCTGCCAACTTCTGCCAACTCCAGGGTGTGATTCATCCAATTTTTGGGCTCCTGAAGCCAACCCCAGGGTCTCTTTAAAGTAATATTTGGGCTCCTGTTGCTGCTGCTGCCAACTCCTGCCAACTCCAGGGTGTGATTCATCCAATTTTTGGGCTCCTGAAGCCAACCCCAGGGTCTCTTTAAAGTAATATTTGGGCTCCTGTTGCTGCTGCTGCCAACTCCTGCCAACTCCAGGGTGTGATTCATCCAATTTTTGGGCTCCTGAAGCCAACCCCAGGGTCTGTTTAAAGTAATATTTGGGCTCCTGCTGCTGCTGCTGTCAACTCCTGCCAACTCCAGGGTGTGATTCATCCAATTTTTGGGCTCCTGAGGCCAACCCCAGGGTCTCTTTAAAGTAATATTTGGGCTCCTGCTGCTGCTGCTGCCAACTTCTGCCAACTCCAGGGTGTGATTCATCCAATTTTTGGGCTCCTGAAGCCAACTCCAGTGTCTCTTTAAAGTAATATTTGGGCTCCTGTTGCTGCTGCTGCCAACTCCTGCCAACTCCAGGGTGTGATTCATCCAATTTTTGGGCTCCTGAAGCCAACCCCAGGGTCTCTTTAAAGTAATGTTTGGGCTCCTGTTGCTGCTGCTGCCAACTCCTGCCAAATCCAGGGTGTGATTCATCCAATTGTTGGGCTCCTGAAGCCAACCCCAGGGTCTCTTTAAAGTAATGTTTGGGCTCCTGTTGCTGCTGCTGCCAACTCCAGGGTGTGATTCATCCAATTTTTGGGCTCCTGAAGCCAACCCCAGTGTCTCTTTAAAGTAATATTTGGGCTCCTGCTGCTGCTGCTGCCAACTCCAGGGTGTGAATCATCCAATTTTTGGGCTCCTGAAGCCAACTCCAGTGTCTCTTTAAAGTAATATTTGGGCTCCTGCTGCTGCTGCTGCCAACTTCTGCCAACTCCAGGGTGTGATTCATCCAATTTTTGGGCTCCTGAGGCCAACCCCAGGGTCTGTTTAAAGTAATGTTTGGGCTCCTGCTGCTGCTGCCAACTCCAGGGTGTGAATCATCCAATTTTTGGGCTCCTGAAGCCAACCCCAGGGTCTCTTTAAAGTAATATTTGGGCTCCTGCTGCTGCTGCTGCCAACTTCTGCCAACTCCAGGGTGTGATTCATCCAATTTTTGGGCTCCTGAAGCCAACCCCAGGGTCTCTTTAAAGTAATGTTTGGGCTCCTGCTGCTGCTGCTGCCAACTCCAGGGTGTGAATCATCCAATTTTTGGGCTCCTGAAGCCAACCCCAGTGTCTCTTTAAAGTAATGTTTGGGCTCCTGCTGCTGCTGCCAACTCCAGGGCGTGATTCATCCAATTTTTGGGCTACTGAAGCCAACCTCAGTGTCTCTTTAAAGTAATGTTTTGGCTCCTGCTGCTGCTGCTGCCAACTCCAGGGTGTGATTCATCCAATTTTTGGGCTACTGAAGCCAACTCCAGTGTCTCTTTAAAGTAATATTTGGGCTCCTGCTGCTGGTGCTGCCAACTCCAGGGTGTGATTCATCCAATTTTTGGGCTCCTGAAGCCAACCCCAGTGTCTCTTTAAAGTAATATTTGGGCTCCTGCTGCTGCTGCTGCCAACTCCAGGGTGTGATTCATCCAATTTTTGGGCTCCTGAGGCCAACCCCAGGGTCTGTTTAAAGTAATGTTTGGGCTCCTGCTGCTGCTGCTGCCAACTCCAGGGTGTGATTCATCCAATTTTTGGGCTCCTGAAGCCAACTCCAGTGTCTCTTTAAAGTAATATTTGGGCTCCTGCTGCTGCTGCTGTCAACTCCTGCCAACTCCAGGGTGTGATTCATCCAATTTTTGGGCTCCTGAATCCAACCCCAGTGTCTCTTTAAAGTAATGTTTGGGCTCCTGCTGCTGCTGCTGCCAACTCCAGGGTGTGATTCATCCAATTTTTGGGCTCCTGCTGCTGCCAACTCCAGTGTCTCTTTAAAGCAATGTTTGGGCTCCTGCCCCTCATAGTGATGCCACTTCAGCTCTCTTGAATTCAATTGTGCCGCTCTGCGATTCTATTAGCGATGCCTCTGATCTGCATGTGATATTTCTTCAAAGTATTATTTAACTAACCCAGCACGCATCCTGTGCGTGTTACAGCAAGGCAGAATGGTTTACAACCCTATTGAGGCTCTAGGAGGCTCAGAAATAGCCGTTTTTAATAGCGATTCGTCGCGAATTTATTCGGGTCGAAACGATTTTTGTCGGAAAATTCGGCGAATCAGTCGAATCGAATTTTTCAAAAGTTCGCTCATCTCTAGTTATATGTGCATGATTCAGCCATGATTCAGTCCTTTGAATCAGCCACATCCAGATCAGAATAGTAATAAATGGCAGGTAAACATCCATAACTAACGCATTCATCCAAGGCACCTATATACATTAATAATTTAGTGATTTAATAATATTTCATTCATAATTGAGATCATAAACATTTTATTCCTCCGGAACCTTCTTACAAAAGAACATCTTGTCTGCGCTGTGACAAGAAAGCCTGAGCCATGTGCCCTGTATGGCACACGTGTTCAACCTAGTTTTCAAGCGTTTTCTGAAGTCTTCCCCCCATCTGCAAGACATCCTAACAACGGGAAGGAAACTTTGCATGCACTTCAGCCACTCCTACACCGCCAAGCACACCCTTCTTGAGCTACAGCATCAGAACGGTATCCCCCAACATAGTTTGATTTGCAATGTTTCTACCCGTTGGAATTCCACCCTCCATATGTTGGATCGACTATACGAACAGAGAAAAGCAATCACGATTTCTTGATGATCCAGATAGGGGGACTCCCCTGTGTAACTTCAATGTAAACCAGTAGAAGCTCATACGTGACACCTGCCGTTCGCTCAGGCCCTTTGAGGAAGCCACTTTATTAGTCAGTCGCCAGGACTACAGGATGAACAATGTGGTTTCACTGCTTCATGTACTACAACACATGTTGGTAACCAGGGCTGGTCAGGGCACTGGAGAGGTAGCGCCTACATCTGACGGCCACATAAACGGTCTCTCCATCGCGCCAGGACACAGGCCCTTGCGGCGTCTATCAGGTGGATTGTGAGGTATTTCTTGTATTTCCCTGTTGCCCACGCCGTCGCATGAAGGAGCATGGACTCCAGGATCGGCACTCCCGTTATCCTGTGGATCCATTTCCCGACCTCTGTCCAGAAGCCACTAACATCCTCACACTCCCAAAAAATGTGCAGTTGTGTGCCTTGGGCCTTTTCGTATCTCCAGCAGAGAGGGGAGACTGATGGGCAAAACCGGTTGAGTTCCTGGGGTGTCCTGTACCAGCGGCTGAGGAGTTTATATCCCGCCTCCTGGTATTGATTGCTGACCGATGCCCATTGGGACAGTTCCAAAATTTTCCGAGTCTGGGTTGGGGAGAAGGACACCTTGAGATCTCTTTCCCATGCCTCAATAAATCTTGGCACAAAGGCCTCCCCCGGGTCCACCAGGAGCTGGTAAATGAGGGATAGGGAGCCCCTGATCGGCTCTGTGGCGGTACAGAGCTCCTCAAAGGGTCATAGCTTCCTACAATACTCCCCCGGGGGAGCCAGTTTCCGAAGGAATTGGACAATCTGTAACGCCCTCCAGTGAGAGAGTCGAGGGGGGTCTCCCTCTGCCATTAGTTCCTGTAGGGACTTCCACTTTGAGTCCTTTAGGACTCGAGCTGACTTAGTAAGAAGTCGAGGGAGTCCAAGACCTGTCTGAGCGGGGAGGGGGAAAGAGCAATATTTTCCTTTGGGGTGTATCTTGCCCATACTCTAAGCGTCGGGCCAATCGTTGGGTGTGACCTGAGTGCATTAGGGATAATTCCCCCGGACCATGGGAGTCCCGACAGAGGGATTGGAGCCCACTGCTGTTCTAGTTGGATCCATCGTTTCTGACTCCCGTGTCGGTTCCAGTCCACTATTCTGTTTAAGTGTGCTGCCGCATAGTATTTCTTAATGTCCGGAAGTCCCACTCCTCCCCTATGCTTGGGTAGCGAGAGTATGTCCTGCGAGATTCGAGGGCTCCTCCACCCCCACACGAGCCCTATGAACTCAGACCTTACTGCTCTGAAGAATGCTGCCGGCACTTGGATTGGCAGTACCTGGACTGGATAGAGCAGCCGTGGTAAAACGTTCATTTTGAGGACATTGCATCTGCCGAACCACGACAATGTTTTGTCCTTCCACCTAGCCAGGTCCCCTTTAATCGTAACTTGTAGTGGTGGGAAGTTGGTTGCATACAGGTCCTTCAACTGAGGCGTTAGTAAGATCCCTAGATATTTAACAGAGTCAGAGGCCCAGCGGAAGGGAAAGTTCTGTTTAACACTGTCTAGGTTCTTCTGTGGTATGGAAATGTTAAATGCTTCCGACTTCTGGATATTAATTTTAAAATTTGAGAGGAGGATGTATTCCTTAAACTCACAGAGCAGATTGGGTATAGTTGTCACTGGCTGAGAGATGCAGAATAGGCGGTCGTCTGCGAACGCTGCTACCTTATGTTCTGCTGTTCCACTACCCACGCCTTTTATATCTGGGTTTGTCCTGATTCGCCGGAGGAAAGGCTCTAGCGTCAGAATGAAAATAATAGGAGAGAGTGGGTAACCCTGCCTCGTGCCATTTTTTTTTTTTTTTAAATTCTTTATTTTGAATTTTGCAGGTTTATAACATACATACATTCAATAGGGTCAACAATACAGGGAGCATAAAAGGAATGGGGGAGCTCAAGTATATCACTATCATAACAGAGGTGACATATCGCAGTTGGACAATGATATCAGGCAACAGTACATAATGTCATATGATGTGGATACCAGCTGTAGGGGGTCACGAGGCGGGGGAATACGACGTGACGGAAGCCGCCTAGCGACTCTCCGTCCATTCCTCCCCGTCTCCTTTCCCCTGCGTCAGATACATTTAGCCATAGGGCTTTCCGCTAAGAATGGTTTCAATTCCTTTGTATCAAATAGGATCTCGAGCCCTCCCCAAGGAATAGGGACAGACGTACAAGGGGGGACCAAGGAGAGGTGCAATGGCAAGGGGTAAAGAGAAGAAAAAAGGGGGGGGGGGGGAGAGATTGAGTGGAGGGATATGGTGCAAGAGGTTTGAGGGAATGGGAGGTGTGGGTGTAGGTGTGGCGTGTGGGACAGGGCACCCGGCCGAGCGCCGCCCAGCAGCTGTCTAATTCAGGCCCAGCGCAGGAGGGGGCAGTGTATATCTCGCCTGGATGGAGAGTGACCGCGGGTGGCACCACAATCGACTTAGTTTCTAATCGGTCACGTGAACAAGTTGCGGAACTCTGCTGATTCTTCAAAAATCAGCCAAGGAAGCCAGGTAACTTTATATTGCTCATCCCGTTCATGGAGGGCTAAAGTTAAATCCTCCATTTCCTTAACGAGGACAACCTCCCTCACCCAGTCCCCAACGGAGGGAGCTTTCTTCTTTTTCCAGAATCTGGGTATAGCCTGTTTGGCCGCGTTCAACAGGTGAATCAGCAGTGTTTTCTTATATTTCCCTATCGGGGACTTCGTGGAGTGAAGCAGAACCTGCGCCGGGTCTCCCAGCAATTGTGCCCCTGTCAGCTGTTCTATAATGCCCAGGACTGCCTCCCAGTACTCCTGGATTTTGGGGCATCGCCAGAACAAATGAAATAGTGTCCCACGTTCCCCTCCGCATCTCCAGCAGCTCGCATCCGCCGAGTCATACATCTTACCTAGCTTGTCAGGGGTGTAGTACCATCGAGTCAACAATTTATAATTCACTTCCTGGATTCTCGTGGCTACCGAGGATTTATGTATCAAGGTGGCTATTTTAGTTCTCTCTTTCTCCCCTAAGGGCCGACCCAAGTCCTGCTCCCACTCCCCCCAATAAGCAGGCGGGGACTCCACCTCCCGGTTGAGCAGCGCATACAACAATGAAATCAGATGGGGCTGGGGCTGCCCTGCCAAACACAGCGTCTCAAGATCGGTAGGCCTCCTGGAGTTCTCCCTGCGGTAGCCCAGCCTGGACAGAACCGATTGAAACCGCAATAATGTCCAGGGATCCAGGTTCCCTTTCTCAAATTTCGCCCTCAGCTCACCCAGCGCAGTCCAGCCCCCCTCCGATAGCAAGTCGCCCCCCCTTAACTGGGCCACCTTCCCCCACTCCCTGAGGTCCACTCTTGTACAGCCAGGTATGAGTTGTGGATTGTCCAATAAGGCCAACATGGGGGAGGGCCATGGGGAGATATCAGCACGTTCCCTGTGACTCCGTAGGACATCCAGAGTAGGCGCTATGGTGGGGTGGGATCTCAGGGCTGGCACCCGGTTCTCTCCGTTCCAAACAACAGCATCTAGGGGGGCAGGGGCCAGTGAGTGCTCTAGCTGTACCCATCTCTTCGTCTCCTTGCACGTGTGCCACTCACATACCCTCTGTAAATGGGAAGCCACCCAATACGACTGAACATCCGGCATAGCCATACCCCCCAGGTGTTTGGGCCTGAATAACACCTGGCGACGGAGCCTTGCCCTCTTCCTCTGCCACACAAATCCCAACAGAACCTTCTCCAGGTCCCTGAAGAAGCGGGTAGGTAACTTGATAGGGAGCGCCTGGAACAGGAACAACAGTTTTGGCAGGATCGACATTTTGATTATATTCGCCCTACCCATCCACGAAAATGTAGGGGAGTCCCATTTTTCCAAATCAGCCTTTATTCTCTGGAATAGGGGCAGAAAGTTTAAGGCAAAGATGTTCGTCAGGCGATTCGGCAATCTCGTACCAAGGTATGCTATTGAATCCTTGGCCCACTTAAAGGAGAATGCCTGCCGGACAGTCCCGGCCACCTCAGCAGGGAGGGAGATGTTTAACGCCTCTGACTTCTCGAAGTTAATTTTGAAAAAGGATAGCCTCCCGAAGGCTTCAAACTCCTTCATTAACACAGGGACAGAGACCGTGGGATTTGTGAGGAAGAACAAGAGGTCGTCCGCGTAAGCGGCAACCTTATGAATACTGCCACCTACACTCAAACCCCTCACATCCACATTCTTCCTTATGTTGCATAGAAAAGGCTCTAAAGTCAAGGCGAATAGCAGAGGTGACAGTGGGCAGCCCTGTCGGGTTCCGTTACTGATCGGCAATGGGGCGGAAAGGTGGCCATTCACCTTGACTCTCGCGCGGGGAATCGTATATAGGGCCTCAATGTGTTTCCTAAGGTTTTCCCCTATGCCTATATGTCTAAGGGTTCCCTGCATAAAAGGCCAGCCTACCCTATCAAAGGCCTTTTCCGCGTCTGTGGACAACACCATCATTGGCACCCCCGCTGACTGTGCGGAGTACGTGACGCTAAGCGCCCGCACCACATTATCCCTGGCCTCCCTTCCCAACACGAAACCCGTTTGGTCCAAATGGACTACCTGTGCCACCACCGGGGCCAGCCTGTTGGCCAAGATCTTTGCGTACAGCTTCAGGTCCGTGTTGAGGAGGGAGATGGGGCGGTAGCTCCCGCACGACAGAGGGTCCTTCCCCGCTTTGTGTAGGACTGAGATGTGGGCCTCAAGGTCTCCACACGAGAAGGTACCCGCCACATCCGGGTCCGTAATGGTATTCCAGGCCCTAACCATATGGGGGCCCAGAATAGAAATGAATGCTTTATAATAGTGGACCGAATAACCATCAGGCCCTGGAGCCTTCCCCGATGGGGACTGTTTAAGCGCCTCTAGCAACTCCTCCATCCCAATCGGGTCCTCCAAGGAGGCCGCAATTTCATCCGCCACCGAGGGCATGCCTGATTTCTTAATATAGTCCTCAATTTTATTCAGTTGTAACCGCGTCGGGGCCCCTCTGCTGAGATTGTACAGGCCTGAATAGTAAGCCCTGAATACATCTGCTATCCCCTCCGTGGTATGTTGTGTTTTCTGCTCGCTATCGAGAATTGCCGAGATGAAGTTCTGGGATTGCTGTTGCTTGAGGGCCCTGGCTAGCAGAGCGCTACTCTTATTACCGTACTCATAGTAGGTGCGTCTGCATCTCCTAATGACATGTTTTGCTTTCTGCCGTAAGAGGGCGTTGAGTGCCTCCCTAGTCTGGGTCAGCTCCCCAAGTACCCGTGCTGCCTCAGATTGCTTGTGGGATAGTTCCAGGCTCCGTACCTTATCTGTAAGCTTCACTATTTGGGCCAGTCTTTCTCTCTTGAGCCTCGCCCCGTGGCTGATTAGGATGCCCCTGATCACGCTCTTGTGTGCCTCCCATAATGTGAGTAACGAGACCTCCCCGTTACTATTGGTTCTAAAGTAGGACTCTAGGCCCTCCTTCACAGCTTGAGCCACCACCGCATCCTTAAGGAGGGACTCGTTTAGCCTCCAAGTGGAGGAGGGGGGTGGCCTGTCCACGAGCTCGAGGTCAAGAAACACCGGGGCGTGATCTGAAAAGGAGGTGGGGTATATCCCGTCTCCCGTGGCCAGGCTCAACAGGCTATGTGTCACCCATATGTAATCTAATCTAGAATATGTCCCGTGTACATGTGAGTAAAAAGAATAATCTTTCGTCCCAGGGTTCCTGACCCGCCAGGCATCCACCAGCTGCAGCTCATGCAATGCCCTCTTCAGAGAACGCAAGGCCAGATGCGAGAGCGCTGACTTCCCCGTGGAGGAATCCAGTAGTGGTTCCAGGGCCAGGTTAAAATCACCCCCTAGAATGATCTCCCCCTCCCTGAATTTCTCGATCTTATCTAGGGTGCGCTTCAGGAATGGTATCTGCCCCTGATTGGGAGCGTATACAGAGGCTAATGTATACATTTTTTGATTAATCAATCCCTTAGCCAGCACCACCCGGCCCGATTCGTCTCTCCAGACCTCCCTCAGCAAGAAGGGGACGTCCTTGGAGATCAGGATTGCTACCCCTTTTTTCTTAGCATCTGCAGCGCAGCTGGTGAAAGCCTGGGGGAACAGCCTACTACAGAGTCTGGGCACAGAATCTCGTCTGAAATGTGTCTCCTGTAGGAAAATGATTTGCGCTTTACATCTCTTTAACTCCTGCCCTAGGATGGTTCTCTTCTCCGGGGTGTTAAGGCCCTTCACATTCAGGGTAATTACCTTTACGGGGGCCATTCCTGCAGAAGAGAGCTAAGGGGGGGGGGAGGACCAGAGATCGTCAGGCAGCGGTACTCCTCGCTGCACGTCCGGTCCCACACGCCAAGGGGGAGAAGAGAGTTATGACCAGAGGGGGAAATAGAAAAGGGAGGGGAACAGAGGGAGAGGAAATGGGTATCAGGGATATGGAGGAAAGACAAAAGGACTTAAGAGGTGGACAAACAATTGTCGTGATGGGGGCGGGGACTAGCTAGTAGTCCAACCTAAAGCCGGTGCCTTTTAAAGACGCACTAAGTGGGGGAGAAACTCCAAACCACGGGCTGAGAAGCCCAATACACGGTCTATTCCCGACCGGAGAAGGCCTAGAACTTCTCCGGAGGGGTGCACCAAATGGGGGGAAAGTGGAAGACTAAGCCTAAATAAATATCGGATGGGGAGTCGCACCAGTATTGTAGCTACTCAGCGAGGCAGTTCGTGACCTTATGTCGCTATCGCCCTGTCAGACAAGATGCAGATAGTCCGAGGCGGCGGGGTACCACGCCCAGCAGCACAACACTGCCCCATTTCAAGAAGGGGGGGGGAGGCCCCCGCGGGGCGGGACAAAAACCCAAGCAGGCTGATCCGTCCCCTCAGGGCATAGGGGGAGACCTCGATCAACAGGTAGAACAACAAATTCTGGACATAACAGTGTGGCATCGAGCTAGTATTGTAGCTGCCCAGCGAGGCGCGCCACCGCCCCAGGGCGCCACCACCCCACCGGGCGGAGCGCGGGCAGGCCATCGCAGCCCAACCCCTCGCACAGCAGCACAACACGGCCGTGCAGCCAGGAAGAGATTCCGTGAGGGGCAAGACGAAAATCCAAACGGAATGATCCGGCCCGTCAGGAAGCGGCACAGACATCAGTCGTCCAGAGGTAGAACAGTTAACTCTGGATATGGCGTTACGGAGTCAATGCAGTATTGATGCTGCTCAGCGGAGCGTGGCATGGCCTCAAGGCATCATCGTCCCGTCGGGCAGAGCGTAGACAGGTCGCGGCGCCACGACACCACGCACAGCAGCGCAACACCACCGCACTGCTGGAGAGGATCTCCATGAGGGGCGGGACATGGATCCAAACAGATCGGCCCGGCCCGTCATGGAGCAGCGCCGGCAACAAACAGAAACCGCCAATACATTAGACATTAACATCAACAATTTAAACAGTAAATTCTAAGCATGGCAGTGTGGCTTCAAACCCGTATTGTAGCTGCTCGGCGAGGCGCGCCGCGCCACCAAGACGCCATGGCCCGCCAGGCAAAATGCAGACAGTCCAAAGTGAGATGGCACCACGCACAGCAGCACAACTCGTTCGCTTATCAGAGATGAGCTTCCATGGAGGGCAAGACAAGGTCGAAGCAGAACCGTCCGGCCCGCCAAGGAGTAACCCAAACGCCAATCAACAGTTAGAACAGAGAAAAAGGAAAAAAGAACCAAAGAACAACAAATTCTTAATATGACAGTATATAAGCTTATCTTCTGCGGCCTCTCATTCCTCCTCTGTTGCCTCGGGGGCCACCTTCTGGGCGCTGCGGCAGCCGGCCATTATACACAGCCAGGTCAGGGACTGTCCAGTCCGGGACATCCACACTTTCCACCTCCAAAAAGTGGAATAGGTCCGGCAGTTGGCCGGGCCCCTTGAGGATAAACAGATCTCCTCCCCTGCGTACCAGCAATTGAAAAGGATGGCCCCATCTGTAGGAGGCACCCCGATTCTGGACGGCCTCTAGTACAGGTTTCAGAAGCTTCCTCATCTGCAGAGTTCTCCGTGAAAGGTCTTGCAAAATGATCACCTGTGCGCCCCTGAATGCGACCGGACCCTTGTCCCACGCGCGGCGCAGGATCTCTTCTTTTATCTTGAAGAAATGGATGCGGCAAATAATGTCCCGAGGACGGTTCGGGTCTTGCGGCCTAGGACCCAGCGCCCGATGAACCCGGTCCATCTCTATGCGGTTGGAGTCGGGGAGGTTCAGAAGGTCATTGAATATAGTAGTAACCGCTTCCAGCAGATCTCGGGGCTCCACTGACTCAGGTACTCCCCGAAGGCGCAGATTATTTCTGCGGCTCCTATTCTCCGCGTCGTCATGTGCCAGGAAGATATCTGACAGGAGACGTTTGTTGCGGTCCTGTTGCTGTTCCAGGTCTGCCACCCGCTGCTCCAGGGTCCTGTGCGAGGCCTCCATCCCATCCATCCTTGCCGTGACCTCCACGACTGAACCCTGCAATGCAGCTAGTTCTCTCTTGATGGTGCCTTCCATCCTGGATACGTATCCGTCAAAATCACTACGCGTTGGAAGACCGCGTAGGGCCTCAGCGATATTGACTTTCACCGCCTCCGCGATGGACTGGGAGAGCTGGATAAGCGGCGGTGTGGGATGAGGTTCCCGCGAAAGGGGTGTCTCCAGGCAGCCAGATAGTGGTGGTGGTGGGCTGAAAGCTGCGACCCCATGAAACCCCTCCTCGCAGACGGCCGAGCCCCTCTGCAGCGGACCAGCAGTCTCCCCACGTCCCGCGGGGGGGCCCCCGGATGTCATCGGCGGCAGTGCGTCCCACAGGTGGTTTACGGCAGGGTTACTCTCTAGGGGCAGTGGAGATCCAATGTGGCGGGTCTGAGGGGATCCCGCAAGCGTTTGCCACGGCGACTGTGGGCTCAGGGGGGGGGACGGCGAACCCGACAGATAGCTGGGAGTATGCTGCAGGCTACCAGCATGTGGGGAGGTGGGCACCCGTGTCTGTGGGGCCGGGATGTCCCGCAGGGGCCCTCTTGGCGGGGAGTCTGGACTAAGCTGGCCCGGTGAGGTGGTCTTCAGGCTAGGTTCAGCGGCCCTCAGAGCAGAGCTTCTGTTGCCGTTGGGCGGGTTGGCGTCCCCCTCTCCCCCAGATGAGCAGTCCCCTTCATGGGGGGTGGCGGCAGGTTGGGTAAGCTGGCCCCCCGGGCAAGGATGGGGTGAGAGGGTGCATTGGGGCAGGAGACCAACCTTGCGCCCGCCGGTTGTCCCGTCCGGCCAGTCCGCTCCAGCATGTATCTCAGCTGACACCGTCAGCATGCGGCCTCCGACGCTGTGGTGCTCCCGGTCCGGGCCGCACTGTGGACGCTGCGCTCCGGTCTCCTCCTCCCGCAGTTCTAGGACAGCTCCAGCCGGGGTCGGATCACTGGGAGCGGCGGCCCCCCGCCGCATCTCGATCTCGCGCCCACGTGCGCGCTCCTCTCCCGCCATCGCCGCCATCTTCCTTGCGGCCGTCCCGCGGGTCCCGGAGCCTCCTGGCTGGAACAGGGCTGGGATAGTGCCCAGTCTGCCTCGTCCGCTTGGTCCCCGGTGTTTCCCCTTCCTGGGCATGTGAAATACAGGTGGGTCACTGCTCTCTGGCCTCTGTTAATCAGGTCGTAGGTGCGGAGCTCCGTTTCCAGGCGTCTCTATCCGGCCATGTCAAGCCACGCCCCCCCCTCGTGCCATTTTTTATGGTCAGAAGGTCCGATAATACCCCGTTAACCTTAATACAGGCTGAGGGAGAGGAGTACAGGGATAGGATCCATGTCCGCATTTGATCTTGCAATCCTATATGTTCAAGGATGGCTTGGATGAAGTCCCAGTGTACGCTATCAAACGCCTTCTCAGCGTCCGTAGATAGTAACATGGCTGGGGCCTCTTCTCTATGGATACGGTGGATCAGATTGATTATTATGGTCATGTTGGCCCTGGCTTCTCTCCCTGGGATAAATCCAGCTTGATCATTATGTATTAGTGAACAAAGGCTAGACAAAAGCCTAGAGGCTAACATTTTCGCGAAAAGCTTCAGGTCTACATTTAGAAGCAAAATCGGCCTATGGTTGGAACAGAGGAGGGGGTCTTTTCCTCTTTAAGGATGACCGTGACTTGAGCTCTCAGCATGTCTGGTGGGATACCCTGCCCCGACGCAAGGAAGTTGAAGGCTGCCACTGCCCGTGGGGTCAAGATATCCCCCATCCATTTGTAGTATGACAAGGTAAGCCCATGCAGACCCGGGGATTTACCTGGTTCCGTGGATTGGACTGCTTGAGTTCATTCCAGCTCCGATATAGGCGCCTCCAGGGCTTCCACCAATTTCCTGTTCAATATTGGGAGACCAGATGATGCGACATACTTTCGCGCTCTCTGGAGAGTATCCGCCCTTGCTATGCCCTCTGGGGTATATATCTGTTGGCCATCCTGACTTTGTATCTGCGGTATAAAGTTTCTGGCCCTCTGCTCTCTGAGAGCTCTCGCCAGCATCCGGCCACATTTATTCCCATATTCATAAATAGAGCGTCTTGCTCTTAGAAGGGTGGTTTTGGCCCGGGTCATCAGGGCATCCTTCAGTTTCTCCCGAGTTGCGGCCAGCTCTTGTCCAACCCTCCCTGCCTGTTTCTTTTTATGCTCTGCCCCAAGTTTGGCGATCTTCTCCAATAGGTCTCCTATGTACCTCTCTATTTCTCTCTTTCTTCTGGAAGATATCTTCAGAATTATCCCCCATATATAGCACTTATGTGCGGCCCATACATTTAAGGGAGTTGTCTACGGTCCCCCATTCAAGTCAAAGTACGTTCTCAGCTCGCCATTGATCTCCTCCTTTATGACCGGGTCCTGCAGAAGAGACTCATTGAGAATCCACGGTCATGGAGATCAGGGCATGGTCTGAGATTGTGATGGGGTCGATTCCAGTTTTCCCCACCAATTGCAGGTGCCTGTGCTCTACAAAGAGGTAGTCTATCCTCGAGTAGAATTTGTGGGGGGGCGAGAAAAAGGTGTAGTCCCGTGTTTTAAGGTTCATAGCCACGTTGAGGTCCCCGCCAAAAATGACCATACCCTCAGCGAACGCCTGAAGGTTGGCCAAGGCCTTTTCTATGAAATTAACTTGGTCCGAGTTAGGCGTGTAGATATTAGCAAACGTGCATATTCGGTTACCAATCTTCCCTTCAAGGAAGAGAAATCTCCCCTCCTCATCTGTCAGGCTCCCCACCAGGGTCCATGGGAGTTTAGCCGCTATCAGGATGCCCACCCCTCGTGACCTTGAGTCTGGGGAGTTTGAGAACCCGCTGGTAAGGAAGTGACGGTCAGAGAACCTTGGGGCTCTTTCCTTCCGGTAGTGCGTCTCCTGGATGAACACCACATGTGCCCTCTTTTTCCAGAACAGATTCAAGCACAGTTTCCGCTTCTCCGGAGTGTTAAGGCCCTTAACATTTAGGGACACAATTTTAAGCTCTGACAGGGGCCTGGCGCCAGATCTGGGGGGGGATGGGGGGGACGGGGGAGTCATGGGGAGGGAGGGAGGATCAAGCAGAGAGCTTTTGAAGGGAGGAGGGGTCAGGTGGGGGGATGGAGAAGGATGGGGGTATAGGGGATGAGGAGGAAGAAGGAATAGGTAAAAACTGGGGAATCAACAACGAACGCAACTCAGTCCGCTCCTTCGGGTCTCTCCTAGGCCCGGCGGACAATCCTATGTGGGGGTCTAATAACTGTGGCGCAGCACGGCTGCAGAGGTCTCCCTCCTCCCAGCCCGGAACAGCCCCCTCTAATGAGGGGAAACAACCATATAACTACTACAAAAAGCACTTCTAAACATTGCATGGGAATTAACCAACAAGTAGGGTGGCACTTCCACCTACGTATTTTACCATCTTGTCTCTTCTCTCCCCCCCCACCGACCCAAATCAGTCTCATCTAGGGCTCCCGTTACTATGGTTCTGAGGTGTCCCACGGACCGGCCAATCCACCCCCTCAAAGCCCATCATCAACAAGGCGCCCCTGATGGGCGTTCCTCTTACCCCAAGGTGGGTTGGGAGGGCCGGCACAGAGCCCAACGGGAAAAGGGGCAGACAAGCCGGCCCGGGGGCCCACCCCCAGAGCTCCCCCAGGATGAGTACTAGGGCCCCCAGGCATCTCCCAGCAATCCCCTCTCGCTCCCAGGGGAGCGAGCGCCCCCCTATTCTCCAGAGGGTCCCTCTGTCGGGGGAGCAGGCGGAGGGGCGACCAGACCGCCACCCTAATCCGGCTGAGTTCCCCCTCCGAGGGAAGGCAGACCCAAGCGAGGCTGCCCCTCCGGGGCACCCCGCCACCGCCACTCCCGCTCCACTTCTGCCTCAACCACTCAGGCCCTGACCGACTATTTATCCTTCGCCGTAACTGCGTGCCCAACCAAGGGGCCGAACCGGCCCCCATTCAGTGTGCGGCCCAAGTGACCGAGGCGCAAGCCGCCTAAACCAGTGCAAACAAAGCCGGCTCAGGTCCGACACCCCCGGTTCTGACAAGGGCACCCCCTCCCTCACTCGTATGGTCCTCGTTAGCCTGGCGGCAAGGAGGGACAGGCCAGCCTCCGGGAGCAACACCACTTTGCTAAATCTTCAGAAGCTGTCATGATAGACAGGCGGGGAGATGGATATACATGAAATAAAATGTAAAAAAAAAAAAAAAGGGAAAGGGCAGGGCAAGGAAGGGACCCCCGCCCAGGGCATACGGGCACTGCAAAGCACACATTCCATGATTAGGTGTGTAACCGTGAGCTGCTGGGGCAGGATTTCCTGTTTTGTGTTATAGTGTCTCGTCTCCCCACCCTGCCCTCCACCAGCCCCCGTATGTCACAATCTGGGTACCCCGTTACCCGCACCGTCGGCAACGCCTCCAAAATTCCCAGTGCAACATAAAGCCCGCCGCCCCAGGGCCCACCACCGCCAAGGCGCCACAACAGGGGAGACTCCGTGGCCGGGCCCCAGGAGGGGGGGGCATGCCCCCCAGACCCCCCCACACCGAGCCCCAAAGCCACACCACATCCTAGTGCTCTCCAGGCGGCCCAGCACGCCCCCATCCGCCGGAGGACCCTCACAGCGCCTAACATGGCCTAGGCGATCCCCCCTCCCCGGGGGAGGGCCCCCAGCAAGGTAGTCTCCCTATCCGGTGCCCCATCCCCCCCAGAACCAGGACCCCCCATACGCCCCCCCGCCTCAGTCTCCGGGCCAACCGGGCCCACATTTCGCCGCGGCGTCAGGTCCGACTAGGAAGTCCAGCCCGCATCAGCTGGCCCCCGGTCGTCCAGCACATAGCCCGAGGAGCCAAGGTGGCAGCGGCTCCACCCATACTGGCCCGCCCAACTCCAGCACAAGCACAAATGTTTTTGTTTTTGCCCGCATAATGTCCGTTGACTCCGCGTCGAGGAGGGCCCCGGCAGATCCGGAGGAAGAAAGAAAAAACAAAGAAAAAAAAAGGGAGGTTCTTTCCCTTCTCTTCCCTTCCCTTGGATGGTCACTCAGCTAAGTCAGGACTTAATAAAGCTGTCATAGAGAGAAGGAAGAGACAGACACGGAAAAAGAAAAAAAGAAAAAAAAATCAAAAGTTCTTTGGTGGGAGTTCGTTTGATATGTTCATTCTTCCAGGGGAGGTGGAGAGCCCCCTCCTTCCCGTCATGGCGCACGACCGCCCGGCGCTCTCCTCCGGATTAGCCTCGGCGGAAGCGGCTGGTAAGCGGGGAAGTCCAGCCAGTTTGGGACCTCAATTGGCTGGGTGCACGCAGGGTGAACGAGCCTCCATTTTTCCTGACGACAAGGTGGAACGGAAAGCCCCACTTGTAGACCGCTCCACTGTCCCTTATTTTCTGCAGAAGGGGCTTCAGCTGTCTCCTCATCCATAGCGTGGAGCGGGCTAGATCCGGGAGGATGGAGATTGGTCTGGCATCATAGGTGACTTGACCTGCGTCCCAGGCTTTCTTTAAAATGTCCTCCTTGGTCTTGTAGTTGTGCTCTCTGCAAAGCACATCACGGGGCGCCCTGGGGTCCCCCGGTGTGAATTCTGTCTAGCTTGACAATAGTATCTTGCGGGTTCCCCAGCAACTTGTTGAAGATGGAGTGGGCTACTGGCTCGAGGTTTACGTTCTGGGAAGTCTCTGGTATCCCCCGAAGTCGCAAGTTATTTCGACGGCTTCTATTCTCCAAATCTTCATATTGCAGCTTTAGAGAAGATAGTTGGGCCACCTGCGACGCACTTGCTTGTTCCAGTCGTGAAATGCGTTCCTCAGCCGAGTCTTTCGTGTTCTCCAGGGCCGACACCCTGTCCTCCACTGCCGCCACATTGTGTTGTATGGACTCTATCTCCTTTCGGAAGGATTTTTCAACTCTGGTGACCATTGCTTCTAGATCCGCTTTAGTAGGTATATCCCCTAGGTCAGCTTTAGTGACACGTGAGAGAAGAAGAGCTCTCAGGTCCTGGCCGGCATCCTGGAGCCAACTGTGCTCACCGGATCTCCGTGACGCCTCCATCTCCGTCACAGATCTGGAATGGACAGGTGGGGCATCCCCGTTCGGACAGCCTGGGTGGGTCCTCCCGCTAGGAACAAGGGGGCCACCCTGCCGCCTATCCTCTCCCTGCAGTGACAAAGAGCCGGCTGCATCCTCCGAGTCGGAATGGTCCTGTGCAGGCCAGGAATCCCCCGCGCGCCCCTACCGCTCCCTCACATGTGTCTCCTACTTTTCAGAGGGCATTCCATCTCTTCTTGGGGACCATCCCCCTGCCTCTGCCAAATAATGTGTTTCCAGGCTCACTGCCTCTTTAAGAGCCTGATTGTCACGCAGGCTCTGGGGAGACATGACCATGCTGCTATGATTGCCCCCATCTGCTTGTATGTATCTGCACATGGATTCCTCTTCATCAGACCAGGGCTGGGGTGAGCGCAGGAAGTAGGGCACGCTATCTGTCCCGGGGGTAGGTGGAGAGCCTGATCCAGATTGCGGCTCTCCTCCTAGCTGAGTGCCGCGTAGCTGTGAAGTGAGCGGGCGGCTCGATGACAGCTGCCACCTGCCCTTGCCTCCCCGCCTCTCAGACCGAACAGCTGATGCAGCCAGCGGCTGCTCACACCGGACGCACGATTGTGGAGAGAGCGGGCGGCTCAGTGACAGCCGCTGCCCGCCCTCGGCTCCCCGTACCTCCTGCCGGTCTGCCGATGCAGCCGGCGGCTCCTCGCTCAGGCCCCCGCCCGGCATCATACTGTCCCCACCTTCCTCTTCTTCCTCTCCTCGTTGCCGCTGTGCGCTCTGCATTACGGAGTGGAGGAGCCGCTCTGCACTTCGCTCCCACCGCTCCTCGCCATCTTCTTCTCCCGAGGTGCTATCCGCCATCTTGCCTCGTGGTGCGGTCAGCTCCCCGCCGCATGCAGGGCACAAATATCGGGCTATTCCTGCTCTCTCTCCTCCTCTGGTGGTACTATGCTTCCCTCTTCTTTTTCCCATCTCTCTTGGCAACTTTTTGGGTGCTTTGTCCCAGATTTCAGCACTGTCCGGGCCAGATGGAGTCCGGAGCCACAGCTACTTGCAACCTCACACCGCCATGCCTCGGCCACGCCCCCCTAAACGTGTTTTTTTGTTACAAATGGAAAAGCTAAAGATGCAGGTACTCTTTAAAGACAAAATGCTAGCATGCTGGATGCCCCCGGTGAAAGTCAATGACTACTGCAAACTTTAAAAGTTTTTTTTTTGTTACAAATAGAAAAGCTAAAGATGCAGGTACTCTTTAAAGACAAATGCTAGCATGCGGGATGCCCCCGGTGAAAGTCAATGACTACTGCAAACTTTAAAACGTGGTTTATGTTACAAAATGGAAAAGCTAAAGATGCAGGTTCTCTTTAAAGACAAATGCTAGCATGCGGGATGCCCCCGGTGAAAATGAATGACTACTGCAAACTTTTCAACGTGGTTTTTGTTACAAATGCAAAAGCTAAAGATGCAGGCACTCTTTAGAGACAAATGCTAGCATGCGGGATGCCCCCGGTGAAAGTCAATGACTACTGTACACTTTGAAACGTGGTTTTTGTTACAAAACGGAAAAGCTAAAGATGCAGGTTCTCTTTAAAGACAAATGCTAGCATGCTGGATGCCCCTGGTGAAAGTCAATGACTACTGCAAACTTTAAAACGTGTTTTTTGTTACAAATGAAAAAGCTAAAGATGCAGGTACTCTTTAAAGACAAATGCTAGCACGCTTTTTAAAGAGTGACACCAGGAAAAGGAAAAGCTAAATAGGCAGGTGTGTTATTAACACTAAATAGGCTTGAAAGCTAATGCAATCACTGTAAACTGTCTCTCTCTGTCTCTGTCACTGTCACTGCCTCTCTCCTTCTCTCCCTCGCTCTATCTATCCCTCGCTCTATCTATCTGTCCCTCGCTCTATCTATCTGTCCTTCGCTCTATCTATCTGTCCTTCGCTCTATCTATCTATCTATCTATCCCTCGCTCTGTCTCTGCCTGACCCATTCTCACCGCAATACACCACCGAAATGAGCCTCTGCAAGATAGCCGCCGCTTATATAGGGCTGTGACATCATCGGGAAGCCTGACTGCTGATAGGCAGCATGTAATGCCTACCCAGGATTCTTTGCCCCATGGGACATGTCCTGACATGTGGATCCACCATTTTAGATGGCCTGAACCGCAGTAAATGGAGTTTTAAGGAAGCGATTCGAGCAATCGAATCACGGCGATATTCGGAATTGTCTAGAATCGAATTTTTCCTGGAGTTCGTAACAAATTCGGATTCGTCAGATTTGATTCGCTCATTTCTAGTGCTAATGTCACCGGATCAGCTTGACTTTCATAGGTTACCTAGAGAAGTTGTCACCCCATGTTTAAGCATTTTGCAATATATATGTTTAACTGTGTTTTTGCAGGGATTTCCAGGAGAATTATATATTGTTTTTTTAGCAGACTTTGGCTTTAACATGAAATGTCTTGTTTGTAATCTTTAGTGCTTTGTAGGGTGAAATATGTGGAAAAAAAATAAGAATCTGCATTTTTTTTTAGCATTTTTAAAAAAGAAAATTTAGATCTTTCAAAAAACCATATTGCCACCTAATAGGGAAACAGAGTCCAATCTTACAAGGAATGAGACTACAGCCCTGTCGTAAACTGTCTATGAGGAGCTTCCTATCGCTGCTATTTTATTGCCTCTCCCTCATGGACGAAGGAGGAAGAAAAGGGGAAAGGAAAAAATAACGGAGGGAGGACAAGAATGGAGGGGAAGACCTGAATGTGACCTGAATATATAATTACACTCCAGATTGGACTTCTTAACAGGAAGATCTGTAATATCGCAGAAAATGATTAGGAAACTCAGTAGAACATTACGTGAAACACAATTATGTGATAGCTGGAGAATTATGAATCCCTCGATGCAGGAATATATGTTTTCTCACAAGTCCACTGTACCTATACAAGGATAGATTATATTTTAATTTCACAGGATTTGGTGACATCATTAAGAGAGGCCAAGATTGAAAATTCTTTATAATGGAAGATAGGAGGAAAAAACAATCTGGGATATGGCGGTTAAATGACTTTTTATTAGAAAATTCTACGGTAATTCATAGATAGAGATAGAGTAAGCAATAAGGGAGTATTTTGAATTATATGATGAAGAAAATTTTTCACCTATTACTCTTTGGTCTTCCCATAAAGCCCTGATCAGAGGAAAGATGACAGAATTAGCGTCAAGAGTAAAAAAACAAAGGGAAAATATAGTAGAAGATGTTAGGCCATAAAAAAATAGAAATAAGGAATAAAACTGTCGCTAAGAAAGATTTTATTAGAACTGACCCAATTGAGAGATTGTCTTATAGATGCGAAAAGTACAGTTTTTTGGATTTTGGAATAGTTTAGTGAATGGAGATAGATCCACTGCTATGCCTGTCAAAAAGGACATTGGGAAGTATAAAGAAAAATTGAGTGTCACCTAATTAATGCAGCAAGGATGGCGATACCAAGATTATGGGAGCAAAAGAAGCATGAGAAAAAGACATCTGAAACATAAAGGAGATGGAGGAGCTTATGATATGTCCAAGGGAGGAAAAAGATAATTATTTGAAGGTCTAGATTAAAAGGATATATTATAGGGGAGGAGGAGGGGAGTAGGCGAAAGTGTGAAATATTGTTGTTGTTCCCTTCTCTCCCCCCCCACCCCCATTTTCTTCTTTCTAGAAGATTTGATAGTGGAGATGAATGGATGAAGGGGGTGGACAGAAGAGGATCGTAGGTTTAGAATAAAGGATGAGGAAAGTTAAAGGGGGAAATAAGAGAAAATGGAAGAAGGAATGCTGTGGTTTAATTTGTTTCTTCCCCCCTCTTTTTCTTTACTTTTCCTCATTGATGTGTGGCTTGAGAGAGGTGTATGAATGAAGATGAATGCGAGTAGGAGATTGCGAGTCTATAGTAGTGATAAGAAAAAGCGGAAGGAGGAAATAAATTGACGAGTAGAAGAGATTTAGTGGGGTTAACTTCATTATCCTCTTGACCCATTCCACCATGGTGATTTTTTTTCCAGTCCCACACTTAGCAATTACTAATTTCCTAAATCAACCTGGGCACAGCCAATTAAAGTAGAGCAAAACCCATGGCTGATGGCCCTGGAATCTATAATATTCCAGGGCCACCTGATTCCCTCCTCCTGGGGTATCCAGATTCCGGTTCAGAATGACTCGCTGTATGAAACCCCCCCAGGTCGCGATTAAACTCCCCTTCTCCCCTGATCCAACGGTGCCAGCCGCAGACGTTGCCTACTATAGCAGACTGGGAATTTGTGAGTAGCCGGCACGGACACACTCCCTGTTAGAGGGTAGCGGGTATGCAGCCAGAGCTGAGTCTTAGATGAATGGGCAGGAGCAGATTTGAAAGCGCACTGATTGGATGAGAAAGGTGAGATAGACTGGGCGACCTGGGGTTTCACACAGCAGGGCATCTTGGATTAGGGTTCCCTGGGGACAAGGACTAAAACCTGAGACAGTCAAAATTTTGGGTTTTGGTCCACTTTAAATAATACAAATATGTAATAACAGTTAAATAAGGGTTCTAATTATCTAAGTCCAGGTGTGTCCAGCAATATGATCAGTGCAAAGTGCTGGGCTAGTTAACTGACTTAGGGGGTCATGCTAATTATTTGATGAAGCCAGTGTGACTTGCAGCGTGCATTGTGGTGTGGTTTGCAAATGGCATCCCTGTTAGCTTTTTAACACACAGAAAGTGCCTAATAATGACCTGTACCTGTACCTGTGATGGGGCATTTTTAGAGGTGAGGTTCATCATATATCCAAAAAGGTAAGGATATATTGTTTGGAAATAACAGAACCCTATGGGCAATTTAGAAATAATTAAATTTAAGAAATAATAATTTTGGGGAAAAAGGTAGACATTTTTTTGTGTGTCTAAGGGCTAAAAATCTCATTGGAATGCAGGTTGCAATCTGCACCACAATGCACACCAGAAGTCACACTGGCTTTTAGACCGGAATAGCAAACTGCCCCATTCCTGCACATACCATATACTTTGCTTTATAAGGTGCCCAAAAGTGGGGAGAAAAGGTCTGTGCTTCTTACGGAGGTCATCAGTATTGGTGGCAGAGACTCTAATGCACTTCGCTAGAGGCTGGTTTCTTACTGTGACCTTTGTGAATGATAAAGATGGCCGGCACTGCCCTCAGCTGTTCCCTGCTCTTTGTTCGCTTCCGCGCATCACACTGGGGGGGCGAGGCTGGCAGTGGCGAACAGCTAAGGGCGGTGACGGCCATCTTCATCATTCACAAGATTCACCAGCTGCTACCAATGCACATTCTACAGAGTCTAATCTATTACAAACCGAGACACCCGCCCTCCTGCACCTGACACTTAACCGGTGGTTGCAGAATTTCTCACTGGAGGTTGGGGTCCCTGGGGACTTTTCTAGGCCCCACCAACAGCACTGTTGGTGAGTCCCAACACTATCACCCAGCCTGCTCTTGCCTCCCTAAAGGGACACAGCACAAATATGCGAGTGCAGCAGGAAGCAGGGCACAGATAGGGGTGCAGCAGAGAGCTCATGTGATTCAGGAGCCTTTTACAACCCATGCTGAATTGGCCCTGTTGTGGAGGATTTGAATTAGGCCATGCTTTAAAAAAAAAATCCTCAGACATCACACTGCTGAAGCTTCTAGGCTTTTCAGTATCATTATGTTCTGGTGAGGTTAACTTTTGACATTGTCTAATTTGTGTTGTCTCTGCTAAGCCAAGTGATCATTTATTTGAAGAAATAATAGCATTACTGGCAACTCATTTTACCTAAGGAATCCAATACAGAATGACTGTTTCTGCATAGCCCAAGGATCAGCTTGTGTGCTGTGAAAGAATCAGTGCTCTGTTTTCCATGAATTCGGCATTTGAGCAAGATTCCATTGTCCCAGAGTAAGGTCTATGCAGAAGAGTAAAAAATGTGTAGCGATATCTGGGATGCCCCAGCAAGGATGGGATACCACACATGCACTGTAGCCTAGTGGGAAGTCCAGAGAGGCAGATAGGCCTAAATAAAGCACATTTAGAGGTAGTAAGTACTGACTCAGGGTTTGGCCATGTGTTGGAGTTAGAAGAAAAGAGGGCGCCAGTCACTTTCTTTAAGGGTTTTCAAGCTTTATTGCAGACAGTATTAGCAGGATGATAATCAGTAACCAAAGTATTGATAGCAGTACAATTCCACAATGATCATGCAGATAACATACAATAAAGTCGTATCACCTTCCTCAAACTGGATTAGGCTTACTTGTTCCACTAAGTCTCTCTCTTTCTACACTTGCTGAGTTGAATCCTTTCTGTCTGCTTTATTATTCTTTAATCCTGAGGATGCAACTTGGAAAGGTGCTCTCAACAGCCCTAGATAATGACTCCCTAGGTTTAGATGGAATACAGCAAGCCTAAGCCAAAGAATGCACCAGCCTTATGAGCCTTTGGGTCAAACTATTAAAGCTATACTAAAGGTAAGCCCAATTGCTGTCCCATTGTCTCAGGCTACACGTTGCACCAGTCCTAAACTACAAACTGTTTTCAAAAAGACCCTGTAGTTCCTAAGTTATCTGTAAAAGTATTAAAGCATTGGAGATTCATAGAAAAAATGAAGAGAAACAGTGGGTGTGGCAACAGCAATGTGATGTAAGCAAACTGTGATGAGTGTGAGAGGAGTGCGGGGTTTCAAAGCTGCAGAGAGAGACAGACATTCAGGACGTCTGGGCAGGGATTGGGGAGTGTTTCTGTTCTTGGTCCCCTGAAGGTTCTGTCACCCCTGATACACTGAACCTGTCACCCCTGGATTTTATTCTTACCAGGAGAAGCAAACTGCAAGTTGGCAGGAGTTTTATTCTACTTGGGTGTATAAGTGACTCCTCCTCTCATTAGCCATGTGTTTATATGGGTTTTTAATATTACACAATTTCGTGATAGTGCTCCTTTAATGAAAGGTAAGCTACTGATATTTATTTTATTACTTTCCACTTGCCAAACACTCTAAATAGAATCTTCTAGAAACTAGCACCCCTTACACATAAGTCTGTCCAAGCTTCCCATTATATAACACAGATTTCCTTAGCAACAGTGCCATATACTGGCCACTGCAAGTAAACTACACCTCCATTCAGGAAGTGCTGCTGGGATTCATGTTACTGTCAGTTATGTCAGTTGAATCCAGGCAGCAGCATGGCTGAGATGCTGAAAGAGGAAGCTCCAAAATGGCTGCTACCTTTCTTTTCCAACTGTGCCAGGCTGTTGGTCCAGTTTAACTCCTTACATATGTATAATTTACAAATAGTAAAACGCCTTTTCAAGATCTTTATTTCTGAATTTCAGATGTAGGTAAAATTACAGACCAGACTGATGCTGTCTGCAAAATGCTAGGCGTTAGTATTGCAATAAGAGAAAAAAGAAAGATGCTTGCTAGTCTGTATATACAGCACAGCAATTCAGTTCTTCAAATACCATGAATAATTGTAAGGCAATGAATTATAAACTAGGGTAGATCTCCTCACTATGGTGATCCATTCAAGTTCTGGTGACCCACCTACAATTGTGACTTCATGTTGAGAGGGGGTCTGGAGACCGCTGGTCCATCTAAATTAAATCCCATGAAAAGTTTTTTAGGATTAGGTCCAATCCTGATGTTTGACAGGGACCCAGCTCACCCATCACACCTCTAATTGAGTTTAAAACATACTTTTATTGCAAATCTTCGCATAAAAAAGATCCTTTTGGATCCACAAGTCATATGTTATTTATGTACAAATAATAAAAACAATTAATTATGCAACATTAGATTTCTTTCTGGATTTCCTTAATAGCAGTTTTCTAATAAATAGCTTATTTATCTTACTGGAATAGCAGTCAGACAAGGGCAGACATGTTTCGCCACATAGGCTTCTTCAGTGCCCTGTTTTCTGACAGTCCAGGTCCAGGCTTGTGGCCCTAAGGAGGAGTGGAGCACTTCCCTTAGTTGAAAAAACAAATGGAGCCAAATCCGTGTGCTGTATTATTGGCTGGCCTCTTTTTCTTGCCTTAAGCTGTATAGTCCAGTCATTCTATGGGGATCTGTACTCATTGCCAATAATATATGTATTTGGTCCAGCCACTCTGTAGATATCTATGTTAGTTTCTTATGGGTCCAGGTAATGCTGCTACAGGCCCACAATGGAGTGCCGCATGCCACGCGCTATTTAAAAAAAATGATGATGGTCCCCGTTTTTAGAACCTATGTTCCGGCTGTCACTCCATACAGCCGCTACCTGTATCTGATTGTCCCTTTGGCGCGTGTGTACACGCTGACTCCTGGCATGCATCTTTTTTATGCGAAGATTTGCAATAAAAGTATGTTTTAAACTCAATTAGAGGTGTGGTGGGTGAGCTGGGTCCCTGTCAAACATCAGGATTGGACCTAATCCTAAAAAACTGGGATTTAATTGTAAGGCATAATTTTCAGATTATAGTAACATAGTAACATAGTATGTAAGGCTGAATAAAGACTTTAGTCCATCCAGTTCAGCCTGTTTAACTCCTTCCAGTGGTCTAGTAGCCATAGCTGGAAATGTTATTACATGCCAGGAAGGCATCAAGGCCACTTTTGAAAGTTTTTACTGTATCCATCATTACTACCTCCTCTGGCAGCGAGTTCCATAGTCTCACTGCTCTTACAGAGAAGAATCCCCTCCTATGTCGGTGGACAAAGCGCCTTTCCTCTAACCTTAGTGGATGCCCCCGGGTTATAGTTACACTCCGGGGTATAAATAGATTGTGGGACAGATCCTTGTATTGACCCCGAATATATTTATACATAGTTATTAGATCACCCCTCAATCGTCTTTTTTCTAGACTAAATAAGCCTAACTTGGACAATCTTTCCGGGTACTCTAGCCCCCGCACTCCTTTTATTAACTTTGTTGCCCTTCTTTGAACGCGCTCCAGTTCTGATATGTCCTTTTTAAGCACAGGTCCCCAGAACTGTACACAGTATTCCATATGGGGTCTGACCAGTGACTTGTACAGGGGTAAAATGATGCTCTGGTCATGAGCACCTATGCCCCTCCTGATGCACCCCATGATCCTATTTGCCTTGGCAGCAGCTGCCTGGCATTGATTACTACAGTTGAGCTTATTGTCAACTAAAACCCCTAGGTCCTTTTCCATTGTTGTTTTACCAAGTGTTTCTTTATTAAGTGTGTAATCATGACACAGATTTCTCCTTCCCATGTGCATAACCTTACATTTATCTGTGTTAAACTTCATTTGCCATTTAACTGCCCATGCTTCCAATTTATCTAAATCTGTTTGTAGCTGCCTGTTGTCCTCTTTTGTTTTAATTACTTTACTCAGCTTAGTATCATCTGCAAAGATTGAGACTTTACTGTTTAATCCATACCCAATGTCATTTATATATATATTGAAGAGAATTGGTCCCAGAACTGACCCTTGTGGTACTCCACTAGTAACAGTGACCCAATCTGAGTGTGTACCATTGATAACCACCCTCTGCTTCCGATCATTAAGCCAATTTCCCACCCATCTGCACACGTTTTCCCCCAGTCCAAGCATTCTCATCTTTTGTACCAGCCTTTTATGTGGCACAGTATCAAATGCTTTAGAAAAGTCGAGATATATGATATCCAATGACTCCCCCTGATCCAATCTTGAACTTACCTCCTCATAAAAGCTGATCAGGTTTGTCTGGCAGGAGCGATTCCTCATAAATCCATGCTGATATGGAGTAATAAGGTCATTTTCCCCAAGGTGCTCCAGGATAGTATCCCTTAAGAAACCTTCAAAAACTTGCCCACCACAGATGTTAAGCTTACCGGTCTGTAGTTCCCAGGTTCCCCCCTAGATCCCTTTTTGAATATTGGCACCACATTTGCCAAGCGCCAATCCATCGGAACATACCCTGTAGTTATGGAATCCACAAATATTAGAAATAACGGCTTGTCTATTACTGTACATAACTCCCTTAAAACACGAGGATGTATGTCATCTGGTCCCGGTGATTTATCGATTTTCATCTGCTTGAGACGGTGCTGGACTTCTTCCTTGCTTAGACCAGTGACATTTAATGGAGGGTTTCGGTTATTCCCCTGCATTTCACTCGGCATGTCAAATTCTTTTGTGAATATAGAAGCAAAGAAGTTGTTAAGCAAATTAGCTTTCTCCTCATTTCCCTCTATAGGGGTCCCCTCCTTGCTTTTCAGGGGGCCCACACCCTCAGGTTTGTACCTTTTACGGTTTATGTAGCTAAAAAATAATTTGGGGTTAGTTTTACTCCCTTTCGCGACCAGTCTTTCTGTCTCCAGCTAGGCTGCCCTTATCTGTTGTTTACATTGTTTATTTTCTTCTTTATAGTTTTTTAACGCCTCCGCTGTCCCTTCCTGCTTTAAACGTTTAAATGCCTTTTTTTTATTGTTTATTGCCCCCTTAACCTTTTTATTTAGCCACATCGGTTTACATGTGTGTCTAATAGTTTTATTCCTGTAAGGTATATATCTGTCACACTGAAAATTAAGTATTCCTTTGAAAGTATCCCATTTAGCATCCATGCTTTTGTTTTTAAGGGCATTTTCCCAGTCAATGCAGTGTAGGGCATCTCTAAGTTGGTCAAACTTTGCCTTTCTGAAGTCCCGCGTTTTTGTGGCTCCTTGATAAGGCACCCTAGTGACTGCTAATTGGAAATTAATGATATTATGATCACTGCTTCCAAGGTGTCCCCCAACCTGTACCTTTATTACTTTGTCTGGTACATTGGTTAGTATTAGGTCCAATATGGCTTTCCCCCTTGTTGGAGCTTGTACTTGTTGGGAAAGGTAGCCATCTTTTGTTTTAGATAAAAAACTATTACTTTTATGCGAAACACATGTTTCAGCGTCCCAGTCTATATCTGGGTAGTTAAAGTCCCCCATAATCACTACCTCATTTAGTTTAGCGGCTATATCTATTTGCCTTAGCATCATATTTTCTATGGATTCGGATATATCTGGAGGTTTATAGCAAACCCCCATCAGTATTTTATTTTTGTTTCTCCCTCCATGTATTTCTACCCATACAGACTCCACATGGTCCTAAACACACAGTATCCCTGTAAATTTACTGCCCAGTCATAGCTTTCATCCAGCCAGGTCTCTGTTACCCCCACTATATCATATTGTTCTTCTGTTATTATCAGTTCTAGTTCATCCATTTTATTAGTCAAGCTTCTAGCATTTGTAAGCATGCATTTCAAATGCTTATGACAATTTTGATAATTTTGTATATTGCACTTATTCCTGCTAGATTTGCTAACCCCTCCCCCCTCTCCACCCCCAGTTTCATGTCTACACCCACTGTCACTTTCTTTCCTAACTTCCCCTTTGTAACTGCTTTTACCCTCCCCCCCAATGCTCAGTTTAAACACTCCTCTAACCTTTTAGCCATCCTCTCCCCCAGAACAGATGCACCCTCCCCATTGAGGTGCAACCCATCCCTGCCAAATAACCTGTAGCCCACTGTGAAGTCGGCCCAGTTCTCTGAGAACCCAAACCCCTCCTTTTTACTCCAATTTTTGAGCCACCTGTTTACATCTCTAATCTCCCGCTGCCTCTCTGGTGTGGCTCTTGGTACTGGTAGTATTTCAGAGAATACTACAGTTGAGGTCCTTGCCTTAAGCTTACGGCCTAAGTCCCTGAAATCATTTTTTAGGACCTTCCACCTACTTCTTCCTATGTCATTAGTGCCAATATGCACCATGACCGCTGGGTTCACGCCAGCCCCTCCCAACAATCTGTCAGCCCGCTCCGCTACATGCCGTACTCTTGCCCCAGGAAGGCAACACACTGTTCGGCAGTCCCGGTCTTTGTGACAGATTGCCCTGTCTGTTCCCCTAATAATAGAGTCACCCACTACCAGCACCTGTCTTGCCTGCCCTGTTCTCCCATTTCCCCGCCCTTTCTTACTGGAGCCGACAAATGTGTCTTGCTGCAGCTGTGCCATCCCTGAGCTAACATCCTCCTCATCTGCCAACCGGGCAAACTTGTTTGGAGGTGCCTGTTCAGGGCTAGCCTCCCTGTAACTTTTACCCCTACCCCGCCTTCTAACTGTTATCCAGCTAGCTGCCTCATTTTCCTGCTTTTCCTCTCCCCCCATACTACCACCCTCCCCTGACCCTGACCCATGTAGTGCCAGATCAGTGAGATCCAGACTCTTTTGCATGATAACAATTTCTCTCAGTGTTGCCAATCGCTTATTTAGATTGTGAATCACGGCTTCCAAATCAGAGATTCGCAGACATCCGGGGCATATATATCCACCATCGACTGATTGATCAAGAAGTGCATACATAGCACAAGATGTACACTGGACAGCATTGTTAGGCATGGAACCCATTGTATCAATTTGTGGGAACACCAAGTGTAGAATTTACAACACTTAAAATAACAATATTTTTCAAAGGCAGATACTTACAGCTTCAGAACTTCTGCTTGTAACTTCTTTTAACTCCTGCTTTAACTCACCACTTCCAAGCAGCCACTTACAGAGTCAGCAACAAGAGCTTCTGCCAATGGGCTGGATAAAACAACCCAAAGCAATTCTAAATAAAACAGGAAACACACTGTGGTACTCCTAAAATGGATATAACCCCTGTAAATGAAGAGAAACCCATTGCTAACCCCTGTAACCTCAGCTACATCTGCTGCTATTATACTACACTTTGCCAATGCTTTGTCACCTATGACCTGGCAGTTACAAATGTGTCAGATATTGGTTCTCTGTTTACATATACTGATTCCTGATTGGAATAGCAAACTTGTTGAATCTTAGTTCTACAAAATGTTAAATTAATCTAACCCAAGGGCTCAAAGTCCATATCCTGGTAACAGAGTAAAATGAGACTTTTCAAAATCCCATATTTTGTGTTAATACCTCATGTATTGTAAGTGAAGTCAAATTCTTTGCTGTCATTTCTGGGTCATGGCTGGGCGGGGAAGGACAAGCTGTGGAGCGCTTTATGAGTCAGCTGCTATACCAGGGGCGTACATACCATAGGGGCAGTGCAGGCACATGGCCCCGGGTCCGTGGGACAAGGGGGCCGGTGCAAGCTGCTTCCAACACCTCTGTGGTATGTACCTGCTGACATACGGGGAGGCCGATTCATTAATAGCGCCAGGTAGCGACAGATGAGCGCCTGAATGGCGCCATGAGCGCCGCGAGCGTACGCTGCGGTCGGCTGCGATTCGCTATAGCGGTCATCCTCAGTCGCTACTTGGAACAATGCCTACATTGGTGAATATGATGTTTCAGATGAGCTTTGTAGGCGCTGTCATTTTGACACACGCTATTCAACACCGCGCCTGCGCGTTTGTTTGCTGTTGGATTGAAATCAATGTTAGGACCTTCAGTAGTAAACACAATGCAACATGTTTCTTTGTTGTTTTTTTTTTTTTTTGGGTGCAAGAAAATAAAACAAATAAAGGTGGTTTTTCATCATGGTGCCTAAAAAAGAAGAAAAAGTGTAGTTAGTATTTATAACTAATTTTGTTTTTTTGCATTTATTTACAGTTTTAATTTTTGGTTTGGGACAGTTTTGGCCAACTTGCACAACACCCCTAATTGTTATGTTGGTCAACTCCCCCCCCCCCCTTATAGTGCTTTGGTTCATCTTACACCCCCCTTATAGTGGTTTGGGTCATCTTTTACCCCCCTTATAGTGGTTTGGGTCATCTTACACACCCCTTATAGTGGTTTGGGTCATCTTACACACCCCTTATAGTGGTTTGGGTCATCTTACACACCCCTTATAGTGGTTTGGGTCAACTCCCCCCCCCCCCTTATAGTGGTTTGGGTCATCTTACACACCCCTTATAGTGGTTTGGGTCATCTTACACACCCCTTATAGTGGTTTGGGTCATCTTACACACCCCTTATAGTGGTTTGGGTCATCTTACACACCCCTTATAGTGGTTTGGGTCAACTTCCCCCCCCCCTTATAGTGGTTTGGGTCATCTTACACACCCCTTATAGTGGTCTGGGTCATCTTACACACCCCTTATAGTGGTTTTGGTCATCTTACACACCCCTTATAGTGGTTTGGGTCAACTTCCCCCCCCCTTTAGTGGTTTGGGTCATCTTACACACCCCTTATAGTGGTTTGGGTCAACTTCCCCCCTCCTTATAGTGGTTTGGGTCATCTTACACACCCCTTATAGTGGTTTGGGTCATCTTACACACCCCTTATAGTGGTTTGGGTCATCTTACACACCCCTTATAGTGGTTTGGGAAAAATTATGATTGGAGCCAACAAATAGTTCCCCTGTAGTGCAGTACTTGGATTATAGTGAAGGGTAGTTAGCTTACCGCAAAAAAAGAAGTGATCATGCTTTCCCTTAGCTCAAAGCCAGTCTGGGTGTCCTCACTCGTTTCTGCAGGCAAGTTGGGGATTTCGGGCACCAGTGCTGTTTCTTCAGGGGGTTGGATTCTGTGGCATATGCAAAGATTGTGTAGCACACAGCATGCGAGGATAATCTTGGAGACCTTTTGTGGACTGTACAACATCTCTCCTCCTGGGCGTGCCAAACACAGAAAGCGCGCTTTCAGCAGTCCAATGGCTCGTTCCACAATGCTTCTGGTTTTGCGATGTGCTGCATTGTAGCGTTGTTGGGCAGAGGTCTGTGGGTTTCTGACTGGAGTCATGACCCATGTTCTCTGCCCGTATCCCTTGTCCGCTGTGGAAAAAACACAATGAGAGAGACAGCAATTAGTACTAGTACATGTTATTTGTCGCAATTTTTTAAATTTAGCATACTAGGCCACATATTCCAAGCAAAATACGTTGACATGGTTAGTTATTTACCCAGTAGCCAGCCAGCTGGCATTTCGTTGTTCTCGAACTTCCTGCACAGGACTGACTGCTGGAGCACGTAAGAGTCGTGGCATGAGCCGGGGAAGCCAGATCTCACGGCCCGCAGCTTCATGTCATGGTCGCAGACGACCATGACATTCATGGAGTGGAACTGCTTTCTGTTCCGATAATGCAGCTCCTGTGCACGGGGAGGGCGGAAAGGGATATGTGTACAATCCACGCACCCTAGCACATTCGGAATCCCTCCCATGCGATAGAATGCATATTTTATTTGGGCAACCTTATCCTCATCCTCAGGAAACTTGATGTAAACAGGGATCAGGTCACAAATAGCCAGTACTACCTGTATAAATATGCGGCTCATTGTAGCCTGGCTGATCCCGCAGAGGAGGGCAGAGGTTGCCTGGAAGTTCCCTCGTGCCACAATATTAAGTGTGGCACATAGGCGTACTATGCCTGGAATGGATTGGGTGCGTTTGGTGGATGGCTCGATTTTGGTCTTAATCTGATCATATAGGGACTGTAGTGCTGCACGATTCAGACGGAAGCGGCTTCTGATCTGCTCGTCACTTAAATCCCACACTGAAAGACGGATGCCAAAGGATTGGGGTGCCCTAAGCCTCACAGCACCCTCCTCCCTGGCCTCCTGTTCTTCCAGCATTCTCACACGTCCCTGCACCTATAACCCATACATCACCCTCTTATCCATCTCAAACTCACTGAACAGATATACAAAAGAAGCAAAACCAAAAAAAAAAACACAAACACACCACACACACAAGCAAGCACACTCCTCACACACTCACTACAATGCAGCTCACCACAAAACCAGAAGTATAGTGGTCTGAACCACAAGACTGCTGAAAGTGTGCTTTCTAAGTTAGGCACAACCAAGAGGGGAGTTGCTGCACAGCCCACAAAAGGCCCCAAAATCAAGCCTCACTTGCTGTATGCTACACAATATTTGCATATGCCAACAACATCAATCTCCTAAAGAAACAGCACTGATGTCAGAAATCACCCAACAAGCCACAGAGAGTGAGGACCAAACCCAGCCAGACACAAAAATGAGCTAAGGGACAAAGGGACCAAACCACCACACCACCACACCACAGCCTTTGCCACACACAGTGTAACAATACCAGAAGGTTGTCAAATCCAGCCATTTATACTTAACTTGGGAAAAGGACAGGTCTGCTTTGCCGCCTTTTCCGTTGCTCTGCTATTTCCTGACTGCAATTAGCTGACCCAGGTGTGCTAGAAACGGATTGCGCATGCGTACGCTAATAGCGCTACTATTGTGCGTGAGCAGATACTTGCGTGTTTTAGCGGACATGCCTGACCATTCTGTGGTGGACCAATGAAAGGTAAGCTGCTCTTAATTTAAATAGCCGTTTGTAGAGCCACATTTCACAAGTGTTTAATCTACCTGAGTACATTGTTGTCTTTGGTTGTGTGTTGTTTGGTTAATGAGCTCTGTAATTAGTTAATTGGCTACCACACATGGTTCACTCAGTGCAGTGGAGCTGTTGCTACAAGCACCTGCCCAGTATGTGTGAATCAATTAAGTGGACCTGTTTGTGATTGGTTGTTAGAGCACATAAAACCTGCACACCCCCAAAAGAGGTTGATGCCATTCTGTAGTCTGTATGCGTGCTTGTGTGTTGTATAGTGGTGTGTGTGTGCAGCTACAGGATGGAGCCAAATTCTGGACATCTGCCGGCCACAGCTGGCCCAAGTAGGAGTGTGTTGGGTGCTGTGCGCAGACCTTCCTTAAGGAAAAGGGCCCAGGCCCAAGGTGAGCCTGCACCCAAGGGCAGCCGCCCATTTGCCAAGAGGGAGCCAGAATTTAATTTGGCGGATAACAATACTCTTGTGCATCTTACCCTGGCCAAATGGGAGCTAATATTTGGCTCCCAAAGCCAGTCTATAGGCAAGCAAGAAAGGAGCAAATTGTGGGATGCCATTGGGGAGGAGCTTACTAGCAGTGCTCAATACCCACGTAGTGGTCCATCCTGCAAGAAACGCTTCTACACTTTGAGAAGGGCCCTTATGCAAAAGATGAAGCATGATCTTGAGGTCGAGAGTGGGACCATCCAGGGTCCAAAGAGTACCTACAGGCCATATGAGGAGATGCTGAAGGCCAAAATTCCACTCATTCAGCTGCAGGGTGTTGATGCTGGGGATAACACCACAGGTTGGACTGAAAGTACATATTTTGTGCATATTTTTGACTGGTAATGTTTAATGTATGTGATTTGCTTTGTCTCTTTCTGGCCAACTAACAGTAGGACATGTGAAGTAGTACATTATACCTCATAAATGTTTTCCTTTCCTGTCTGTTGCTTTCTGCATAGGTGCACATGGTGATGTCCTGGATTTGGCTGAGGAGGACACCCCAACTCCTGCACTTCAACCAACCTCTAGGCTAACCCAGTCTGCCATTGAAGGTATTTATCACTAATTTATGGGCTGGTTTTTTGGGGACAAAATGGGTGTGGGAGCACTTCAAACAATAGCTTGTACCACTTTTGAGGAGTACTAATATGGTCCTGGTGACTAATTTCACGCCCACTTTAACCCTCTCAGCAACTAACTAACAAGCTATGTGGGAAGCCAGAGATGTGTGGGCATATATCTGCATATACATGTTGAAGCCACACTGGCCTGGATTATTGAATATTAGTGATTGAGCTGCTCACACACACCTTAATTCATGGTTTATTTTGTGCCGCACATTACCAATGGCTACATTTTTTCTTTGCTTTTGCCTAGCTGCACCGCCATTGCCAACAGCATCTCCTCCAGAGCCAAGCTACTCTTTGGATGCCGGTAAGTGCATGTGTCAACCTTGCTTTTTCCACTTTAACACAAGTGCATGTCTTTGATTCCTGTTTTTTTCTTTGTAGGCCAAGTCGCTGCTTCATCTTTGGACACCACTTCCTATGTAGCAGGTCAACAGGACCCTGTTGGTGTGTATTGGCCAAAACACTGTATCCTTTATGCTGTTTAGGTTACACTGGTTCTATTTGGTTAGTCTAATAATCTACATGTTTGCTAGGTCAACTTGAAGATGGCTATTTTTAGTGGATTTGCCATCCCCAGGCTCATTAGTAAACTGTTTAGAGTGATTTCAATGCATTTTTTTGGTCTATTAAAAGAAAAACATTCACCAGAGTAGTGTTATGAATATTTAGAGACATTCATTGTGTATTTTAGTTGGCCGGAATATAGGAAGTGGCTGTCCGGAAAGGGCCCTTCACCGTGAGGCTGCTAGAGATGAGGGTAAGCTGGTTTGGCTTGATTATCTAGTAAGGATGTTTGCAAACCTTTTTTTTGAATTTATTAGTCCAACTTGTGTTTAAACATGTATTTTCAAGGGCAAAGCTCGAGTGAGGGCCTAACTCAGGATATCTGTGAGATGGCGGGTATGTGTAATTTGAGCAATGTGTCTGTTAGTGTTTGGCCCAATTATTGGCTAATCTTCCTCTTACATACATGTGAGCAATCTGAGTTTACAAGATCCCTTTTGGCTATTGTGTAATCTGCCACTTTGTCGAGGTATGGCCTCGATAGACTATCCATATTAAATTTGAGTTTTGTCCACTGACCTACTAACATGACTTTCCTGTTTAGCATATGCCAGCTTGCCCCATCTCTCAGATGTGGATTTCCCCCTTTCTGGCAGCCAGACCCCGGAACTACTTCGGCCGGACGACACTGAGGTAACATGGCTTATTTTGGTGAACAATAACCACATTGACATGTTAGTGGGTAGTCCAGGAACCACCATGTAACATGTTGATTTTTGGGGGTTTTGGCAGGAGGCCATACCTGAAACCCAAGCTGTGCCGTCTTCCCAAGTGCCATGTGCCAAGCTACAGAGGCTCAATCAAGGGTAAGTTTGATTGTTACACTTTGGGTAAATGGTTGGAAGGGGCATACCTGCATTGTTTCAGCTTCACTACAATCTTTTCTTTTGTTTTTTTAGGCCGAACACACAAGAAGAGGAGGTCTGGCACCCACAAGTGCAGAATTCTACGAGTTAGGGGTCCGGATGCTGGAGGACTACAGTCGCCAACAGCCGCGTGATGGAACTAATGAGCGCATTGCGGCATTGGAAAATCAGGTGCTGGTGTATCGGCAACAAATTGAGGACCTGCAGCGCCAGCTCCATGACGTCCAAAATCAGCTGCAATCCCAAAACAACAGCGTCCAACAACGAATGGCACATGCCATGGAGCAAGCTGTACAGCGCCAGGACCAAACTTTGTTGTTGATCCATCAGCTAGATAGAACAGCAGTCTATTTTTTTTACTGCACTGTTGTCCCCCAACACCACCCCTAGCAATGAATCACAACCTCCCAGGCCACCAAGCCAAAAATTTTGAGTTATTTTTTATTTTGGTTAATTTTGTGCAAATAAATTTCCGTACCCCACCTCCAAATCGTGTTTTTTCATTGACATAGCTAACAACACAGTCAGGGATGAGTCTCTAGATCTAGAGATGTACATGTAGCCAGAAATGTATGACACACATTGGTGACCATATCTTACTATGGTTTACACATTAAATGGCTACAAAGGTACAACAACATTTACAAACTAATGGGTTGCTAGACACTTAAACTATGCTTGACAAGGCACAACACACTGTAATTAGAAAAATACAAAATATTTATTAGGCCTCAAGGCGGCCAACAGGGCCAACATTACGCCGCACAGCGGCAAAAACCATCCCCCCAACCCTAACGACGCCTCTTCAAGGCCAGCAGCATAAGGCGAAGACGCTGGATAGACTGCCACAGTCTGCGATGTTGGTTTTCACAAGCTGTAGAGAGTATAAAAAAACATATTAAAAACATAGAATGTGAGCTCAACATACACAGATGTAGCAATGTAATGTAATTGCCTCAAATTAGCTGACCCACACATTTACATTGTGGGCCACTGTGCCCTTATGTGTTACCATTATATGAGTACTAGTGGCTGCCTTAAATGTGGCTACAACATCCCAAGCATACATTTACTCTGAACTCTTGGGAATAAATTAAGGTCTAAGTCCCAGTGTGTACATTTCTTTGGTTAGTTACAGCCAAACATCAGGGCCTAAGTCCTAATGATTAAACTGCTTGGCCCAAGCATATTAGAGGTCACCACCTTAGCAGGCCAATTTGGTTTTGAACAAACCACAATTTTACACTATGTGGCAAAAACAAGAATGTGAGCCAACAATCAAGCATGCAGACATGCATTTAGGATTGTTGGACAAACACATGTAACCTAGATGTGTGCTTAGAAAAGACATAGGTACATTGTAAAGGTCTCCAGAATTTACAATAAGACATAGGGCTCCCAAGTCTTTAGGCATATGAAGTGGGATGTACTCACCATCGCAGCTGTGGCTGGGGCCCATGCTGCTGGCCGTCCCGGGAGCTGGGGTGGGGAGGATGGTGACCGGCTCCGTCTGCGTGGCAACATCTGTCAGGAGAATGCAAAAGAGAAACCAAAATTTAGTTGGCCAATGACACATGACGATTTGACATCCATCTGTTTAGGGAGTCTGCCAAAACAAATGCTTGCATGGTTACACACATGTTGTCCAACATTAGCATATTTACTGGTCCATGAGTTAATGTAAATTATTTATGTGTGCAACATGGACACATCCAGATAATGTGCCAATAACCTTTACAGTGCAATGGTAAGGCCTAATTTTCAGTTGAGTGTAGAATCTTACTAGTGTGCAACATGTGTTAGCCGGAACAACTTACAAAAATAACACATTTGCTAGCCCCCATCATGGTGTGGGCTGAAACATAGGGGTGGTTGTAGTGGGGTTTGTGATGTTAATGTAAATTAGAAAACCATCTTGTACTATG
Organism: Gastrophryne carolinensis; assembly: GCA_027917425.1. Classification (NCBI taxonomy): domain Eukaryota; kingdom Metazoa; phylum Chordata; class Amphibia; order Anura; family Microhylidae; genus Gastrophryne; species Gastrophryne carolinensis. The sequence continues at coordinate 307,049,012 of CM051234.1, read as the reverse complement.
GACCAGGAAACATGTGTATGTTTAAAGTGGACCAACACCCAGGATTTATACTATCCTGGGTTTTGGTCCACTTTGGCGGGGCACCCCGATTGGAGAGAGAGCCCGTCCGCCGCAGCCTCCCGCACGTCACTCTTAGAGGGCGCGCCCGCGCAGGCCATTCAGAAACGGACAGCGCGGGCGCGTGCACCTCTAGAGGTGCACGCGTGAGGCGGCGGTGGCTTCCGCCGCCCCCAACGAGGTAAGGAGTTTTTGGGCTTTGGGGGGGGGGGGGCCCGCGGTGAGGGAGGTGATTGGCCAGGGAAGCTTATAGATTCCCGCGCCAATCACCAATGGGTGTTGGTCCATATGTCATAACATATGGAATGTGAGGGATAACAACAAACACTTACCACGACTATGCCCGTGGAGAAGGCCTTGCGTGCCGGCTATATGATGCGCTGCAAATTATAGAGGAATGGCAAGGGCTAAGTACAAATGGCCATATGGAACCTGTCACAGACTAACACTGACTAAATCGGCACTCACCAGGGGATGAGCTGCCACTTGAAGCCCAGGGAGGGCTCTGAGGAGGAGGCGTGGAGCCTCGGCTCCTCACACTCTGATCTGAAGATCCCCCACCCAAAGGGCCACCCTCCTCCCTCTCACTCCCTGCTCCTTCAGGGAGTGTGGAAGAGTCCACAACTTCCACCCCACTTGGACTCCCCACTTGAGAGTGGCCCCTTGGCTGGAGAGACTCCTCAGAGTCAGAGTGTGAGGAGCTGAGGCTAGATCCTGCCAGCCCACCAGCAGCACACTCCTCTGGGGCGTCATCCCCTTCCTCCCCTGGGTCCTCTAAATAGGAAATCCGAGAGGGACCCTCCCCCGATGACTCCCCCGAGTCCGCCTGTCTCGTGCGGGGGAGGAATCCCTTCCCACGTTTCCCCAGGGGAGGACGCTTATCTGTGTTGAGGGGGTGAATAAAAAAAATTACAATTACAACCCAAAATGTGCACAGCTTAGAATATTATTTCCCAAAAAATATAAACATAGCATCAACTTCCACTTACCTGAAGCGTACGCATCATATAGCCGGTACACGCGTTCAGGGTCCCGGCGCTTGAAGTCCGACCACTTCTGCATGATGGCTCGGACACTGAGCCTGGTGTTTAAGCGCCGGGACACTGTGGCCTTCACCTCCAGGGCAATGCGCTTCTTCCCCCCATGGGCATAATCATACTGCTGGATGCAGAAATCCTATGAGAAATGACATAAATAAATGTTATCAATACATAACATCAGAACAATGGCCTAAACATTTATACTGAGAACAGATTAAACATACAATCAAAGGCAAAAATACTCACTTTCACTACCTGCCCGTTTACGCGGCTATCCACCCTCATTCTCTTTCTTTTTCCTTGCCCAGGGGGTGGAGGGGGTGGAGGGGGGTTAGGTGGGGGAGGGGAGGTAGGTGGGGGAGGTGGGGGAGGGGTGGGGGGGCCAGAGTCAGAGGAGGAGCTGGGGAGGCGCAGGATACGTCTCCTGGGCAGCATGGTGGAAATGCAAAGGAGGAAACCGGAAGTGGATATGACGAAAGCTAACCAAAAAAAAAAAAAAAACGCTCCGCGCACTAGGAAGAAGCTAATATCCGCTACGTGCAAGCTAAGTTGTGCTAATAGTAGATTTACGCATCACAACAAGCTATTGGCCAAGACGCAATTAATTATTAGCGGGATTTAGCTGGGTGTTCAATATCCTGGAATGCATAGGTCAGAGCAAAAACAGATCTGGTTGCTTACAAATTAAAATCGGATTCCTAAATAAAATAAGAACACAATATAACTATACAACAACATGATAATGTGGGACACAGGAGAATGCATAACGGGTTGTTATGAGCTTGTACGCCTGAAAAAATCTGCTGAATGTGGACATATGCACGCTCTGAACTACAGTGTATTCATTAAGAACGACTGGGGTCGCTGCAAGTGAATTCAGGATAAAATGCAGAAACGCACATGTATGAACAGCACAGCGACGCTAGCGCCGGCACATAGCGAATCAAAACAGCGACTGCACAAACACTGACCGCCACAGATTCAACAAGGACAGGGCTGCAGAATAGCATGGGTGCTGAAAATTGCAATGAGCGAACGTGAGCGCCAACCATGACTGACTAAAAAATAGCTTTACAAGCCATGGGTGTTGTGAAAGCAAGCTAATTTGAGGCTAATGTGTTTTGTGGGAGGAGATGCATTTTATATTTGACTCACAACATTCCAGTAGAAAAATTACATCTTTCACCAAAAAATAAACACAAACAACACAGATTCATCAGACATATCCTAAACAACATGTGTTTTGGCAAAAAACAAAACCACAAAACCCACTATAAAAAAAAACATTGCAGTGTCTGCCATAGAAATGTATGGGAGAGCGGCAGATAGCGAAAGGTCTGACCTGGCGCTGTGATGGGATTAGCAGCGGTGCTGTTCGCTGAAGTCCGCTACATGATGAATCCAGCGCTAGGTGACGCTTTCGCCGGCGCTAGCCTCATTTAGCGTGATAAATGCGTGATTGTGTTCGCAGCATGGAGTCGGTAGCTGCTGATAGCTGACGATACCTGGCGCTATTGAGGCACTGTCTGACGCTATCACTTGATGAATAAGGCCCTTATCTAGCCATGCCTTCTCCTTCCTTCTGGGATGCTGGCGCTACATCGCCGCCGGTGCAGTGCGCATGCACTTCTCCTCCGGCTGCCCGACCTTCTCCGCACGGCCAGTGAGTTTGGTTCTGATGTGTTGATGGGGGGGCCGGTGGGCAAGGCCCTGCTATAGGGCCCCATCAGGGCTATGTATGCCCCTGTGCTTGGACCACTGTGGTTGGACCCAGTCTACTTTTTTGCATTGCCTGGGAGAATGGAATTGAAACCAGGACAAACATTGGAGCCCTGCTACAGTTTCAGCCCTATGCTGTAGGAAATGGAGGAAGGGCCCAAGGGACAGGCATCAAGGTGAGATGCACTCTGCTATATTAATGCTTTTGGGTTTACAATCCATTTAAATCAGGTTTTAATTTGTTTGCCGCTCTTATGAAGGATAAGAACAACGGTTGTTTGGGGTCACTAAATTAGTCATGCAAATAGCCTTTGTACCACAGATAGGTGATGCAGGAGCACTGTGCACTGTGGGCTTCAGGGTGATTTTATCTCAAATTTATCCCAAATTAGGATGCCCATGGGGGTACTGTTAGCAGCAGCCATGATTTATTGATTTCTGCCAAGAGATGAAAATGAGTGCACCATAGCTTGTCTATAGCTCATACTTTATGTCACTCTGTCTACAACACAATTAAGTAACAGTAATTGTGAAAAGTGAAAGTCAGAATGATAATGGCCAGTAAGAAGCTCTACACATTTACAATGTTTAAAAATAGATAAAGGTACCTTTTGTCCGTCTACTGATCGGTGCTAGTCCGGCAGTCACCAACTCACCTGATCGCTGGATCGGAGCCTGCTACGCAGCCTTCGCTTCACTCCATTGACTGGCAATTCCGTGCTGTCTCATACTCCCTACACTATCGGTCATAGGGGCATGGCTGCACCCTTTCCATTCACAGACTTCACCACACGCCCCCTATTGCATTGAATGTAGAGGGCTTAGCCATGCTCCTGTGCGGGACACAAGCCTGGTGTGCCACCAATCATGCCCCCATGTTCAGGTCCTCAGTGGTGCATGAAGTGTGGGCTTGGATCCAGCAACCAGGTGAGTTGCTGATGGCCGGACTAGCACTGATTAGTGGCAGGGGACAAAAGGCTCTTTTTCGGTTGCTTTAAATAGTAAGTCCACTTTCGTTGGCATTTTTAAAAATGGCAAAAGGATGTCCTCAGGCTGCTGAGCCGATATTGTATTTCTATTATCTTTTTTATTTCTTCTTATGTAAGAAAATGTGTGTTTTATCAAAGGATTTTTCACTATCTGCGATCTGCTTTTGGCAACCGTACACCCAGTCTATACACCAGGATCTACACGAAGAGAGAAGAGTGTTTTGTACACACAAAACACTGCTGCTATGGCAGCTGCTGAGGTCAGGGAGCTCACTCAACCGTACCAGCAAAAGTGTTCTGTGTGTACAGAGCTTGCTTTTTGGTGTACGGTTGCTAATAGCAACAGACTGCAGTTAGTGAAAATGGCTTCCATAAAACACACATTAGAAAAAAATTAAAAAATACTACATCAGCTCCCCCCAGGACATCATTTTGGCACACAAAAATATACAATTCTATATATATAATAATTCAGTGCATGCGCAGGCCACTACAGCATCCCAGGTCAGAATTTTCTAAATGGCTGGAGTGGGTATGTACAGCTGAAAGGGCATGGCCAGTGGCTATGCTCCATTGAGCTTCAATTTGATAATAAAACCTTGGGATAATGAAAAAAACATTAGCTTAAAATCATTACTATGTTGACGACTTGAACTAGTCTAGATAACTGTGCTTCATCGTGTATCTGTCAATGTTCCTGACAGTTTAATAAAACGTGAACTGAAAGGGAAAAGGAAAGATAGTATTATTTGATTTAATCTCAGGGGTCTTCTCTACTGTCTAATCTGTAGCATTTTACATTTGGGATACCCAAGTTCTAGAAATAACTCAGAGGGCTGATATGAGGGAGGCTTGTTTGACTCCCTGTTTCTTGCTTACCATTTTGTAACCCACATGCAATACATCAATTTAATTAAATCCTCGGGGTAAATCATTTGCAGTGTACAAATGCATACAATGTTAGTAGTAATGTTAGTGATGTGCATATCTCCCACCTACCTCCAAACCTACTGTACCTCTTTTGAGTTCCCCCGAGTTCTCATGTATCCCTCTTTGAGGTGTAACATGCAGATCTGCATCAATAAATGATTTATTTGCCTATTTAAAGTGTTTATAGCATTTTAACTGTTGCAACCTATCTCTTCTACATCCCTCAATGAGGGGCGTGGCCTAATGTAACAAATCCAACCCTGAAAGTTGGTAGGTACGGATCTGAACTACAAGCATTTAGTTGATTTAATAAATCCACCTTTAGTCTTTAAGGACAAGACCCGTTCCACTAGTACTCGGGTAAGTCAGAAAGAATTCCCAGTGGGCCGTAGCCCTTTAGGTTTTTTAGGTTGCTGCTTCTTACACCAATTACTGTCCCCCAGGCCCTAGAAACACTGGCCCATGTTCTGCCCACATAGCTTTGGGGGGGGGGGGCACACCCATCCCATGCCACAAGATCTTCAATAGGTTAATGTTCTATAGTTGAATACATATGTAAATTATTAATATGCTTTAAGCAGAACAAAACCCTTGCCGACTGGCCCTGGAGTGTAAAAGACCCCAGTATTGGCCGATGGCCTTCCCCAGGGACATCTCAAAGCAGGATACCCCACTGTGTTAAACCCACCTGGGTCCCCGCAAAACATATCTTTTCTATGGCTCCCATGGTGATGTAAACATGGCTGGCTGCATCCCCAGCATATTTAGGCTGGGGTGGGGATACGTTATTGTCTAAAGGGAGACTGGGGATGCGGCTGTTTCCGCTACCTATTGCCGGGCTCTATGTCTAAATAGAGCCATATGCCGGACATTAATATGCCTGGCATATGGCTCTGATTGGATGTCAGCCTGCTTACCATCCAGAAGTTAAGATTTTCTGCTGATCCACTTTATAAAGTGGATAAAACTGAAACCATTTGCTTCCAGTCACAGTTTAATGGTGCTTTGACAAGTCAAAGCCTACTAGCCATAACGTTTAGTAGGTGATCACCAGTGTTACATTGATTAATGTACACACCATGGTATGTTGCATTAGCTTTTTCCCTTATTGAGGAACTATATTTATCATTGTAAAACCTACAGATCTGTTACCCTTTTGCTAAAACCACAAGGGGGGTCATATATTTGACAAATGGACTTTAGAGATATGTTATATTGCACATTCACTCGGGAGTTCCCTTAAATGTCTCTTGAATGTAAAATCTATATTGTGATCTCCCATTTCCCATTATTTTAACTATGGAATATGTTCACATATTATATTTTTCATTGTGAAATAAAATGTTTGCAACATATTACATTTGTGGTAAAAAAAAGTTAGACCAACTTTGACCTTCATTGACAAGGTTTTACTTCTTTTATTTACACATGTGGATTAGCCATTTTGCCACTATGGCCTTGATTCAGGGTAGAAAAAAAAATTAACGCTTGGAAAATAAATTCGCATGTGAGAATTTTTCAAACCTTGGAGGGTGGAAAATAAATTCGCATGTGAGAATTTTTCAAACCTTGGAGGGTACAGCTCCGGAGATTCTGGAGGCTGATGTCTTAGCCGAGCTGGCACATCTAAAGGTAAGTAAGGCAATGGGTCCAGATGGAATCCACCCCAGAGTTCTAAGGGAACTTAGATTTGTGATTGCAGCCCCTCTAACTGATTTACTTAACCATTCCCTTTCAACTGGTGAGGTTCCAGATGATTGGAGAATGGCCAATGTCGTACCAATCCATAAAAAGGGGAGTAGAGAAGAAGCCAGTAATTACAGGCCAGTTAGTTTAACATCTATAGTGGTCAAATTAATGGAAACACTCTTAAAAAAACAGATAATTTCCCATCTAAAAATTAATGACCTATTGGACCCAAAACAGCACGGCTTTACTGAGGGCAGATCATGTCAGACCAATCTTATTGATTTCTTTGACAATGTCACTAAAGTGTTAGATGAAGGTGGTGCTGTGGATATCGCCTATCTGGATTTTAGCAAAGCCTTTGACACTGTACCACATAAGGAGCTCATAGATAAGTTATTGAAGGTAGGACTCAATCCCTGGATAGTTCAGTGGATTTCCAGTTGGCTGAGGGATCGGTATCAGAGCGTTGTTGTAAATGGCGTGCAATCTGAACAAAGGCGAGTTACAAGTGGTGTGCCGCAAGGCTCTGTCCTGGGCCCCATTCTTTTTAATATATTTGTAAGTGACATAGGAGAAGGCTTGGTAGGAAAAGTTTGTCTGTTTGCTGATGATACAAAGGTTAGTAATAGGGTGGATATTCCTGGAGGTGTCTGCAACATGGAAAATGATTTAGCTTTACTGGATAGATGGTCAAAACTGTGGAAACTAGAGTTTAATGTCTCTAAATGTAAAATCATGCACTTGGGTAGAAGGAATCCCTGCTCTGAGTACCGTATGGGCAGTACTGTGTTAGCCAGGACCTCGGAGGAGAGAGATTTAGGGGTACTGATTACTGATAGCTGCAAGATGAGTGGACAGTGTAGCCAGGCAGTGGGAAAAGCAAGCAAGATGCTCGGCTGCATAGCTCGAGGCATCACCAGTAGGAAGAGGGAGGTTGTGATGCCGCTGTATAGAGCCCTGGTGAGGCCACAGCTAGAATACTGTGTGCAGTTCTGGAGACCTTACCTGCAAAAAGACATTATTCAAATAGAACGTGTCCAAAGGCGGGCAACGAAAATGGTGGAAGGACTTACACTTAAAACTTATCAGGAGAGACTTAAAGAACTTCATTTGTACAGTCTGGAGGAAAGAAGGGAGAGGGGGGACATGATTGAGACCTTTAAATATGTGAAAGGATTGAATAAGGTTCAGGAGGGAAGTGTTTTTAAGAAGAAACTTAACGATAGAACAAGGGGGCACAACCTGAAGCTAGTCGGGGGGAAGATCAGGAGCAATGTTAGAAAATATTATTTTACAGAAAGAGTAGTAGGTGCTTGGAACAAACTTCCAGCAGAGGTAGTTGAAACATCAACAGTCACTGAATTTAAACATGCCTGGGATAAGCACACATCTATCCTAAGATAAAGAGAACATACAGTATACACATAAGGGCAGACTAGATGGACCGTATGGTCTCCTTCTGCCGTCAACCTTCTATGTTTCTATGATTCACAAGGCAGTTGAATTAAATTCGTGTGTGCGAATTTGCGGGCGAATTTTTTTCGTGCGCAGTGGAAAATCACTTTACAACTGGAAAACTCAGTGAAAAAGTGCACGAATTTTCATACCCAAATGCGGTGTGTGAGAATTTTTTTTTACTGCTTCCTAATTTGTAGAAGAGCAGTATGACCCCTTGTTGCTCTTTGTTCTGTTTTTTTTTTTTTTTTCTTTGTGTTTCTGGACTTTCTAATTAATGTGGACTAGTACATGTCATTGTTAATGTTTAATTATGTTTAATTTTGCACTTTGCATTGGTTCGGTGCATCATTTTTTGGTGATGATGGCTTAGGCCCTTTTGGCAGTGTTGCTTTGCATTGCTTTACATCTATTGTTATTGTAGCCATTTATTTGGGTGGTTTGTAGATTAACAGTTTTTAGTTTTGACTTTGCTCTGTGGATCCATTAATATATGAATGTGAGTGCAACCATGAGTATCATCATTAGCATATAGGGCATATAGGCCTGATGTACTTACATTTCCAAACCACATTAAAGGTTTCTGTTGCATCTAGGGCCAGCTCCAGAGTCCCAGCGCGCCCCTTGTGTCACGTCACTTGTGCGGCTCTGTGAAACCCCTGGGATGATCAGTATACTCACCACACATATTGTGCACCAAAACCCGGGATTTTGACTTGGGTTCTGGTCCTTGCCCCCAGGTCGCCGAAACCAACTCACTTCTTCCCGGTCCTACAGCGCATGCCCGGCCGCTCATCCAATCAGCGAGCTCGGATCCGCTGACATCACATCGTCTAAGGCAAGCGGCTCCGAGCGTGCTGACACCCGCATCCCCCGCTACCCTCTAACAGGGAGCGTGCCCGCATTGGCCATTCACAAATGCCTGGCGCGGGAACGCGCCCTGCTAGAGGGATAGAGGAAATGCAGCTCGCGCATGCGTCGTTGGACCTGGAAAGAAGGTAAGTGTATGGGTGACCTGGAGAGTTTCACACAGTGGGGCATGGATGCCCTGTGGGGTGGGAATCGATCGACTTTAAAGTGCACCAAAACCCAGTATTTTAAATATCCTGGGTTTTGGTACTCGAATTGGGATGACCCACTATGTGAACCCCCCCCCCCGGTTTGCCTGTAAAACATACTTGACTGCCAACTCAACGGCAAATGCACAAGTGTGCAGGCAGTCAGTGCGCTTGGCTCCATGCTGCTTTGCTCAGTCGTCGAGAGGTCTCATCGGCTAAGGCCCCGATGAAGGCGTGTGCACCGTTGGCTGCATCCCTGTTAGCTTCCAGCTGGGGGCATGCCTGTGCCAGATATTCACAAATCATTAATTTGAGGCCCAAAGGAGAAGGAATCAGGTGGCCCCGGAGTCTTATAGACTTCATGGCCGCTTCTGGTCCACTTTAATGCAGGGTATAGAATTCTGTTTGTCCACAGAGCATGGCATAGAGAGCAGGGAATGAACAGCATCCCTGGTTTCCCTCGGACTGATGTGTGTGCCCCTGCACCCAGGTTGTCTGGCTGAGCTCCCGCCTGAACATAAACTGTGGTAAACTGGGCATGAGCTGTGGGGACACAGGCAAGGTGAGTATACAGGTGATCCCTAAGGGTTTTACACAGCAGGATGGCCCATGGATAGGGATTTTGCCCCATTTGGAGTTTTTTAGACTGCAGAGCCAGCTGGGTGTGGGTCCACTCTAACGACGATCTCAAATATTCCACTGTACACTGGCTTTCTCCCATGGCATCCTGAGTTAGGACATCACGCTGTGTGATCCCCCCCCCCCCCAGAATATCACTATTCACTCACCTCTGCCTCGTTCCTATGGTGCATGCGTAGGCTCTCCTCCAATGCGAGGCATCTGCCGTGGCTCTCATTGACTTCAATGGAGAGCACATACTGGCGCATCCCCCCCGGTGGCATGTGCTTGCTCCTGCCCTAGCCAATCATATAGGCTGAGACAGGAGCTGGTGCCACTGGGGATGCATCAGCGCGCACTTCCCATTAAAGTCAATAAGAGCCATCTGTTGAATGGCATAGTCATGGCAGACAGCTGTCATTGGACGAAAGCCCATGCATGCACTACTGGAACGAGGAAGAGGTGAGTGAATAGCGACATTCTGAGGGGGTTCACCCACGGGGCATTGCAGGTTTTGTTCCAATTTAAAGTGGACCAATCACCAGGATTTTCACTATCCTTGCCCTATGGGCATCCTGATGTCTTGCTGTTACAAACCCCCTGATCTCCCACTCCAGTCATCTTTCTTCTGCTCCCAAAGTGCATGAGCTTATCCAATCAGTGATTTATGCCGTGCATACTAATGTAGGGCATAAAGGCGTTGTTTTGGATTCAGCGTCGGTATAGGGAGCAGGTTTCCCTGTGGGGTGCACGCCACCCTGCATTTGGACTATCTTAATGGATGTGTGTGGGAGCGCACACATCAGCAGGAATTCCGGGGAGCCTTTCAGATTCCAGGGCCTTCCATGGTGGCGATTGGTCCACTTTAAAGAGGAAAATTCGCCTGGGCAGCCATGGGGTCTAAAAGATCACTTAAAATACACGCGGGAGGGGGTGCACATGCGCACGTGAGCCGAATGGCAGCCTGCTGAATCGGCTCTGTGCCCGCCGGGCGGATTGCGGCGTGCAGAGGACGAGCGGAGTAGCAAACAGCTGACAGACGGTGAGGAGAGCGAGTGGAGAGACTGAGGGGAGAAGTCTGCCCCGTTTAGAGGCACAGGTGAAGGAGAGCAGAGCATTTCATTGTTCTGTCAGCATGACTCAGCAATTCAAGATGGCAGCTGACCTCAGTGAGCAGTCCTTCCTAACGAGTGCAGCTGAGCTCCCTCCCTCACAGCTAAGCCAAACAGAACAGCCAACACTGAATATTACATTAATGGAGCAATTTGATGCCATGCTACAAAAAGCTCTCTCTAACAATACAAATAAAATTAAAGACCACGTATCCACTGAGCTGGAAAAGGTAACCCGGAGCTTGGGGGCCCTAGAAGGAAGATTAGGGGATGTAATAACTACTCAGGAAGCACAGGCTGGTGAGCTGGAAATGTTAAAGAAAGATAACTATGCACTGCATGCTAAATTAGAAGATATGGATAACAGATATAGGAGAGATAACTTGCGCTTTAGAGGATTACCTGAGCACATGGAGGATGTGCAATCAGTTGTAATGGCGTTATGTCAGGAACTGCTCCCTGGGATCCCTATCGAGCGTTTTGAAATGGACCGTGTCCACAGAACACTGGGCCCCCGAAGACCCCCAGAAGAACCACCTAGAGATATCTTGGCAAAGTTTCATTTCTATACAACCAAGGAGCAAGTATTAAAAGCTGCCAGAGATTCTGCTAACCTGACATTTCAGGGACATAAATTTCAAGTATTTGCCGACCTTTCCGCAATCACGTTGGCCAGGAGAAGGGAGATGAGACCATTACTGAAAATGTTACAAGATCAAAAAGTCTCCTATAAATGGGGATTCCCCTTTCGTGTTTATTTCACCTACAGAGGGGATACCTACTCCGCGACATCGACAGAAGAATTACAACGCCACCTATTGACGGCAGGTCTTTACAGAACTGAAATGCAGATTACATCTCACAAGTCACCCAGATCTAATGACGAATCTCTCAAGGTTCAACGTGCGGGGAAGAGACCAAGGCACAGAGCGAGATCAAGTGGTCGCCGTTCTCCGCACAGGTCTAGAGATACATAAGAAGATCAGAGAGGGGACTTATAAATCGGCTATTTGCTTGAACAGAGGGAAGTATAGAGATTCATAAAGAGTCTTTTTCACTGTTTTCTTCTGGTTATTAAGTGAAAGTATTTTTTTTTTTTTTTTTTCCAAATATGTTGTTATGGAATGTTTATATATGTGAATGGGAAGCTCCTCCTCAGGAGGCGAGGAGGCCTAGGTCTTAATACCTGGGCATTCCCCGCCTCCATGGCAATGAGTTAATAAGTTTATATAAGTTACTGTAGTTAATACAGTTTTATGTTATTTGGGCTCCCACTGGGTGAGTGGGGGGATCATAACCCCGATATTGCAGGATAACGCTTATGTTATCGGGGGTTCTCCGGCCTCTGTGGCAACGAGCTCAGGGAGTTTATAGGTTTCATATAGCTAGCTTATTAGGCTTTTACTGAATATCTGTTCTTTTTTGCACTTCAGAGGGCCTCACCGGGGAGACAGGTGGGAAAAACAATTATATTTGGTTTTCTCTACCTCTACGATGACGAGATTACTGTTCCCCAAGGTTAAGCAGTTACCCATAAGTGTATTATAGTTATTTAACAAGAGGTGGAAGTAGATGCATTATCATACATTAAGAGTTCCTCCTGGATAAGCAGGGGAAACATAATCCCACTATACTTCACGGTGAGATATCTCCTTCAGTACCGGAGGTCTCTCGACTTTCTTGGTGCTGAGGTAGGATATACCTGTGTAATAGACTCATTTACCAGTTAGATAGATATAAGTGTTTGATATGCTGTTATGGCAAGTTTATATGCGTTGTTATTTAGGATCCTCCCTTTAGGGCTGGATGAACATATTTTCACTATAACCCAGAACTGAATACCCCTTATGGTACCGGCGTTTCTTCACGCCATTATAAAAAAAGAAATTAGCTTATATTTAGATCAAATGGTTATCTATAATCGTAAATTCATTTTTGCAACGTAAGAGCTCTCCATTGATAAAGCAAGGATTGTGTGGCCCCTCGGTCCCTCTTGGAGGGATATCCCTCTTGACACACCTGGGTTCCCTGTTCTTGGGGTGTCGGGATGGGGCCTTCCTGAGGTTCTGAGGGGATAGCATAATACTAGGCTTAGAACTCACATGCTTTTCTTTTTCCTTTCTTCCTATCTCTGTAAGATGGGTGAAAGGAACTTATTAGCGCTCATTAATTATAATGTCACATACAGCCGGTCCGCCCGGCGGCACTCACATGTTGCATTCCCATCTATCCGAGCTTGTGATATACTCTCTCGGATAGCGAAGAGCAGAAGTTAGGAAGGGACTAGACGTCCCTCCCTTTCCGTTACTAGGAAATTAAATTGAGGGGGTCATAATATAAGTTGATATTCTAGAGGAGAGGAACTTCGTCGGCTAGTGAGCCTGACGAGGTTCGTCCCTTTATAAAGTTAGATCTTGGCCCCTGGAATTAGCACTTTCCCACCTTCCCCCTTTTTTTTTTTTTTTTATCCCCCTCCTTTCCCTACTAAATAGCCATGGTCACTATCTTTTCACTGAATGTACAGGGATTTAACGCACCTCAGAAAAGAAGCTTGGCATTTAGGAAAATCCGATCATTGCACCCGGATATATTGTGCTTACAGGAGACCCACTTCTCAGATAGCTCCAAACCAAAATTTTTTGATTCATCATACCCACAAATATTCTTAGCATGCGCCAACACTAAACAAAAGGGAATTTTTATTGGGTTTAGGAGAGGATCTCAATTTAATTGTAAGACAGAAATCAAAGACCCAGAGGGTAGATATCTGATATTAATTGGATCTCTACAAGATGTGGATATCACAGTGGCAAGCTACTACACCCCAAACACTAACCAAATAGATTTTCTCTCAAAGTTTCTTAAAAAGATTACAGAAGTGGCGCATGGTACAACAATAATTTGCGGGGACTCTAACTTGGTACTAAATCCTCACATAGACAGACAATCCCGAACAAGTCCGATCCTAACGGCCCCGGTGACCAATACGGCTAGATCATTTCGAAAGATTATTGAAACCTGTGGGTTGGCGGACTGCTGGAGGGAGGCACACCCGGGAACACAGAATTTCACGCACTATTCTCACCCTCACAAAGTATACACAAGGATTGATCACATTTTTATGCCATATAATGCTTTGGTACTGCTGAGATCAGTGGCAATCATCCCAATCTCATGGTCAGACCATGACGGCCTGCTTCTTAAGCTAAACTGCTTGATTAGTAGGCCATTGGAATTTACTTGGTCTCTTAACCCCTCGTTACTTTCTGATGAGGGCACGGTCACTGCTCTGGCCGAGACATTGTCAGAATATTTTGCCTTGAATGAAACCCCTGAGACTACAGCAACAGTTTGCTGGGAGGCTCATAAGCCTACTATTAGAGGAAAAATTATACAGATTGCAACGAAAAAAAAAAGAGAAAGGGCAGAATGCATCAATAGACTAGAAGCAGAATATCAGCTAGTGGCAGAGGAGGCCAAAAAGAACATGACCCCAGAATCCCGACGTAGGTTACATAGGGTCTCACAAGAGCTAAACCTGGCATTGGCGGGCAAAGCAGAGAAATCTTTAAGCTGGCTTAAACATAAATACTATTGCAAAGCCAATAAGCCAAGTACGCTTCTAGCCAGGAAATTAAAAACACCACTACAGATTTACTCCCCAGTCAGGTTAAAAGATGAAAGAGGTATGATAACTAGCAACCCGAATAAGGTGGTTAACATTTTTAAAGTACAGCTGCAAAAACTTTATTCCAACCCCTCCCCACCGAGACCAGAGGATCTTGAAGAATTTTTTAAAGATATCAAGTTACCCTTACTACCGGATAATCTAAAAGAGAGGCTAGAGGAAGCAATCCGTTTAGAAGAGGTCCAAAGGGCGATAGTTAATCTGAAACCAAATAAAAGGCCGGGTCCTGATGGTTTTTCAGCCGCCTATTATAGGACATTCAGTACAATTCTAGCCCCCAAACTCATGGCAATGCTAAACGATATTAGAAGAGGCACCCGGTTCTCTCGCGAATCATTAACAGCGTCAATTAGCATGTTACCAAAACCAGATACAGACCACCTAATCTGGTCCAATTTTAAACCTATCTCCTTATTAAATCTGGATGTAAAAATGTTAGCAAAAATTTTGGCGGACAGGTTGTCTGAATCTCTCCCAGAACTAATCGACAAAGACCAGGTGGGCTTTATACCTGGTAGACAGGCGGGGGACAACATAAGGCGAATCACTCAGCTCACGTATATGGCAAAGGAGGCGCGGACTCCGGCCATGCTCCTGTCCCTTGATATTAGGAAGGCGTTCGACTCTGTCTCATGGGAATACCTTTTCTTTATGCTTGAAAGATGGAGATTTGGGCCAATTTTTATTAATGTTTTGAAAACCTTATACAGGTCTCCCCTGGCATATGTAAAATACAATGGATTCAAATCTGAATCTTTTAGCTTGGAAAGAGGAACCAGACAAGGCTGCCCATTGTCTCCCCTCCTGTTTGCCATGGTAATGGAACCACTGGCTCATATGATTAGGGGCTCCCCCAACGTATCAGGCCTAGAGGTTAAGGGTAAAAGTCATAAGCTATGTTTGTTTGCTGATGACGTATTATTATTCCTCACTAACCCATCAGTATCTCTCCCCAATCTACTGCAGATTTTGAATAGGTTTGCAATTGTATCCGGATTGCAAGTTAATACTGCTAAGTCCAAATCCCTTAACGTAACAATTACTAGGGACAATTGGGAAGCCCTCAAGTCAGCTTATGATTTTTGCTGGGAAGAGAAGACACTTAAGTACCTAGGGGTAAACTTAACCAGCTCTTACGACTCTTTATCCATTGCAAATTATACACCTTTATTTCGCAAGCTATATGCACTACTGATGCAGTGGAAAGATTTTAACTTATCATGGCTTGGCAGGATAGCAGCTGTTAAGATGTCGCTACTCCCTAAGTTCCTCTATGCTGCCAGAGTCCTCCCAGTTATGATACCTTCAAGTCAGCTGAAAGTCTTGCAAAGCAAGGTATTGTCTTTTATTTGGGGTGGCAGTAGGCCTAGAATCTCCAAAGGAGTCTTATTTAGAGCCAAGAGAGAAGGGGGACTAGGGGTCCCAAACTTTACCAAATACTATCAAGCAGCTAGGATTGCACAGATGCTCGCATACCACTCAGTAAAAGATGTACCGACATGGGTCTCAATTGAAAAAGATATGTGTACCCCAATAGCAGTTGATAATTTATTATGGGTTACACCTAACACTAGGAAATGGATACAAAACCCAATTATTAAGCATTCGCTTACCATCTGGGACAATGTTAAGTTTTCCAGCAGATTAGCATCAACTTTTCTGCCTCTCTTATCGATTTGGAACAACCCGATGTTCCTCCCGGGTTTAGAATCACCGCATAGTTTTGTCTCTTGGAAAGATGCAGGGATATTGAAAATATCAGACTGCCTAGAGAATTCAGAGCTTCTTACATTCCAGGAAATGAAAGATAAATTCCAATTGGCACCAAGGGAAATTTTCAGATACATACAGGTCAAGCACTTTATCAGATCGATCATTGGATTTAGACGGGAAACAAGAGATCCAACTATGTTTGAGAGGCGGTGTAACCGAAATCCAACTGACCGTGGAGCAATTTCAGAGATTTATGACAGTTTAGTCTTGGACAGAGCGGTGACGAGTCCTATCTATGTTCAGAGGTGGCAGGAGGAGTTGAGGGAGGAGAGAGACCAGAAACAATGGGCACGGATGTGGAGTGCTGCATATGGACACTCTGCATCCGTATCTTCGATTGAAGTAAATATTAAGCTAATGATGAGATGGTACTTGGTTCCAGAAAGACTGAAGCATTTTGCCACAGACTCACAGGGTGACTGCTCCCGGGGTTGCCTCTCTCCGGGGTCCTATAGACACATGTGGTGGGATTGCCCTGTAGCCAGGGGGTTTTGGGTAAAAGTTTTTAGAGCAGTGAGTAAAGTGTGCGGAAGACACATAGCTCGAGATCCATGGGTAGCTCTACTTAATGCTCCAATCCCCCATATTACAAAGCAAAAGCAACAACTGGTTTATCATATTTTGACTGGAGCGAAATTGGTGATAGCCAAGGCCTGGAAAGAGGCTGCTCTAAGCTACAGAGCATTCAAAAACAGGGTCAACAACATCATGGCCATGGAAAAATTATCGGCAATCCATAACTGTTCTATGGAGCTTTTTCAAGAAGTGTGGAATCCCTGGGTGCAAAATTTTTGGCCCTCAGACTTCGAAAATAGTCTTTTGACGATATAGTCCTATTGACCTTCAAGTTAAGAGGATTATTTCTCTTTTTTTGTATCCACCAGAAATGTAAATCCCCATCTTTTTCACCCCTACCCTTCCTTTTTATTAGTCTCCCACCCTTCCCTTTCCCCATCTCCCCCCCCCCTTTTTTTTTTTTTCTTGTTTTTATTTTTACATTATATGTTTTTTGTATCTATTACTACTTTCTTATCCACAATATATAGTGGTGAAATTAAGTGATAATTTCTTGTAGAAAAGTTGATAAGAGCAATGTTTATGTTGAAACAGAAGAACTTACTGTCTATATTATATTGCACATTGTTATCATATATGTATGTGTTGTTTTGTACATGCTTAATAAAATTATTGGAAAAGACAAAAAAAAAAAAAAAATACACGCGGGAAACTTACAACCCCCGGGGCATCCCTATTAGGGATGTTCTACTGTGTGAAACACCCCAGGAACCCCCACAAATACTCACCTTTCTGTGATTCCACGCCATATTCATGGGTCTCGGCATATCCTTAGCCTCCTGCAGTCTGTGGTGCTCTCCCACGCTCAGGCACGGCCTAAATCACAAGTCTGCAGCACAACACAAAAGTACAAAAAAATACTTCAAAAAACAATTCCAAGCAGCCAGGAATCCCATGGCACATGCACCAGCCAAAAAAAATTATAATTATAATAAACCAGCCAAAATAATTATAAGCATCCCAGCCCATTGCAATGTATGGGATAAGGCCACACAGTGCAGGGGGAGTGCCTGGTCTGACACTGTAGAGAACTCGGCAACGGCACTGATGATAGATGGGACACTACCTGGCATCACAGACGCTCTGGATTTTTGATTTGATAAATACATCTTTTGCACTGGGACCTGACATTCACCTGACAATCATCTGGCACTACGTGGCCTTAGCATTTCTTAAAGTGGACCAACACCCACACTGAGCAGAATAAGATTCCCGGGCCGATTGATTCCCTCCCCCAGGTCGCCCCATACACTTACTTCACTTACCTTGTCCAACTGCCCATGCATGAGCCGTGGCCACATCCCCTCGATCCCTCTAGCATGGGAGTGTGCTCGCGCCAGGCATTTGTGAATAGCCAGCTCGGGTACGCTCCCTGTTAGAGGGAAACAGGGGATGCGGCCGCCAGCAATCCAAAAGCATCTAATGTCTATAAACCTAACTTATCAAACCATTAGCTATATAAATATATGTACATTGTGCAAAAAAATTAGTCCATAATAACCAATTTAAGTGAAACATGTAAATGTGACAAAAAAGGAAACCTACCAAGTAACAATTCAACACTCAAAGAAATAACAGTGCAAAAAATGTATAAAAAATGTGTTTAATTTATACATTTTATGCACTGTTATTTCTTTGTGTTGAATTGTTACTTGGTAGGTTTCCTTTTTTTTGTCACATTTACATGTTTCACTTAAATTGGTTATTATGGACTAATTTTTTTGCACAATGTACATATATTTATATAGCTAATGGTTTGGTCATTTAGGTTTATAGACATTAGATGCTTTTGGATTGGTGGGGTTTTATATTTTGAAGGGTTTTTTGTGGCGGCACAAAAAGGAATCTAATTAATTTATCTTTCTATTTTATATTTTTTGGGGGGATTCCCAGAACAGCAATATTGTCTTGTGAGAACTAGACTTTACATCAGGGCAGCAGTTATTTACCAAACGGGTCACTATTGAGGACTATTGGCCTGATGCAGAGCCTCCCCCGGTCTGACCTTAAAACCTTCAGATTGTCCGGGGCTTCCATTTGAATCGTGGCTCAAATGTGATGCAGAGCCTCCGTCAGAATGGCTCCCTAACTGATCCGTCAATTTGACTTCACTCGGGAAGTATTTTTGGCTCTCTCGGGTGCCTTCAATTTGATCGGGGCTTCCGTTCCCGTTCACACGGGCGGCCCGTTTTTCCCTGCTTTTTCCTTGCTTTTTGAACGTACCTGCTTGGTTTCTGTCGTATTTGACCTTCAATTTTGTTGTTTTTTCAAGTATACTTACATCTCCATGGCTCTTCAGTTGCCAATCTGGCTACACGCAAGCGCACATCCCTAAACCTCCATTGGAATATGCATATGGCAACAACTGCCAATTAGACACATATACAGTATATATTGGCATTTTTTTTTGGGTCTTCCTTGTCCTTAATGCATACCTTAATCATCTTGTAGTTCCTTCTTCCTTGGCTTTAATGCATACCTTAATCATCTTGTAGTTCCATCTTCCTTGGCTTTAATGCATACCTTAATCATCTTGTAGTTCCATCTTCCTTGGCTTTAATGCATACCTTAATCATCTTGTAGTTCCTTCTTCCTTTGCTTTAATGCATACCTTAATTGTTTGGGTTTTATTGTCCCATATCTAAACCTTTTGTGTGTCATGTAAATGTGTGCTGATGTTGTGTGATGGTACTTTTGCAGGAAAGACAACTCTCGAAATATTAATAATTATTTATTCTTAAAATTTTTTTTTTTCCTTTAGTTTGGTATTTGTTTTAAATTCTTTGTAAAAACATAAAAATAACTATATTTACATTTTTAAATGAAAAAACAAAAATTAGGCCTCGGGGTCTGTAGCCTGTTGTTTTCTTTGATCTGTGAATGAAAAACAACATTACTTTAGCATTGTTTTTTGTTTTTTGTTTTTTTTGTTTTTTTTTGGTGCACTTTTTAAACCGGACCTTCTGCGTGATTTAATGAAAAGCCCAAACTCTTAAAAAAATTTTCCACAGCATCTTAAACTAATATATATTAATTTTTGAGTCAATCAATTATTATTCTTTCCCCCACTGGGCTGCAACTCAGTTCAGGAATTTAGGATACGTGCAACGCCATGTTGACTCACACATCACACTTACTGAGGAGAGGAGAGTGGGATAAGGTACAGGGGGTGGGTTATAGCTGTGCTTTGCTCACACAGAGCAGAGCTGTGCTCTGGCAAAAGTTGGTAAGATGATTTGTAAGGTGGACAATCTGTATGTACAGGGTGTGGGAAATATGTAAGATAGCCTTTTAGTCATAGTTAAGGTCCGCTTTAAGGGCTTTTTTTTTTAATTTTTAATGAAATGTTAAAGATTTTGAGTTTTCTAATGGTATTGTTTGCTCATTTTCTTTAGTTTAAGTAAACACCACTTACAAGGTTTAGGCCGCACATTGCGTCGGGGGCGGAGTCTCCCTTCATCCTCCCTCTGTGGCAGTTGGGAATCTGTATGGATGACAAACACACCGATATTAGAGACTGTTGTTCTTTCATGAATATAATATTAAGTTAGGCTTCTAGGTATCAATCTACTCACCTTCCCCAGCCACCTCATCCTCGTCGCCCCCTTCTTCACTCATCCCTTGGGATGTTCCAGCGATGTCTGAATCTACAACAATAGTGCACATGAGTATCTGTATTTAATGCATGTATTTCCACATATCTAACTATATTTCCCTTACCGGAGTCAGGTTGAGGCTCTGTTCTGCTAGACTCCCTGCCGTCAGATCCCCCCCTCCCCTGCATGCTTAGGTCCAGCGGCTCCTCCGAGTCACTTACAGACGAGGGGGAGGCCGTTGACCCTGGCGGTGGGCCACCTACACCTTCACCTGTTTCGCCCAACACTGGGCTGCGTGTTCTGGTCCGGGTGGGGCGGAACCGCATATTCCATTCATGGGCTGAAATACAAACACAATCATTAAACCACGCCCCGGCGAGCCCAGGGTTATAGGTGCATTTACATTTTCAACACTTACATGGGAAATGTTTGGTGAAGTACCGCCCCGGGGCTTATGCCTTCTTTTTAAATCAGACCAGTGTTGGGCGATCTGGGTGAAGGTATAGGTGGTTTGGGATCAGCGTTCTATCGCCTCCACCACCTCCAGGGCCAACGTCCGTTTGGCATAATCTGACGGCAGGAAGTCGTAGCGATTCCTCAGCATCATCTGTTATTAAAAAATACAAGGACACACCATTAATCCACCAAATACATTAACAAGTTTCCTGGCCTAACTCAAGTCACTTTATTAACCTCTTGCTGCCTCACATTGCCCTAGTTCTGCTATCTGCATGTAGGCTAGTTTGTTGCTGCGTACATGTGTTAAACTAAGGTGGGCTGGTATGTAACGTGACAAACTAAGTTGTTTCAGACTATTCTTGTTTTTTTTTTTTTTTTAATTACAAGGAATGTGTGCGCGCACATAAACGCACGCTCGCATACTCACATCCATGATGATGTCTTCCTGCTCCGGGGTAAAGATGGCGGGCGACATCTTGTCTTCTTTACCAAGCTATAGCTCTGACGTTCCCCCGCGTTGACGTGCGTGCGTGCGCGCACTCGCTGTTGTGCACGCCCACACGGGAAACATATTTAAAGAACAAGCCACTCCGCTCGGTGTAGGATACCATATCAATATGGGCAGACCTAAAGTGATCAAAAATAGCCAAGCAAGGCAAAGGCACATAGCAGCCGCACACATGCCTCATTCTAAATAAAACAGAAGAGCAGGCACAACACACATGCAGAACATGCACCAACTAAGACGGTGGGTACTCCACAGACACAGGCACATTCCCAAAAATGCAGGGGCAAGGAGACATTAACCCATTCACCCCCGCCAGAAAAAAACAAACAAACACACCAGGGTGCTAAATCTAGTAAGACCCTGCAGCATACTCAACCTCAACACACCAAGCATACCCACAAAACCAAACACATCAGCAAGGGTAAGCGTATTGGCAAAATAAACACCCCACCAAGGTCACCCACCCCTCCACCTCAACCCTCTGGTACTCACAATTCCAGTACCTCAGATAACACATGCAGCTCAACATCTGATAGCTCACCAGGAACCCAGACATTAACCCAGAGCAGCATATACACACCCTCAACCTCCCCCCTAAGCCCAAAAACCACACACGACTCCCAGATAGCCAACCATCTATTTCAAGTGATGCAGGGGACAACACACACCCATGTGGGCGCTAACAACGCTGTGGGTCCCTAAAAGGCCATTTTGGCTAAGCACAAAGCATGGCTGTTGCCAATGCTGTTTGGGTACATTATGGGGTTCTGTCCATCGAGATACTAAACAAATCAAGCGGACAGTTGTGGACCTGAAATCATATAGTTGTACAAAAATGGACATGCGCCGGCAGCAGAGGTAAAGCCCAAATGCATTTAGAGTCGCTTTTTGACCAGCATGTAACACTTCTTAGGTGTGATTTAATCTTCCCCAGCCTGCAGACAGGGGGTGGTTTCAAGAAAAGTCATTGGCCACAAGGTCGGCACGGATTGTGTGTGCTGGCCCACTTTGTGTACCAGTGTAAGGAGGGGTCTGCTCGTCAGAAATAGGTAAAGGTTCTGCACCCAGGTCAGTATATCGAGCAATCCTGCTTCTAATGGCAAGGTTGTGCAGGACCCCACAAGCAATAATTATTTTGATAACCTTGCCAGGCTGATACTGAAGAGAACCCCCACTCTGATCCAGACATCAGAAACGCATCTTCAACAACCCAAAGGCACGTTCCACCACAGAGCGAGACCTCCTATGGGCTGTGTTGTAGCGCTCCTATGCCTGGGAAGGTGGGTGCAGGATGGGTGTAAGCAGCCATGGTAACAAGGGATAGCCTGAGTCACCTGCAAAAATCCAAAAGACAAACATAAGGTGGATGGCTAAAAAAAGGTTTAGGTGTGCATAGAAACATTAGTACACAGGGACAAACAGGTGAGCTAGGTATGGTGGGAGGAATTGACATTTTTAATGAGCCTACAAACACATGCAACCTGTACACTCATTAAAAATGTCTGTGTAATGCTACTTAGATAAGAGTGCCAAAACATAAACCAATAGTGGTGAATACTTTCACCCATTAATTTGTAAACAAACTAAATAAAAAACATTTTCAAGTTTCAAGGAAAGGTCTCACAGATTAGTGGGGTAGTGGCAAATCCACACTCAAACCTGGGGGCCAACAAATACAACTTTAATACACATACCCAGTAACCATCCTCCAGAAATATCTCCAGATTGAAACCGTTGATAGAGGCTGGAGTTCCTCAAAATGTGCGCATCATGCGTGGAACCAGGAAAGCCAGCAAACAGACTGAAAAATTGAAGATCAGGGCCCGCCACTGCCTGAACATTGATGGAATGGTCCATCTTCCTGTTCCTGCACCAAGCAAAACAACAGTGGAATTAGTGTGAGCCTTAAAAAATGTTTGTTAACCAGAAAAAAAGCAGAACCAAACCACATACCTGAACAGATATTCCTGGTCCGCAGGGGGGATGAGCGAGACATGTGTGCAATCGATTGCACCAAGGACGTTGGGCATGTCGGCTATGTTATAAAAGCCCAACTTAACCGCATTCCAGGCTTCCCCTGTTTGAGGGAAAAAAATGTAATTCTGTGCCAGGGTAGCCATGCCATCCAAAAACTTGGTTAGGCTGCGGCTCAGCGTAGACTGGGACATCCCCAGGGAGAAGGCACCCAGTCTCTGGAACGAGCCGTTCGCCAAAAATTGCAGGCAGCCAACCAATTTGGTCATACCTGCAATTGCATGCCCCTTTCTTGTGGTGGGGGCTAACCATGGCCGCAGGTCGCTATACAAGGCATGGAGAGAAACACGGTTAAGGCGGGTGAGCTCGAATAGGTCAACATCACTCATGCCATCGATGTCCAAAGGCGTGCGCTGCAGCCTGGTTTCTGCCATACTCAGAACTATCAGACGGCGTAGCTGGCGCCTTTGATGTTGGCCCACAGAGGAATGCATTCCCAAAAAGCACGGAGCTCCAATACGGCTGGTCAGACTGGCCGTAAGTGAAGGCTCGGTGGCCCCGTTTTATTAGGCTGATTTCAATCGGAAATCACGGCTCTGCATCACTGGAAAAAACGGGCCAATGAACGAGGCGTCCGTTTTCACGGGAAACAGCCTCGTGCGAGCTGACAATCGGAAAGGCGGCTGAGCGCACACCTGAGCGCATAAGCGCACACTAAAATCAACATAGCACCCTTTCCTGACCCGATCAAAGCCCAAAACCAACGGGAAAACGCATGGGAGAGCTGAACGGGGAGGCTCTGCATCAAGCCAATATTATATACTTGTATATATTTGTAATCAATTAGTATTATAGGCGAGTGGAGGCAATTTTTAATGTGTCTTAAATGTTGTTTTGTCTGTTTTTTGGCTTAATAAATGTTCATATATTGTTTATCGGTTGTGCTCCTTTTTTGGTGACCCCTGGAAATAATTTTGTCCTGGGGTTCACTTCATTTGTATTTTGGCACTTCCCAGAACACCCCAAACGCTCACTTCCAATGGACTGGCCCCAACCTGAGTGGCTCTCAGGTGGGAAGTGCGACCAGGGAGCTTCCACCTGGCGTAGTGCCCCCTCACAGGCACTACCTCCTTCCTCCAGGTTTCTTCTCAGGGAACCACCGTGTCCTCCACGAGGCCCATGCTCTAGTTCCACGGACCATGTTAGCCTCCCTATTTACAGCTCACACTCACATCTGCACAGCTTAACCACTGTCACTGGATTAATCCAGCTCTTGCTGGGCCTCCCTTATATAGGCCCAGCTTCCAATCCATATTGAGGGGCTGGACCTGACTAAACTTAACCCCTAGAGTTCCTGCCCCTAGCCCAGCTTAGTAACTCCATATCCTGGGCTATTCTGGTAAATTAACCCATATAGGGCTAATCCGCCACCCCTACTACAGAACCTATAAACTGAAGTTTTCAGAATCTTTGAGTACGATACTTTTTCTCTGAGCCAACTACGTAACTTTCTCTCAACATCTTTATTGGATTTAGTGACCTGTGTAACAATGCAAGGATTTACATTTGCGTGATTGAAAACAACTATGGACAGATGGGTTAAGAGCAAAGCACTAAACTGATTCATCCATATTGTATAGATTTTCCTCTGAAATCCATCTAAAGAGAGCACTGAGTGAGCACAATTTGAAGATGCTTGACTGATATATTGGATGGAAAGCTGGCATATTTAGGGCTAAAGCCGGCCAAGCTATTTGTGGATGATTACACAGTCTGACACATCTGGGGCAGAATTCAAAAAGTAACATCTTTTCCTATAGAAATCCTAAATGCTAAAATGTAAAATTGATTTTAACTTACCATCCTGTAAATGTTTTTAGTAATACCAATAATAATACCAGTCTTCAACCAGGTCATTTTTCTTTTTATGAAACTGAACTATTTACTAATATCCGCAAAGCTTCTAAAAATCTTAAAAACTAACCCTGAGCAGATATTTGGTTCTGCTGGTGTACTGTTTTGTCAAGGACAGGTCTTCATCCATAAATCCACTTATCATCCTAAAGCAGGCCACTTGTAAAACTTGACATTTTTGCCCAGCCAATATTTTTAGTGTCCACTATTCAGGCAAGATTGTAAACAATATGCCTGGTCTGGTGCCATTTGAGCTTGTAGCAAGTCTACGCTTGCCAAGCCGGCAGGACTTCTCATACCCTGAGAAGCCTTGGGACTTTATTGTAGAGATTCTTTAGTCTGAAAATCGAAAAGCCATCCTTGTCATCATTGACTGTATCTCACAGGTAGTCGCTTCTGGGAATCCCTCTGCTCCTCTTGGTATGCGTGTTAATGAAAGAATTTGTCTGCCTTCACAGTCTGCCAGTATAAATAATCTCTTACAAAGGTTATCAGCTCACTTCCAAGTGTGGTCATCATTGTGTCGGCCTTTCTAATCTCTCTGACCCACTGAACTAGTTTTCTACCAATATTCTACAAATATTCTACCTGAATCGCAGTGCTATTCTTCGATCCTCCAAGGTGGCTGGGTTTGGTTGCTACCACTGGTAGAATTTTTCTATAACCATTTTTCCACACATTTATTTAGTCTTTTTTACCTAAATTTTGTATTCAATACTATGCTACCCTGAATGACCTTAATAAGTAGACATCCCAGCTGCACAAGACCTATCTAACCAACTTACCTCCCTTCATCAGCATCTCCAAAAGACCTTGCTAGATTTGCAAGCCCAGTATATTCTCAAAGGTTTCCTGGTTATGATTTACAGGTGGAAGACTTAAGGGCCGATTTAGCACCATGAGAGTTTTCTGACATTTTGAAAAATTCCCACAGCTAAAAATGGTGCGGAATTGCCCAAAGGAAATAAAATCATTATACATTTTTGCTCACAAAAATGTGATAAAAAAATTCTCATGGTGCTCAGCCAGTTAGTCTTGCTTTGCTCGGCCCATCTGAAGTTACTCTGTCCTTCAAAGATGTAGGGGCCCAGATGTATTGGTCTATTCCAGATTAAGGAGGAGGGCATTGTCATAGACTAACTTTGTGCCAGAGACTACCTCTGCACATGAGTGTAAACCTTAGCAGATATGACCATTAAAAAAACTGCACATCTGAGATAAGCTGGGAGCCTGCAGGACACCATCCTGCTTCATACATTGTACAGTGCATAAAGACCAGCTGAGAATGATGGGTAATTCTGCTATTCCTGGTCAGTTTGCACCCTGAACTTCATTTCTGCATATTTCCTGTAAAGCTTGGATACATTCTGACAGACTGTCAGAAAAAAATTGGCAAACATTCTTATAGCACCAAAGAATTCATATGCATTTTCTTTATAGGGCGCACTTTTGCTGTTTGTGTTGTGTATGTGCTTGTATTGTGTATACGACCTGTGCCATTGTGCAGAGTGAGATAGATCCTGGGGCTATTGTATGTCTACACAATACTATGTTCATTGTGTCATTCACACATGTAATGATGATAAAGCACAAAGTGATTTGTATGTAAATTTGCTCAGTTTTTATAGCCTTTTCTGTTCATAATTCTTAATTCTTCTGTTCCTAGGCTTTACCATCCAATATGCCTCTGTCTCTAGCCTTGACTCATAAGCCTTCTTCAGCCATGCATCAGTCTCCCTTCTCCTCACTTATTCCTCCCTTCTAATCCCTTTTTATCTGATGCAGGGAACACATCTATTCCACAGCTGCATAAATCCAGCATCGCTGCCAACCTTCTCACCCCCACTTCATTGGTCCACATTTCCAGCTCCCCTCTAGCTTTATTTCCTGATCTATTTCTTCTTCTGGATCGCTGACTGCAGTTTCCCCTGCTGCTTCTCTGTACCAAACAGAAAAAAATATGTAAGTGTGATCTAGACAAAAACAGACATATTCACGTTAGTATATATACAGTGGGTACTGTATACATGCAGTCTGCGTGCACAACATTGTGCAAAGGTTTTAGGTCATAAAAGAAAAAATGCTGAAGCTGCAGTATAAACATGTCTTGGAACAAGCCGGTTTAACCCTCCTTTATCAAGCTAATCACACTACCTAGGAACCCCAGGGATCTCTTTATGCAATGTAATGCATAACATTTATTACACTTACCCAGAAATAGCCTGGCTGCAGATGGGGCATGGGGCCTTCTCTATAGCCATATGAAGGCTTTCATGACTGGGACTGGGCACAGTGCCATGACCTGCACACTGCTGGCATTCTAATAAGGGTATAAGCAAAGAGTGTTGCACTATGCCCCCCTAGAACACCAGAGGACCCTTGTTCTGCCTCTCCAGTCTAAGCACTGAAAGTGTGACCTCTGTAACTTACAGTTGTGATGAGATGGCTGTAACCTTCAGTCCCAGGTGAATCGGCTGACAGTGACTCGATCCAAAAGACACCTTGTAGATTGTGATGAAGTTTATTCAAACTGCAGATCATACACCGATGAACAGATGGATAGGTCAAAAATGTATGCTGTGCACAGATAAGCAGCTAGCATGTGGATAAGATGAGGATAAGAAGCAAGTGAGGAGAGAGAGGAGGAGCAATACAGAAGACAAGGAGAAGGGGAGAGCAAAGGGACAAACAGCATAAAATGCAAACCATGCATGTGAAACATGACACTCCCCGTCGAAATCTATGATTTCTAACAACAATATTAACGTTAGTTATGTCCGTATATAATAATGTCTCTTTTTCTGGGACATCTCTCTTGGCATCAAGTCGGTGTGAGGAGTTCATCTTCCTGTCTAAGCAAAAGAAGTACTAGCTTGTTTATGGGTCTAAAGTAGTGTCTTACAGAACCTTCTTTCACTACCTTAACTTCTACTTTCCGCACCTTGCCATCATTACTTGGAATAGTCTTTGTAATAAGACCCATAGGCCAATTGTTACGATGAGCATCCGTCTCTTTGAGGAGAACTACATCCCCGGCTTGCAGGTCGGGTTTCCTAACTTGCCATTGTCGTCGACTTTGAAGATTACAAAGGTTCTTCATTTTATAACAGTTCCAAAACGCGTTAGCAAGATGTTGGACCCATTTCCATTGGTGTTTGTAAACGTTTGTGCAATCAAACTTTTGAGTTAGAAGAGTGGCTGGAGTTAGCAATACTGGAGACTCTGGGTCTGAGGACACAGGAACAATTGGTCTCGCATTGATTATGGCGGACACCTCGGCAAGGAAAGTGACCAAGGCTTCATGTGTGAGATGGGAAGATTTGTGGTCCAGCAGCATAGCATCCAGGATTTTCCTAGAAATCCCAATCATGCGTTCATATGTGAGGAATGCGGCCGGTTGAATTCCCATTTACACTTGTTGTTATTAAAGCAATTCTCTATCTTCTCTGCTCCGGTAAAATTTGTGCCACGGTCAGATCTAAGTAACTTAACAGGTCCACGTATGGAAACAAATCTTCTGAAGGCGTTAATGAAGCAAGAAGAGTCCATTGATTCTATAACTTCAATATGCACGGCACGAATGCTTAAACAAGTAAATAACACGGCCCAACGCTTATTGTTGGTGACTCCGCCACAAGTTTACGTGTAACAACAGTCCAGGGGCCGAAAACGTCTAAACCAACATTGGTAAACGGTGGTTCCATACTTAATCTGTCCATTGGAAGCTCTGACATCTGTTGGTCTAGATGTTTTCCTCTTAGTCTTTGGCACTTGACACATTTATGTAGTATGGAAGATATACATCTCTTAATCCCGATTATCCAGAGACCCGCAGACCTTACTGCTCCCTCAGTGAAGTGACGGCCTTGGTGTTGGACTTGCTCATGGTAATGTCTGATTAGCAGAGCAGTATTATGGTGACGTCCTGGAATAATAAGGAGATTTCGCTCTTCACTTGTCACATTAGACCTTGCTATGCGACCACCTACTCGGAGTAGTTTGTTGTGATAAATTATAGGATTCAACTGGTATAGAGGGCTATCTTTAGATGGGCTGAGTCCATGTTGTGAATCTCTTGAGGATATACTTCATGTTGGACACATTGGATGATGAGTCTTTCGGCTTTAATAGTCTCTGCACTTGTGGGGGGCCCTTTACAGATATGCCACTTACGACACTCTTGATTAGTGTTGCCGCTGCTTGCAAAGTGATGAGCAACATGAATAAGACGTGCAGTGGCTCGTACGGCAGAAGACCACTTAGGAAAATGTTCAAAACGGTGAGATTTTAGTTTTACCTTTGTCTCTACTGAAGTATTAAGAGTAACTGCAGTGGTCTTGATTTCGTTATTGGCATCCGGAGAGATAAGTTCAAAGGTAGACTTTACAGTGCTTGAGAAGAATTTCTCATTCATAAGTACTGTTGGAGATATCCACGATGTATCCAGAAAAGCTTTAGCAGGTATTGCGCGACTGCCCAGGTCGGCAGGGTTAAGATCAGTGGGCACGTAGTGCCATTGTGCTGGAATGGAGAATCTCCTAATGCGTTCCAGTCGATTGCCAACATACACATGGAATTGTCTTTTTTGATTGTGTATGTATCCTAGTACGATTTTGCGGTCTGTGTAAAAGTCAAAGGAGTCAATATGGAAGTCTATTACGTGTAAAAGTAGAACACTGCGGGTGGCACCTGCTATAATATTTAAAAATTATATGAGGTGCACTGCCCCTATTAGGGAACCCTGTAAGCCACTCTAACAGCAAAGGATTGGGGGTGCCCTCCAAGAACCCCCCACTAAATGGGCCCCTGGGTAACCTAGCCTTGAGAAAGAGCCCCACGGGCTCGGAACGCGTGGGCTCGCTGCAGGGCCGCCATCTTGTCAGTATAACAGTAAGGAGTTTTTCTTGTGTTTTCCATGTTTTGGTTACATTCTTTGCACTTTATCCCCTAAATTGGGCTTACCTCCACTCAGATATCTGTTTATTGATGCACTCTAAACTAAGCACTTAGCACTTTATTGTATATATATGTTGTATAGATAGCACATTGCAATAGATTGTATTTGGTAAGATTGCATTGAACATTGTAATAGACTGTATCTGGCAGGATGGCTCCCCCATGTGGCTGGTCATGTTAATAGCACTGGGATAATGTTGTTTTTAAATTGCTTTTAATGAGATGACCTTTAATAAAGATTACCTTATTTACTGATTTTTTGAGAGTGCAATTGTTAGTCCCCAGGGGCCCATTTAGTGGGGGGTTCTTGGAGGGCACCCCCAATCCTTTGGTGTTGAAGTCTATTACGTGCTTTATAAGCTCAGCAATTTCAACAGCTAACACGGCTGCACAGAGTTCCAGCCTTGGAATAGTATGCGCAGGTTTTGGAGTTAGCTTCACCTTTCCCATGACGAATCCCACACTGGTTTCACAGTGGGAGTGTACGACTCGGAGATAGGCTACGGCAGCTATAGCTTCCATGGATGCATCAGAGAAGACATGGATCTCTAATCTAGTGGCATTCTTCATAGACCCAAGAGTGTAAGAACGTGGTATTTTAAACTGTTCCAATGCCTGAAGAGACTGCTTCCAGGATTCCCACCTTTGTTGTTTTTCTTTGGGTAAAGGGGTGTCCCAGTCAGTGTTCTCTGAAGTAAGTTGTCTGAGTAATATCTTGCCCTGAATAGTAAAGGGTGCTATAAACCCTAAGGGATCGTAGATACTGTTTACTGCAGACAGTACTCCACAGTTTGTGAAGGGCTTGTCACTGACTGATGTCCGAAATGTGAACATGTCTTGCTTAACATTCCACAGCAACCCAAGGCTGCGTTGAGTGAGGGTAAGGTCAGGCCCTAGTTGGAATTCCTTAGCACTGATGCCGTGATCATCAGAAAGAAATGCTCTCATAACCTCATTGCTGTTGGAGATAATTTTGTGTAGTCGTAGGTTAGCTGTAGCGAGCATGTTCTGAGTTCTGGTGAGGAGGTCAATGGCTTCTTCCTCCGTAGGTAGAGACTTTAGACCATCGTCTATGTAGAAGTTCCTTTCCACAAACTGACGTGCAT
The DNA here is from genome assembly GCA_027917425.1 of Gastrophryne carolinensis. Taxonomy (NCBI): domain Eukaryota; kingdom Metazoa; phylum Chordata; class Amphibia; order Anura; family Microhylidae; genus Gastrophryne; species Gastrophryne carolinensis. The sequence continues at coordinate 307,017,795 of CM051234.1, read as the reverse complement.
CAGACCCGAACTCTTGTTCGCCTATCTGGGCTGTTTTCATCAGTCCAAAAAGGGCAACTGCGGGTAAGGGACTATTGCCAAACACATGGACTTTCATCCGATAGTCTACAACCTCATCACTGACATCATTATTGCGGTACCATCAGAACCTGAGGAAGTTTCTATTGTCTTCCCGGACGATGAAACAATGAAACATTTGTTGGATATCGGCCATAATAGCAATTGGCTCTTGTCTAAAGTGGAGTAAGACTTCTAGAGAGAAACACCTTCATAACGAGCACTTGAGTGGAAGACCACCCTAATTTGGTCAGGTTTGCGAGGATGGTAGACACCGAAACACGGTAGGTACAAGCATTCTTCTCCTTGTGTAAGAGGGGGTGCAATCTCAGCATGATCTCTCTCAAATACCTTCTGCATGAAGTCAACAAAATATTTCTTCATCTCTGGTTTCCGTTTTAGGCTGCACTCTAAAGAGATGAACCGTGAATCTGCATATTGCATATTGTTCTCTTCCTTGGGGTGCGAAATGGTAGTGGTGCCACCCAGCTGTTGGAATCCTCTTGGTAGAACTCTTTACTAATTGTTTCCAAGAATTCCTTATCTTCCATTGTGGCTGCCAACTCATTGTCTCTTGTGGTCACTTCAAGCACTGTGTTACCGATGTTGTCATCCCAGAAGAAAAATGCTTTGCTATTATCAAGTATGGTGCGCTCTTGCGTACCTTTGTCACACAGCTTTTCTTTCACACTGTAGCAATGTTGTCGTTGTGGGAAACAAGTAATGCGTCCATTTGGCAGAACATTTGTATTAAAGGAAAAGACTGAGAATGGTTTCCTGACGTTGTTAGGGCAGACGTTGCCTATGATGACCCAGCCCAGATCCAGACACTGGGCGTAAGGTGCATCATGTGGACCGTTGATTTGCTGGCGAACCTTATGCACTCTTAGAATATCTCTCCCAAGTAATAGCAGGATATCAGCATTTTCATCAAAGGCTAGTATTTGGTCAGCAATGTCCTTCAAGTGAGAATGGTGCAGGGCAGCTTCAGGAGTGGGGATCTCATCCTTGTTAGTTGGGATCTGAATACACTCGATAGTTGGCAAAGGTATTTCTTTGTTGCTATGAAGTGGAGCAACTATGAGACTACTGGCTCTTCTACCCAAGACTTCTGTAATACCTGCACAAGTACCCAGGGTATAAGGTAGAGCATCCCCTGCTATGTCTAACAGATCGAAAAACCTTGTGCTTGCGAGAGATCAGTTACTCTGATCGTCGAGAATGGTATACAGTCTTATGGCCTTTTCAGGTCGGTCCTTAGAGTATACAGGAACCAAGCATATCTTTGCACAGGATTTCTCACAAAGTCCTTCCCCGCAGACTTCCGTGCATGTAGAGAATACTGGGGTGGAGGTAGCTGTTCGCTCACTGTGCTCCCCGCCATGCTCTGCCACGGGAGGAATGCCTGTGGATGAAGTAGAACTTTGTTGGTACAGATGAAGGGCTTGCACGTGGTTGTCACTACCACATTCCATGCATTTAATGATAGCCTTACAGTCTTTTGCAAGGTGTTCTGTGGAGGCACAGCATCTGAAACGTTCTTGTAGAGGTTTCTTTCTAAAGCCGATGCTTTTCTTAAGTGGATGTGGCTTGTTATGTATGGGACATTGGCGATTTGGATCCTCAAGTTTCTTATTTTGCCCAGTCTTTTGAAGAACTGTAGTGGGTGCAGGTTGGACATCAGTCCTCTTCACTGATACTGGGCCCCTGCGGCCTCTGTGTGTTATACATGTGTTTGCAAGTCCTGGAGAGGGTGGATTGTCGCTGTAGAAGAAACTTGGGTCATTCTTAGAGTCCACAATTTCCTTTATGAAGTCACAGAAGTAGTCAAGAAGAGGAAAGGCAACTCCATGTTTTTTCTTGCAAGTTGACCCCCGACTAACCCATTTTTCTTGGATGCTATATGGTAGTTTGAGGACAATAGGATTGATCCCACGAGGGGTGTCGAGGTAACTGAGTCCTGGTAGGAGGTTATCAGCTTTAGCAAGTTGAAGCTCTAGTAAAAGATCACTCTTTCACTCTTGAAGCTTCAGATTGTCTTTAGAGGTAATCTTTGGGAAGCCTTGCAACCTTTTAAATAATGCATCTTCGACGGCCTTGGAGCTGCCAAAACTACGTTCAAGTCAGTCCCAAGCAGCATCAAGACCTGCAGCAGGATTGGAAGTATAAACTTGAGTCTTTTGATACATTCAGCAGACTGGGGACCTAGCCACCTGATGAGCAGATCCAGTTCTTCTGCAGAGGTGATGTCTAGCTCGTTGATGGTGGCCTTAAAGGTGAATTTCCAGCCTCTGTAATTTTCGGGTTTGTCAAACGTGGTAAGGCCTGTCCTAGTGAGTTCCCTGCGAAGCATATATTTAGGGAACTGTGACATGTCTGTGGTTTCAGACTTTGGGTATATGGTTGCAGGTGGGACAGAGTTAGTTGCAATTACTGGCACACTGAGTGACTTGGGAATATAAGATGGTGCTAAGGCATTCAACGCTGGATCTAGCTTATAGTTCAAGGGTGTGTTGGTCTGTAGCTGTATAGTAGTGGAGTTGCTAAGAGGTAACTGGTTAGTGTGACAGGAAGGTAGAAAGTCTTTTTTGCCCATGCCAGTTTCCGCTGTTTGAGTAAGTGCATTGTATGATATGACGGCGTGATGAAGTTCTGAAGTGTACAATATAACAGAGCGACTGCTACTCAAAGACTTCTCATTGTCACTAGCAGCCTGCTCTAAGACTCTCAGTCTTGCCATGTCTTTGGCATGCTCGCATTGCTTTTCCAAAACTTCTATTTCTGCTTTCTTCCTTGCAGCATCAGCTTCCATCTCAGCTTTCTTCCTTGCAGCATCAGCTTGCATCCTTGCAGCATCAGCTTCCATCTCAGCTTTCTATTGGGCGAAGGCTGCCTGGATTTTAGACGCTTCTGCATCAGCACGGGCTTTGATGAGTTGCTGGCTGAGTGTAGAAGATTTTGACAGTGAGGATCTGGAAGATCTTGTGGAGCGCTTAGAAGATGTGGAGATATGGGATCTGGATTCATGGAGACGTGCGATTCTTACTTCTGCTTTTGTCTTTGTAATACTAAATCATCTCTTTCAAGATTGAGATCATTCCATTCTTGTAAGGAATCTTCTATGTTGTACCGTTTTAAGAGATCAGCATATTTGGCATACAGTCTTTAATAATTCTCATAAGCAGCATTCAACTGGTTAACTAGGTCTTCTAGGTGCAGTACCTCACGTGTTGGTTGAGACAGAGCAGACATGCATTCAATAGTCCTGGACCATAAGTGTCTGAGGTTACACAGGAGTTCATCTCTGTCAGCTTCATAGTTTTGTTGTTCCAAGTTGGTTTTATTAAACGCTTTTGCTTTTGCTTTATGGGGCTTGTAGCATCTAACTCCTGTTCTGGAAGAAGTTCTTCATATTGCATGTTGTCTCCCTGGTGCATTGTGTTGACAAGCAGAGGGTTAAATTAGCAAGTAGTGTGTTTGCATAGAAATGTATCAACTTTCTGGCCAGGGGATCAGGTTTCCTAGGCAACCAGTGGTGAGAGGAGCCAGAGAGGACAGCACACAGGGCTTACAATCACTTGCAGGTAGAAGAAAGCATGTGGTTATATACAGACTGTATAGAAGATGTGGTAATACACAGACTGTATAGAAGCTGTGGTAATACACAGACTGTATAGAAGCTGTTAAATAACACTTGTATGAGTAGTTCTTTACAATAACCTGAACTGTAACTGATAAATCCTGGGCTGGCTTACTGCTGGCTGGATGATGCAGTTTGAAGCAGATATTTATCTGATCCTTTAAGATCCGTTCACTAATTTTTTGACTGTTCTGCCTCTCCAGTCTAAGCACTGAAAGTTTGATCTTTGTAACTTACAGTTGTGATGAGATGGCTGTAACCTTCAGTCCCAGGTGAATCGGCTGACAGTGACTCGATCCAAAAGACACCTTGTAGATTGTGATGAAGTTTATTCAAACTGCAGATCATACACCGATGAACAGATGGATAGGTCAAAAAATTATGCTGTGCACAGATAAGCAGCTAGCATGTGGATGAGGATAAGAAGCAAGTGAGGAGAGAGGGGAGGAGCAATACAGAAGACAAGGAGAAGGGGAGAGCAAAGGGACAAACAGCATAAAATGCAAACCATGCATGTGAAACATGACACCCTCCCCAAATGCTGACCCAGGACCAGCATCAGGGCAATACAAGAGTTACAAAACTAACAGTGTTTCTAGTTTGTCTGAAGTGTTCTGGGAGTTTGTAATGTAATCAGTAAGTTACCTTTATTATTTAGTTAACACACATTGGCCTCGATTCAATAAGGGTAGAAAAAAATTCTCATGGTAGTAAAAGATTCAATTCATGAGAAAAAAGCCTGAGAATTTCACTGTTGCTGAATCACCAGAAAAAAAGACAATGAAAGTCAATGGCACTTTTTACTACAGTGTAAAAAGTTCTCTACTTTTCCTTAGTAGTAAAAAGTACCATTGACTTTCATTGTCTTTTTATCTAGTGATTCAGTAACAGTGGCATTCTCAGGCTTTTTTCTCATGAATTGAATTTTTTACTACCATGAGAATTTTTTTCTACCTTTATTGAATCGAGGCCAATGTATTTTATGTTATGCAACAATCTATTTGTGTTGTAGCTGAAGGGTAGGTCCAAGGTGTTGTTAGCATATGTATCTCATAAATCACAGGGTGGACTGAAATGCAAATTTCAGGTGTGGTAATACCTCCAATGTTGTCTATACACACAAACTGAATTTCCTTTCAGCTGACTGTATCCAAACTGGAAACTAACCATTAATAAAACAACATGCATCAGATCCTTTTTTCATAATCCTTACAATCTTAAAGCAGGCCTAGAACTTCCTCATACCCTTACATTTCTGGCTAAAATAATGCAGAAAACACAACAGCTGGAGATCAGGTGATCACATGACTTGAGGGGAATGGCTTAGTCAATTTGAAATTCTCATTGGTTACACAGTCAACTACAACTTCTCTGATAGGACTGGGTTTTAGGTCTGGAAAGTTGAACATTGACCAAAACCTTTCTTCAGTTGTGGAATGAGCTAGAAAATATAGAGTCACTGTAATAAACTTTAGTACATAATGATCCCTGTTGACCTCTGCCTAAATACAACCTATTTAAGTACAAGCATAAGTTCTACAGGCAGAAATATGGTTCCTATTGTGGCAAACCAGTGCATGGGGGAATTATAAAGGAACTCTGTAACCTTTTTAAGGGAATGGCATCCAGCCACCGATTTGTCATTGATACCAAGGTTAAAATTCACAAACAAGAAGCACAAGCTTTCACTGAACACATCAGTAGACCACATCAGGTTTACATGGAAAGATGTGCATAAGCGACCCACTAGTGTTTTTTTGGACTCTTAACTAGAAGGGTGGAAATCTAAAAACATGTGTCTACAGCAACATTTCCCAACCCTCAAGGCCCATTAACAGATCATGTTTTGTGGATGTGAGCTCCATAGCCCTGATGCTGTACTTATTACTTCAGCAGTGTGGGGATCTGCAAAATATGAGGAGGTGGGGTTGGGGACCCCTGGTATACAGGAAACCAATTGATAGCTGGTTCACCCAAAACACAGTACAAAAGGAAAACAACATAGTGTCAGGACAGGTATGTAGAGGAAACAACCAGAGGATAACATCGCATTGAACTCTTCTGGCCAGGAAAAAATTGAGGGTGCCCTACCAAATCACTGGAACAATTGAAATATTGATCACCTATTGATCACCTAAGGCAGGGGGGGTAATTATAGGGGGTGCAGAGGTTGTTTCACTGCCATATTTCTTATATTTGTGCTCTCATGGCATCATGTACAGAAAAAAGGAGCATAATATGTCTCTGCTGTTTGAGTCTTCAAACTGGTTTCACACCAGCGTGTAGGCAGAGCGCTCGTGCTTGCCTGCAGCATCCTCAAGGTGCAGTGCTAGAGATCTCCCTCCGTGTGAGGGGAGAGCGCTGGCGCTGTACGCCCTCCACATGCTGACACCATCGGTTGTAAGGTGCTTGGCCAAAAGCAAGAGCAGTCTGCAATTGGACTGGTGTGAAACCAGCCTTTGTTGTCTAGTTGTGTCCAATTTAGTTAAAATGACAGGTAAAAGGTTACTGTAGACTCTGTCCCCCATAGATGTTCATTGGGGAAATTGAGATATTCAGGATTAGAAAATACAGTTTGTAACTGGATTGAAAACTGGCTGAAGGATCATGTGCAGAGAGTTGTGGTTAATGATACCTACTCTGAATGGTTACCAGTTGTAAGTGGCGTACCCCAGGGTTCAGTGTTGGGCCCACTATTATTCAACTTGTTTGTAAATGACAAAAAAGATGGAATTAATGTCATAGTCTGTATTCTTGCAGATGACACAAAGATATGTAGCACATTGCAGTCTATTGAAGATGTTCACAAGCTTCAGGCTGACTTGGACACATTGAGTGTCTGGGAATCCACTTGGCAAATGAAGTTCAATGTGGAGAAATGTAAAGTCATGCACTTGGGGTCTAACAACCTGAAGGCCACATATGTTCTCAGGGGAGTAAAACTGGTTGAATCACTGGTTGAGAAGGATCTGGGGGTACTGGTAGCGCACAGGCTAAATAACAGCATGCAATGCCAAGCAGCTGCTTCCAAGGCCACCAAGATACTATCGTGCATTAAGAGACCCATGGAATCACAGGATAGGGATGTAATGTTGCCTCTTTACAAGGCACTGGTGCACCCTCACCTGGAATATGCCGTCCAGTTCTGGGCACCCATTCATAGAAAGGACGCTTGGAATCTGGAAAGAGTGCAGAGGAGAGCCACCAAACTAAAAAGGTGAATGACAGATCTTAGTTATGAGGAAAGATTACGATAATTAAATCTGTTTAGTCTTAAAGCGGACCTTCACCCTGAATAAGAGCATATCTTATATGTTTCCTACAGCCTGTACATACAGATTGCCCACATTAAACATCATCCTACCTGCATCTACTGCATGTTATGAGCCTTTAAACTTCCAAGATGGCGGCTCATGGGTTATCAGGCAGCCTGCAAACAGGAAGTGCCTTCTGACTGTGTCGCTCTGCATTCTGGGATTGCTGTCCTTTCCCTGACCCCAGCCCTGCTCTATCTGTGCAAAGCACAGCTATAACCCTGCCCCCTGCACTGTCGCGCACTCCTCTCTTCAGTAAGTGTGATGCTTCTGAGTCAAGATGGCGGCACCCGTATCCTAGAGGCGGGACTTGATTAACTTGTTATAATATATAAATGGCCAATACAAAAAATATGGGGAAACTCTATTTCAGGTAAAATCCCCTCTAAAGACAAGGGGGCACTTCCTTTGACTGAAAAAAAAGAAATTCAGTCTCCGGAGGCAACAATCATTCTTTACCATAAGAACTATAAATCTGTGGAATAGCCTCCCACAGAGGCTTGTTACAGCATCAACCGCTGACAGCTTCAAAAAATAGATGCTTATTTAAAAGAAAATAACATTAAAAGTTACTATTAGCTCTTATCAGTAAAAAAAAAACAAAAATTAAAATAAAAAAACCTTCCTCTACTCCAACACTCTTGGTGGAACTTATGGACATATGTCTTTTTTCAACCATATTAACTATGTATGAGCCATTATGGGGCCTCATTCAATGTTTGCACCGGGGCCCACTCACATATAGTTGCTCCACTGACCTCAGCTGACTTTTCTTTGGCCTGTGCTGAACGATTCTTTGGTGGGCCTCATGTGCTCATGGTTGGCCTTAAGACCAAAAGATGATCAGCAGCAATGGGGAAGGTGACAAAAATTAGAGGGTGATCAGTGCCGGAACCTTTAGTGGCAGTGGATAAGGCTACGAGGATCAGAGGGCAATTGACAGAAGTGATGGAAACCTGTCAGCGGAGAAGGCAGCAAGGACTGGGTGGGGTGACTGGCGGCATTAGAGAAGACAACAAGGACCAGAGTATGATCATCAGCAGCAGAGAATGAAGCAAGGACTAGAGCAGTGGCCCTCAACCTTTTTATGCCAAGTATCCCCTAGCAACAAGAAAATACCCCCCAAGGAGGAGATCAAGGAGGAGATTGTAGCACATTTTAAAGCAAGAAAGAATAAGAAAGAAATAAGAAAGAAAATGCTAAAATAATATGAACCATAATAACCCTGTTGGTGCACCCCTGAACATTGCTGCCCTGGGAAACATATACTGCAGGCTGAGAAACCTAGAGGACAATCGATAAAGGTACTGAGGACTGGGGGGCAATTGCTGACAGAGGAGGGCCTATCAGTGGCAGCAGAAATGAAGGGTGCCAGATTGCATCAGGGCCCACTGAGACTTTTGCCCAATGACCCACATAAGCCTGGAGCCAGCCCTGCCAGAGTGAATGCTTCTCTGGAGGTTCAGGACTGCTGACGGAGCCTCTCTGACTCCCTATACCTTAGCCTGTATTTAGAATCACCCTAGGTACCCTTTATAGGGACATTCCCAACAAAGGCTTTCTCTGTGCTGGCTGTCGGGGGCAGCATCTTTCATTCACCAGCACTTTGCATTCCCTGATAAACCCTATAGAATGTGCTTCTTTCTGATGACTCATTTGTCAGGGTCCTCAAAAGGAATTGACCTTTGAAGGAACCCTCACATTGAAACAACATGTATGAGTCATTATCTGCCGCAGAGGAGTTCACTGAGAGTTGTTGAGTAGTATATAGCAGGCTGAATGAAAGCTGGATGAATGATGCAGCCAGCATGAGAGCAGAAAGCAGGCTAAATTTACCCTTTGCCTTGAATGTTCCTTTAAACATGACATCCCTCATACAAAGACAGGTAAGATCCCAAAAAGAGAAAAAAAAGAGCAGTTATTGAGATTTTTCACAGATGGGTGCTTCCCTTCTATATTGTGCTGCCCTAAGCACAGGCCCCAAAGTGGGAGATACAGCTTAACCTGTAACAGCTGCAGGGACTGCTACTGCCTTTAACACTAGTAAAACAAAGTATTATATAATAATGCTAGTTTTCATCACCCCCTGGCCCATAGCTATGTAGCTATGTGTACTAACAACTTCCAGTACTAGGACCTAGTGCTGGAAAGGATGAGCATGCCTAACTACAAGGCATGGGTGGCAAGAGGGGTGTTTATTCTGGGCAGAAAGATCCCAGGGAGCGTATGGGTCCTCTTTAAAGAGGAACTTCAGACCAAAAATAAAAAGGGGCCGATCCCCCCCCCCAATCGGCCCCCAGTAACATTTTGGGCCCGATGCTTTGCCCCCCCCCCCCCGCCAGCTTAGCCATCTGTAAGTGACCACCCATGCTCTTCAAAGTCCAGGGCCTCTCAGGGAAGTCTCTGAGTAGCTCCATAGAATCTCATTCATGGACACTGCGCAGGCACGAGATCGGGGGTCGCACGCAGTGCCTGATGGGATGCAAGATGGTGCCGCTCGTTGGAAGGTCGTCCCGAATCCGAGGGACCCAGAAGATGGATCCCCTGGCAAGGTTAGTAAATAATGCCCAAAGATAAAACTGGAGGGGAGGCAGCAGTTCGTGAGGCTTGGGTTTAACCCCCCCCCGAAGTTCCTCTTTAACAGTCCTTAGGCAAAAGGCTGATAAAAGACTTGGGTGGATACAGAATATTATCATTATTAAAAAATGTTCAAGAGAAGAGGTTGCAGCTGGAGTTGTGGTGTCTCGAGTTGGGGGAGCAGCAGAATACATTTATCATGAGCTAGATGTATTAAAAGATACATGGCATTATCTGAGTGTTTAGAGCTGCAGGCCAGTGTAGAGCAAGTCACCTTGGATTTCATTGCTAATAAATTCATGTAGTGCTCTCAGAAATAGATTTGGCTCTTGACATTGCCAAAAAATCATGAGAATTAAATGATTTACTAGAAGCCTTTACAAGCAAAAGCACAGGCGTTGAATGAATGAGTATAAAAATTAGGGAAATATTTATGTGATTCAAAATAATGAATGTTTCTGCCAAAAACAGATATATTTAAAGCAGAGGATTGCAGAAATGGGAGTATTAAAGTGGACCAACACCCTGCCCTTTTTTTTTTAATGTCTTTTAAAAATATGGAAAATATGCAGACGGATCCGTTATAAATATTAAAGAGAAAATAACTTACCAATAATGCTCCATCGCTGCGTCGCTTCCATTTGAATATCTGGCCGCCATCTTTGATTTGCTTCAAAAAGGAAGAGATTGACCTCTTCCTAAAGCTAATCTTGCGCATACGCAGTAGCGCTGATTTAGGTCAGGTGAAGCGCCGCTTGCATCGGGAGCGAGCGGCGCTTCACCTGACCTAAATCAGCGCTACTGCGTATGCGCTACCTCCGCCACCCCCCACAAGACTGCCACCTACTTCCGTCACCCTCCCACACATGACGGCCGCTACCTCCACCCTCCTGCACATGGGCCACTCACCCACAGCCACCCTGGTTCTGCCGCTCACCGACCTGGCCAGTGCTAGGGAGGCCCCGTGCATGCTCCCGAGAGCAGAGAGAGGCCACGCCCCCACGATGACGTCGAGAAGAACAGAAAGTGAAATTGCGCGAGTGATGAGAAGAAGAAGACAGACAAGACATGCAAATGAACGGACAAGCGAGATGGACACCATGCAAATGAACGGACAAGAGCTGGAGGGCGGGACTTCCGGCAGAGATTTTTGAAGAATACAGGCGCTGCGAGGGATAGAAGGCTGCAAAAGCCATCAAAAGGTAAGTGTCTTTTTATATTAAAGTGATCAGAGACATGTTGTTTTGAAGGGTGTTGGTCCACTTTAAAGTGGTCCCACAGCCATTTTTTATATAATGGGTATGGGGCTGCATTGTGACAGGATCCCCCCCACAATCCTTACTTGAACCTTGATTGGCAAAATGCAGCCCCATGGTCCATGGCCCACATGTGCTGTGGTAGCTTTCTCTGTCTCCACTGCTGGTCCTGACCAGCCTTCAAGACCAGCGGCAGCCAAGCGCGGGACTGCACTTTGCCCAGGGAAATGTAAGGATTGCGAAGGTCTATGTGCGGGGGGGGGGGGGCTCCAGCAATCTGCATGTTCACCCTAGACTTTAACAATGCAGCCACACACCCATTGTGTAGAAAATGTGACCAATTTAAAGCCCAAGCTTGGGCTTCCTATGGGTTTCTAAATGGATGCATCCCAGAATGTGGTAAAGGAAAAGCAAGAGAAACTCTCATTTTAGGCACATCAGAGACAAGAGGTGTAATCTTGTCTCTGATGTACATCAGAGCAAAAGTCTAATTAAAAAAATCCTAAATCAAAATACACCCCCCCCTACACACACACACACACACACACACACACACATAATGTCGATGTACAATTGGCTTAGCAAGTCACGTACTGCTTGCATAGTTCTAAACTCGAGGAGGGGCATTCTCACTTCTGCAATCCTGGGCCGCTGATTCCTTGCTGAGAGCAACCAACCAGTGCTTGCGTTGTTTATCCTCAGCACTGTGAGTGCGTAGCGTTTTAATCCATGTGCCATCAGAGCAGAATTCATAGGCTTGGGATGGCATAGATATTTTAGGCCCCTTAACAAGGACCTCTAGAATGAAAAAACAAAGCTCAGTAAATTTCTCCCTTAAAGCCCCCCTCTGGCAATCAGTGATCTAAGCTTTCATTTTCATTGCTCCCCTAAAGCCCCCCCTCTGACAATCAGTGACATAAGCTTTCAGATTTCAGAGGACTTAACCCAATGCAAATGTTATGGAATAACATGCAGATTTGGTACTTCTGAACTGCATAGAAGCACCCATCTTGACACACAATAGAGCCCTGCTTGTCAAAAACCTGATTCCAAAATTGCCTCAAATCTTTGTGCAATCATCCCCTATTTCTAGCCAGAAGTAGAAAGCCATTAGCTCTATTCATCATTGCTCTGCTCACAGCAGGGATCATCTAGATACATTTTTTTCCAAAGACTGAATGCTCTGTGGCTGTAAAATCTGTAAGGATACATTCTTCCTTCTCACACACAGAATTCATCCAGCAACTGGTTATTCAATGTGTGTGTATGTAGTTCAAGCAGATCAAAAGCAGGGAATTTGACTACGTCATTCAGCAGGTGGCTCACAATGACTAGAATGTCCTGCCTACCTGGCCATGTGAATGCTCCCGTCCCAACCTATCTGATGCAGGGGGTTGCGGCAATGCGCGTTTCCCATTCAAAACAATGAGAGTCACCTGCCGACATAGTCACAGCAGGCGCTTCTCATTGGACGAGAGCTAGCACATGTGCCGTTAAAGCTTTGAAAGGTGAAATTTTATGGGCTAACTGAGGGGTTTCACACAGCAGGGCATCCCACATCGGGATGCCCCAGAGAAAAGCCTGAGGCTGGTGAGTTTTGTTCTGCTTTCCAGAGTGCAGTTATTCTTAAACAGCTTATACCACTGACCATCAGAGTAGGGGGTATAGGGGAGCAATGTACTGCAGTAAACTTTCTTTTATTGACTGGAGGTCTGCTTTAAAGTTGACTTTGTGGACTTTGCTTACAGATGTCAGATCAGGGGCTCATGAGGCTCCCCCGCTCACCTACACCTGGTCCCGCAGCCCCAGGCCCCCTGCACTGAAATAAATGACAGCTTAGTTTCACATGAAAACAATGTATACCAACCTAGGAAAACACAGGATTCCACGTTGTATGTTTATGGAAATCACCATAGAAATTGTATCACAACAATAGTCTCTGTCTGTGACCACATGTCCCCCTCCATCAACAGTGCCAGCAAGGTGTGAAACCTTCCACATACTTGTCACGGCAATAAGCAAAGTTATCCGAGCCACTGACTGACTGGTGGCATTTAACACATTACATGATGTATGTATAGCAGTGAGCTGGTTGATATTTGCCTACTTAATACTGTACTTACAGCTATTTTCACTTAAAGCTGACCTCCAGTCAAAAAATCAAAGCTTAGTACATTGCTCCCCTAAAGCCCACCTCTAGCAATCAGTGACATAAGCTTAATGAAAGGGATTAACACCATGCATGGGAGCAGCCATTTTGCCACACATGAGAGACCTGCTTCTGAAAAGTCCCTCAGTCAAAATTGTCTCACAGCTCTTTGCAATCATCTCTTATTTCTAGCCAGATGTAGTAAGCGTTCAGCTGTAATGACTCATCATTGCTTTGCTAAAAGCTGAAATCTTCTAAATACATTATATCCCCTGACTGAATGCTTTTGCGGCCACCGCCATAGAGATAAATTATAACAGCTTCCCTCACACAGATTTCTATTGCCACATTAGCTGTTTATTCAGTGTTTTGTGTGTGTGAGAAATGACAGGTAAGCTTCTCCTTGTTTCTGGGACATATATCTCTCAATTTAGTGTGAATTGCTGCTGGCACAGCACCCCCCCAATTTTCATGTGTAAGCAGGACTATCAGGTGTGTGGCAAGATGGCCACCTCCATGTCATTCAAGAGTGAATAATCTTTATGCCAACATCTGCATGGGGTTAAGGCTTTTCACACTGCTTATGCCACTGATCATAAGAGGGGAAGCAATTCACTAAACTTCATTTTTTGACTAGATGTCTGCTATAAAATGTCATCCTGCTCTTGATCACCATAGGTGGATATTATTGTGCAATGCAAACGCATGCAAAAATGAGGAGCCTCCAGTGGTAAAGAGCACAAGATCACTTTAGTATCTTTTCTTATATCCAGGTAGTCATCTCTTCACCTCCTGAATGGCAAAGAATGGAAAGATGGAAATAGGGGATGGCTAAAAAAATCTGTCAAGTTTATTAGGAGAAATTGGCTGCTACAATGTGTGCTGCAGTTTCTGCTCCCAATGAAAATAGGTACAGTATCTCCTCTCTGCAGGGCTTAGAAAAGGCTGGTGCAGGGTCAGACAATGAGCAGCCTAGACTCCCCCTGGTGTTTGGGCTGCTTTGAAGAAAATCTCTGGGCATATTAAAGCCTACCCCCTTCCAACCCCTATGTGATCCCTGTGCTGGGACCAATATGAGAAATGAAAACAAAAAAAACTCACCTGCCCTGTGCGAGACATGCAATAGAAGTGGCACAACCACTTTTGTCCTGCATTTTCAGGGGCTGCCGCCACCACAGTCAGCTTGAGTGACTGTTAGTCAACCAATCACTACAAAACTTTGGGGTTGTTGCTGTACTCATCACATGTTCCCCCATTAGCTAGACAAACTGAAGAGTGAAGGATCCTGGAGCACATGACTGTAAGCAACTGTAAGCTCTTTTTCTCAATGCCTAATCAGAGCTGGTAAACTAATGCCCCAATTCAGTGCCCCCATGGGGGGGATCTGGTTCGGACGGAAAGGGGATACATTTTCTTGTGTCTCTTTAAAGCAGACCAACAGTTAAAAATGACTTAACATGGACCAAAGCCCAGGATTTTGACTGTCCTGGGTTCTCTTCCTTTCCCCTGGGGCACACCGATTGGGGGGATCGCCAAAGCCAACTCACCTCTTCCCGGTCCTATGGCGTATGCGCGCCCGTTCATCCAATCAGCGCGCTCAGAGTCGCTGACGTCACGTCGTCTAAGCCTTCATCTAAGTCCAGTGGCTCCGAGTGTGCTGGCGGCAGAATCCCCTACTGCCCTCTAACAGGAAGCGTGCCCGCACTGGCCATTCACAAATGCCTGGCATGGGAGCACGCCCTGCTAGAGGGATAGCGGGAATGCAGCTTGCACATGTGCTGTTGGACCGGGAAAGAAGGCAATTTTATGGGCGACCTGGAGGGTTTCACACAGTGGGGGATCCCAATTTTGGATGCCCTGGGGGGAGGGAATCAATCGGCGTGGGGCTTGGTCTACTTTAAATCAGACCAATACACCAATCAGTGCATCCCTGTCGAGGGCAATTTATATTGCAGCACATACAAATTAATTTGCCATTTTCTAACTCCTGCTGCAGTACATTTTAGAAGCAAGATGGCGGCAATGCTGGGCTTCCTGTTAGTGTGCACTGTTATGTCAATTGGGAGAGGAAGCTCCAAAATGGCAGCTGCCTTTCTTTTCCCACTGTGCCAAGCTGTTGGTCCGGTTGAAGTCTTGTGAGCTTTCTACCCTAACACCTTTTATTGTTTTAAAGCCCACACACTTACATGGATTTTGAGATGCTTTTCACACAGTAAATGACAACCCCGCGGGGGTGCTTACCGCAGCATGGCGAGCTCTTCACATGAGACAACAAGCTTATTAGTTGTTACATCAGACAACAAGCTTTCCAGCAGTAAGAAATTCAAATCAACAGCAACCACATTTGTCACTGAAATGTGGAAAACTTGGCTGGCTCTTTCCGTTCCTGGTTGAGCCTATAGAAATGAGTATACACATCTAAAGCACAGCACAATCGCTGCGTCTGTGTCATTTTAATTAAAGGGATGGGATTTCAGGCTTGTCACAGGATGATCTGCAGGGCTGAGGAGGTGCTGCCCAGGCAGAAGGTCGCCCAATGTCACCCAATCTGGCATGAAGAGAGCCTGGGAGCAGAAGCTTTAAATGCTTTTCTAATGAGTCAGTCAGTTAAGTTAAACATCATCCCTCCTCAGAGCTGAGAGCTAGAGCCTGATCCGCATATATTGCCTCCACTTTCTCAGCAGGTGCCAGAGCTATATCAGACTACAGGAACCGCACACATGTCATGTGACCCGATCGATTCCCTATGTGGATTTAAATGGAAGAGACATTTCACTAAATGAATGATCTGAACATTAATTTTATTGTCCTGGCACACACAAAAGTGTTCCCAGGGCTATTCACTAATCATTTAGGCACCAGCTTATAATTTGCTCCCCTTATTGCATATATATATATATATATATATATATATATATATATATATACTTTGTGATTGTCATTGTGGTTTGCAACTTTGTTATATATTTGCCCAATAGCACTTTTTGCATTAGCCTTTTATAGGTTTGTGTTTTTTTCCTATCTCAGTCTGGCAAGACTCACCCTAGGCCTAACCCAGGAATGTTTTTAAATTAGTTTATTGTGTAGTATGTTTTTCTTTTGTGTTTTTATAGTGGACCAAAACCCAGCTCGATCAGCCCTGGAATCTATAAGATTCCCAGGCCGATCGATTCCCTCCTCCTGGGATGCCCTGCTGTGTGAAACCTCCCAGGTCACCCCGTTCACTTACCTTTCTTCCAGGTCCAACAGCGCTTGCGCAGGCTGCAGCCACATCCCCACTATCCCTCTAGCAGGACGCTGCCCGCACCAGCCATTTTTGGATGCCTGGTGCGGGCATGCTCCCTGTTAGAGGGAAGCAGGGGATTATGCTGCCAGCGTGCTCGGAGCCGCTGGCCTTAGATGGTGTGACATCAGCGTCTCCAAGCGCGCTGACTGGACGAGTGGCTGCGCATGAACCGTAGGACCAGGAAGAGGTGAGTTTCTTTGGGCAATCTGGGGGTTTTACCCCGGGGGAAAGTGCGTGTAATATGAAATAAATACTGAGATATATTTTATTATATGATTGCTTAGATATATATATATATATTTCTGTGGGTAGTGCTGCCATCCAATGGTGTCTAGGGAGTTGCATATCCCACTTTCTTCTATCAACCCATGGCTACACATGAAGCTTTACTCCCAAAGTCATTACAAAATGAAGCTTGACCTCATGTGTTGTCCTCTGTGATGGGAGGGAAGGGTTGAGTGATGTAAGCATGCTGTATACTTTACATTGGAGTGAGCTAGGCTTAAGTGACAGCCTACCACTATCGGGGTGTAAACCTGACATGAGCCTCAGGCTTCGAATTTTGGTTAGGATCAGGGGGGATGCTGGAGGCAGAAGAAAAATAAGAGGCCGATTCATCAATAGCGCCAGGTAGCGACAGATGAGCGACTGAAGTATGGCGCTATGAGCGCCGCTAGCGTCAGCCGCGGGCGTTAGCGATTCGCTATAGCAGGCCTCCTCAGTCGCTACCTGGCGTTGTTGCGAACAACGCCTACATTGCTGAATATGATGTTGGCCCTCAGCTTTGTAGGCGCTGTCAGTCAGTGTGACCACGCTATTCTACACAGCGCCTGTTAGCTTTGCTGTGTCCTGGCCATCCAGTACCTTCTGAATAAAACACATTGCCACATTTGTTTTAAAATTTAAAGATTTTTTATTTTGTGTTGAAAAGGAAATTAAATTCTACCAGATCTTCGAATATAAATGGAAAATAAAACATAATTAAACACATAGCCACAATTTTTGTTTTTTTTTATTTGTTACATAAAAAGGAAAGACAATTAAACCACCAATGAGAAAGAAAAGGAAAATAAAAACAGAACAGAGAAAGAAAAGGAAAATAAAAACAGAACAGAGAAAGAAAAGGAAAATAAAAACAGAACAGAGAAAGAAAAGGAAAATAAAAACAGAACAGAGAAAGAAAGGGAAAATAGAAAAGGAAACTAAAAACAGAACAGAGAACGAAAAGGAAAATAAAAACAGAACAGAGAAAGAAAAGGAAAATAAAAACAGAACAGAGAAAGAAAGGGAAAATAGAAAAGGAAACTAAAAACAGAACAGAGAACGAAAAGGAAACTAAAAACAGAACAGAGAAAGAAAAGGAAACTAAAAACAGAACAGAGAAAGAAAAGGAAAATAAAAACAGAACAGAGAAAGAAAAGGAAAATAGAAAAGGAAACTAAAAACAGAACAGAGAACGAAAAGGAAACTAAAAACAGAACAGAGAAAGAAAAGGAAAATAAAAACAGAACAGAGAAAGAAAAGGAAAATAAAAACAGAACAGAGAAAGAAAAGGAAAATAGAAAAGGAAAATAAAAACAGAACAGAGAAAAAAAAGGAAAATGAAAATAGGAATTAGAATGAAAAGGAAACTTACAACAGAATTAAACACATAGCCACATGTATATATATAATTCTTTTTTTATTTTTACTCTAACCAAAAATTAATAATAAAACAGAAATGAAATAGAAAATGAAAAGTCCTGCAGAAATTCAAAAGAAAAGTAAAGTCCAGGAAAGGGTTGGAAAAGGAATTTAGGGATCATGGTGCATCTCTTTGTGCCTGAAAAAATAAGAAAAGTGCAGTTAGTATATATCTTTATAGTTGTTTTGTGTTTTCTTTCAAAAAAATGCATAACTTGATAACCAACATTGGCGTCTTACACCCCCCTTAGAGTGGTTTGGGTCATCTTACACCCCCCCTTAGAGTGGTTTGGGTCATCTTACACCCCCCCTTAGAGTGGTTTGGGTCATCTTAAACCCCCCTTAGAGTGGTTTTGGTCATCTTAAACCCCCCTTAGAGTGGTTTGGGTCATCTTAAACCCCCCTTAGAGTGGTTTGGGTCATCTTAAACCCCCCTTAGAGTGGTTTGGGTCATCTTACACCCCCCCTTAGAGTGGTTTGGGTCATCTTAAACCCCCCTTAGAGTGGTTTGGGTCATCTTACACCCCCCCTTAGAGTGGTTTTGCTCATCTTAAACCCCCCTTAGAGTGGTTTGGGTCATCTTACACCCCCCCTTAGAGTGGTTTGGGTCATCTTACACCCCCCCTTAGAGTGGTTTGGGTCATCTTAAACCCCCCTTAGAGTGGTTTTGGTCATCTTAAACCCCCCTTAGAGTGGTTTGGGTCATCTTACACCCCCCCTTAGAGTGGTTTGGGTCATCTTACACCCCCCCTTAGAGTGGTTTTGCTCATCTTAAACCCCCCTTAGAGTGGTTTGGGTCATCTTAAACCCCCCTTAGAGTGGTTTGGGTCATCTTAAACCCCCCTTAGTGCGTTTGTTTGCTCTTTTGGATGGGAGGTCAAATACATTTAAACAGTAGTGCAGTACTTGCATTAGAGTGAAGGGTAGTTAGCTTACCGCAAAAAAAGAAGTGATCAGCCTTTCCCTTAGCTCATCGCCAGTCTGGGTGTCCTCACTTCTATCTGCGGGCAGGTTGGGGATTTCTGGCACCAGTGCTGTCTCCTCGGGGGCTTGGATTCGGTGGCATATACAGATATTGTGTAACACACAGCAGGCAAGGATGATTTTGGAAACCTTCTGTGGGCTGTAGAGCATCTCTCCTCCTGGCCGTGCCAAACAGAGAAAGCGTGCTTTCAGCAGGCCGATGGTTCTTTCCACAATGCTTCTGGTCTTGCGATGCGCTGCATTGTAGCGTTCATGGGCAGAGGTCCGTGGGTTCCTGACCGGAGTCATGACCCACGTTCTCTGCCCATATCCCTTGTCCGCTGTAGAAAAAACACAAGGAGAGAGACAGCAATTAGTACTAGTACATGTTTTTTGGTGGTAGTTTGGTTAAAATTGCCTTACTAGGCCACATATTAGCAAAATACATAGACATGGTTAATTTATTACCCAGTAGCCAGCCAGCTGGCATTTCGTTGTTATCAAACTTCCGGCACAGGACTGTCCGCTGCAAGACGTAAGAATCGTGGCATGAGCCGGGGAACCCCGATCTCACCGCCCGCAGCCTCATGTCTGGGTCACAGACCACCATGATATTAAATGAATGGAACTGCTTCCTGTTTCTGTAGGACAGCTCCTGTGCACGGGGAGGGCGGAAAGGGATATGTGTACCATCAACGCACCCTAGCACATTCGGGATCCCTCCCATCAGATAGAAAGCATGTTTTATTTTGGCAACCTCTTCCTCATCCTCAGGAAACTTGATGTAAATTGGGATTAAATCACAAATTGCCAGAACTACCTGGATTAGGATGCGGCTCATAGTAGCCTGGCTTATCCCGCTGAGGAGGGCTGAGGTTGCCTGGAAGGTCCCTCGTGCCAAAACATTAAGAGTGGCACACAGGCGTACTATGCCTGGAATGGAGTGAGTGCGTTTGGTGGATGGCTCGATTTTGGTCTTAATCTGATCATATAGGGACTGTAGTGCAGCACGATTCAGACGGAAGCGGCTCCTGATCTGCTCGTCACTTAAGTCCCATACTGAAAGGCGGATTGCAAAGGAGCGGGGTGCCCTAAGCCTCACAACACCCCGCTCCCTTTCCTCCTGCTCTTTCAGCATACACATACATCCATCCACCCAGACACCATACATCACCCTCTTATCCATCACACACACTAAAGATATATACAAAAACAAAAATAAACAAAAAAAACCACTAACACACAACACACACACAAACAATCACACTACACACACACCCGCTACAATGCAGCTCACCACAAAACCAGAACTATAGTGGTCCAAACCACCAGCCTGCTGAAAACCAGCTTTCTAAGTTAAGCACAACCAAGAGGGGAGTTGCTGCACAGCCCACAAAAGGCCCCAAAATCAAGCCTCACTTGCTGTATGCTACACAATATTTGCAGATGCCACCCAAACCAAGCTCCTAAAGAAACAGCACTGATGTCAGAAATCACCCAACAAGCCACAGAGAGTGAGGACAGAAACCAGACAGAGGCTCAAATGAGCTAAGGGAAGCGAGCACAGCACCACACCACAGCCTTTGCCACAGTGTAAGAATAGCAGAAGCTAGAACATTCCTTCCTTTTATACTTCATTTTCTAAAGTGACAGGTCCGCTTTGCCGCCTTTTGCGTCGCTCTGCTATTTCCGGGCGCCAATTAGCCGACCCAGGTGTGCGTAAAACAGAGTGCGCACGCGCACGCTAGTAGCGCTACTAGTGTACTTGAGCCGTAACTTGCGTGCATTAACGGACATGGGCCAAAAATCAGGTGGGGACCAATGAAAGTGAAGCTGTTGTTTTTTTAAATAGCCGTTAGGCTAAGCACATGTCACAAGGGTTGCAGATACATCAGTCCATTGTTGGATTTGGGTGTGTGTTGTTTGTTTAATGAGGTCTGTAATGAGTTAATTGGCTAACACACATGCTTCTGTCAGTGCAGTGGAGGTGTGCCTAGAAGGAACTGGGCTGTATGTGTGAATCAATTAAGTGGGCTGCTTTTGGATTGGCTGTTAGAGCACATAAAACCTGCCCAAGCCTAAGAGATTGCGATGCCATTCTGTAGTGTGCATGCGTGCTTGTGGGGTGTTGATTTGTGTGTGTGTGCAGCTACAGGATGGAGCCAAATACAGGACATCTGCCGGCCACAGCAGGCACGAGTAGGAGTTTGGTGGGTGCTGTGCGCAGACCTCCCTTACGGAAAAGGGCACAGCCTGAAGGTGGGGCAGCACCCCAGGCTAAGCGCCCAGGTGCCAAGAGGGAGCCTGAATTTAATTTGGCTGAGAATAATCATCTTGTGCGCCTGACACTTGCGAAATGGGAGCTGATATTTGGCTCCCAAAGCAAGTCCATAGGCAAACAAGAAAGAAGCAAACTGTGGGATGCCATTGGTGTGGAGCTTAGTAGCACAGCTCAACACCCACGTAGTGGCCCATCCTGCAGGAAACGCTTCTACACTTTGCGAGGGGCCCTTATGAAAAAGATGAATCACGATCTTGATGTGGACAGTGGGTTCATCCAGGCTCCAAAGAGTACCTACAGGCCGTATGAGGAGATGCTGAAGGCCAAAATCCCACTGGCTCGGCTGCAGGGTGTGGATCCTGGGGATGACACCACCGGTTGGGCTGAAGGTACATATTTTCTGGCTTTTACAATAACCTAATGTTAATGTCTGTGATTAGCATTTTTACATTCTGACCAACTAACTGTAGGACCTGTGAAGTATTACATTATAGCTCAAACATTTGTAACTTTTCTGTCTGTTGCTTTATGCATAGGTGCACATGCTGCTGTCCGGGATGTGGCTCCGGACACCCAAGCTCCTGCCCTTCCAGCAACCTCAAGGCTACCCCAGTCTGCCATTGAAGGTATTTACCCATAATTTGTTTGCTGGTTTTTTTCAAAACAAATGGGTGTGGGAGCAGCTCAAACAATAAAGGTTTGCCCTGTTGACTAGTAATAATATGTGCGTGCGCCCTAATTGCACGCCCACTGTAACACTCACAGCAAGTAACTAACAAGGCCCTAACATGTGTAGATATGTAGGATGCCAGAGATGTGTAGCCATATATCGGCATATCAATGTGTGAGCCACACTTGGCTTGATTAGTCAATATTAGTGAAAGAGCTGCTCACACACCTTAATGCATGTTGTATTTTGCTACGCACATTAGCTATGGCTCAATGTTGGTTTTATTTTGGCCTAGCTCCCATGCCCTTGGCCCCAGCATCTCCTCCGGATCCCACCTACTCTTTGGATGTCGGTAAGTGCATGTGTTCACCTTGCTTGATCCACTTTGACTCAAGTGCATGTGTCTCATTTGTCTTTTTTCTTGGTAGGCCAAGTGACTGGTTCATCTTTGGACCCCACTTCCGATGTTGCCGGTCAACAGGACCCTGTTGGTGTGTAGAGCAATACATAATGTATCCTTTCTGCTGTTTAGGTTACACTGGTTCAATTTGGTTAGTCTACTAAGCTACATGTTTGCTTGGGAAACTTGAAGATGCCTCTTGGGAGTGCTGGTTGCCTCCCCAGGGTCAGTCTATTAGTTATTTGAGTGATAGCAATGTATATTTGCGGACATATTTTTAGCCAAACATTCCCTGTAGTAGTTTGCTGATTATTTAGAGACATTTTTTTTTTTTTTTAGTTGACCCGAATATCGGAAGTGGCTGTCCAGAAAGGGCCCCTCAAGTTCCAGCTGCCAGAGATGAGGGTAAGTGGTTTTGCCTTGCTCTAGTCTGTATTTTGGCTCTAATGTTGTGCCACTTGCTTCTGGCAACTTGTGTGTCCACATGTATTTTCAAGGTCCAAGCTCGAGTGAGGACCCCACTCCAGACATCTGGGATATTGCGGGTATGTTTAATTTAAGCAATGTTTATGATGAGATTTGCAGAAATTAGTGCGTCTTAGTCCTGTAACATACATGTTAACAATCTGAGTTTAACAGAGACCTTTGGTCTAGTGTGTATTTTTAAACTTTTTAGAGGTATGGCCTCGATAGCCTAACCAGGTTACATTAGAGTTTGGCCCACAGACCTACTAACCTGATTTTCCTGTTTAGCATATGCCAACTTGCCCGACATCTCGGATGTTGAATTGCGACTCTCTGGCAGCGATACCTCGAGCCTACCTGGGCCGGAGGACACGCAGGTAACATGGCTGATGTAGACGACCTCGAAACCCATTGGCATATTCGTGGGTAGTGGAAGAAGCAACATGTAACATTTCCTTTCATTGTTGTTTTGGCAGGAGGCGGAACCAGAACCCCAAGCTGGGACCTCTTCCCAAGTCCCATGTGGCCAAGCTTCAGAGGCTCAGACAAGGGTAAGTTGTCTAGTGAGTGTTTATGGTAACTTTTTGGAGGGGCATAACTGCATTTGTTCCGTTTGACTAAAATGTGGTTTACTATTTGTTTAGCCTCCAACCACAGCAAGAGGAGGTGTGGCACCAACCAGTGCCGATTTCTACCAACTAGGGGTCCGGATGCTGGAGGACTACAGTCGCCAACAGCCGCGTGATGGAACTAATGAGCGCATTGCGGCGTTGGAAAATCAGGTGCTGATGTGTCAGCAACAAAATGAGGGCCTGCAGCGCCAGGTGGACCAGTTACGGCAAAACCTACAACAGAACCAGGACCTTGGTCGCCTTGCAAATGTTATCGAGCAATCTGTACAGCGCCAGGAAGAAGCAATACAGCGCCAGGCAGAAGCAATACAGCGGCAGGACCAAACTTTGTTGTTGCTACAACAGCTCATACAACAGCAGTCTATATTTTTTACTGCACTGTTGTCCCCCAACACCGCCCCTAGCAATGACTCCCAACCTCCCCGGCCACCCAGCCAAGAATATTAATTTTGTTTTTTTTGGTTTTTGTAAATATATTTGCTTCACCCACCTCTAAATTGTGTTTTTCCTAAGACCTAGCTAATAACACAGTCAGGGATGAGTATCTTGATCTACATATGTCAATGTATTGGTCAATTTAGCCCACACATTTGAGACCATAGCTTACTATGGTTAACACATGAAATGGCTCCAAAGGTATGGCTAAATTGACACACAAATGGGTTTTGAGACAGTTAAACTATGCTTTGCAATGCAACACACTGTAATGATGGTAATCAAAAAATTTTATAACCAAACATGGCCAACATGGCCAACATTGCCCAACAACGGGCATCAAGAGGCCAGCCTTCCCCCCACCCTAACGACGCCGCCGGCGCCTCTTCTTGGCCAGCAGCATCAGCTTCAGGAGCCGGATCTCCCGCCACAGTCTGCGATGCTGGTTTTCACAAGCTGTAGAGATGTAGAAACAACAATTGATTAATAAATTGGATGTGACCTCAACAGACACAGATGTAGCAATGTAATGTCAGTGTGTCCAATTAGGTGACACTCACATTAACATTGTTGACCACTGTGTGCTTATTGGTTAACATGATATGAGTACTAGTGACTGGCAGGAATGTGAACAACACATCCCAAGCATACATTTACTCTTAAAGTGTACCAACACCCACCGGTGATCGGCCCGGGAATCTATCAGATTCCCTGCCCGATCACCTCCCTCCCCGCGGGACATCCGAGATCGGGATGTCCCTGGGGGTGAAACCCCCCCCCAAACCCCCAAATACCTACCTCAGTTTCGGTGGGGCAGTGCCGGCGGGCCCTCCCTGGCGCCCCTCTAGACGTGTGCGTGCCTGCGCCGGCCGTCTGTGAATGGCCGCCGCAGGCACGCGCGCGTAAAAAGGGGCGCGGGGGAGGCGGAGGAGGAGCCAATTTGCCGTGGCTTGTACGTTTGCTGGAGTCAAAGTGAGTTCAGGGGGTTGTCACACAGCGGTTACGATCAGGGGTGCCCCACTGTAGTGTAACAACACCCAGGAAAGTCAAAATCCTGGTTGTTGTTCCAGTTTAACTCTTGGGAAGCAAAGAAGGTATAAGTCCCAGTGTGTCCATTTTTGTGTTTAGTCACAGCCAAACATCAGGGCCTAAGTCCTAACGAGTACACGAGTTTGCCCTATAATGTTAGAGGTCCAGACCTAATAGGGCCCATTTGGTTGTGTCTAACGCAAAAATAGTCTCTATGTGGCCTAATGAAGAATGTGAGCCAACAATCAAGCAGGCAAACAGGCATGTTGGATTATTGGACAAACACATTGAATCGAGATGTGTGTGAAATTAACACATAGGTAAATTTAAAATGTCTGCAGATGTGACTATAAGACATAGGTTTCACAAGTCTTTAGGCATATGAAGTGGGATGTACTCACCATCGCAGCTGTGGCGGGGGCCCATGCTGCTGGCCGTCCCTGGAGCTGGGGTGGGGAAGAGGGTCTCTGGCTCCGTCTGCGTCGCAACATCTGTCAACAGAAAGCAAAAGACAAAAACACAATTAGTGGGCAAATGACACCTGACTATTTGACATCCATCTGGTTATTGAGTCTGAAAATGCAAAGGCTTGCATGGTTACATACAGGTTGTACTAAATTAGCATATTTCCTGGACCATGAGTTAATGTCAATTTGTTAGGCTTGACACATGTATCCCTAAAGAGAATGTGCAAATAACATAGACAGTGCTATGTAAAGGAATCTTTAGCAGTTGTTTGGCTAATGTTAATAGTGGGCCACATGTTGGAGCGGGAACAACTTAACCCAAGAAAACAAATTAGAACACCCATCATGGTGTGGGCAGAAACATAGGGGTGGTTGACAGTTGGCTAGCACTGTAGTGTGGTTTGTGATGTTAATGTACATTAGCAAATCAGCTGAGACAATGGACCAGGAAACGTGTCTGTTAAAAGTGGTCCAAGACCCAGGATTGTGAATATTCAGTGTATTAGTCTACTTTGGCAGAGCAACACAATTTTAGTCCGCCACCGCCCCTGCCTTCCGCACATCACTCCGCCAGTGTGTGCGCACGCGCATGCCAGTATGAAACAGAGCGCAGGCGCACACACATCTCGAGTGCCACACAGGAGGCAGGGACAATGGCTTCTGCCACCCCCAAAGAGGGAAGTAGTTTGTGTTGTTTGGTTGGGGGGTGGCCCTGGGTGAGGGATGTGATTGGGCAGGGAAGGCGCCATAATCCAAGCAATATCATCAATGTTTGTGGGTCCACTTTAAGGAATGACATAAATTCCAAAATGAACTAGCTTACAACATACACTTACCACGACTATGCCCGAGGAGGATTTGACGCCAAAAATCCATGGAGGTGCCGCCTATATGATGCCCTGCAAATTACAGAGGAATTGCAAGGGCTAAGCACAAATGGTCAGATGAAACCTGTCACAGACTAACAATTAAAACATGGAAACTCACCAGGGGATGAAGCGCCACTTGAAGCCCAGGGAGGGCTCTGAGGAGGAGGCGGGGAGCCTCGGCTCCTCACACTCTGCTCAGAAGATCCTCCAGGCAAAGGGCCACCCTCCTCCCTCTCACTCCCTGCTTGAGAGTGGCCCCTTGCCTGGTGAGAGTCCTCAGACTCAGAGTGTGAGGAGCTGAGGCTTGATCCAGCCTGCCCCCCAGCAGCACACTCCTCTGGGGCGTCATCCCCTTCCTCCCCTGGGTCCTCTAAATAGGACCCGCGGGAGGGACCCTCCCCCGATGACTCCCCCGAGTCCGCCTGCCTGGTTCGGGGGAGGAATCCCTTCCCACGTTTCCCCAGGGGAGGACGCTTATCTGTGTGGAGGGGGTGAAAGCAAATAATTAATATAAAGAGCAAAAAAGGACACAGCTTAGCAGATGATTCTGCACAAAGGCAAAAAAGAACATAAGGTTTAACTTACCTGATGCGTAGGCATCATATAGGCGGTACACGCCTTCTGGGTCCCGGCGCTTAAAATCAGACCATTTTTGTTGTATGGCCCGGATGGTCAGGTCGGTCTGGAAGCGCCGGGACACAGTGGCCTTCACCTCCATGGCAAGGCGTTTTTTCGCTCCTCGGGCATAGTCGTATTCGGCCAGGCAGAAGTCCTAGGAAAAAAAAAAAAAAAAAAAAATTAAAAAATAAATACATGACCTCAGAACAATGTCATAAACAGTTATACAGAGACAAGATCAAAGTGGACCCACACCCAGGATTTACATTATTCTGGGTTTGGGTGCACTTTTGTGGGCCACAACTATTGTGGGTGGCCCACTGTCTGCAACCCCCTTTGAAGGGCCCAAATACACCGCTGAGGACACTCCCACGTCACTCCGCCAGCCAAACACAGCGCTCCACGCCGGTGTGGTATGCGCATCCAAGGGCCTAGGGAGGTGCATACCAGCTCAGCTGTGTCTGCACGGCAAAGTACGCATGTGGCGTTTGACTCTAACAGGGAGTGCGCCTGCACACCAAATGAAAATATGTATGGCGCAGGGGTACACCCTGCTAGAGGTAAGCGCAATAGGCATCCGCAACTCACGCATGCACAGATGGGACGGGGCAGAGGTAATTTTTAGGGCCCTCCAGGGGGGGGGGGGCCATCCAAGCAGGACATCCACAATGGGGATGCCCCATGTGGAGTGTTAAATTTTGGCCTAAAAACAATAAAAATTCTGCCCCTATCCCCCCTGTGTGTTTATCAATTTTTAAGCTAAAAATACATAACTAAAATACTCACTTTCACAACCTGGCCATTTACACGGCTATCCACCCGGGTGCGCCTTTGTTTCTTGGGCCCAGGAGGGGAATGGGTGGGAGGGGTGGTATTTGGGGAAGGTGAGGTAGGTGGGGGATGTGGGGGAGGGGTGGTGGGTCCGGAATCTGAGGAGGAGCTGGGGAGGCGCATTACTCGCCGTTTGGGAGCCATATTGGAAACGCTAAGGAGGAAACAGGAACCGGAAATGACGCTAGCGACATTAGACAAATAAAAAACAAAACATAACAAAAATACGCACCGCGCCCCAGCAACAAGCTATTCTCAGCTATGTGCAAGCTAAGTGGCGGAAAAACTAAAATGACGCTTGAAAACAAGCTAGTGGCATAAGCGCAAGACAGTTTTACCTTAAGGTGGCGTTGAAACGCAAAGGAGGATCCAGGAACCGGATATGACGCAAGCAACTGTGCTGCAAAAATAAAAAAAAAAAACATGCGTGCAGCAGGGACAAGCTAATATCAGCTATGTGCAAGCTAAGTGGCGGAAAAACATTAAAATGACGCTGAAAAACAAGCTATTGGCATAAGCGCAAGACAGTTTTACCTTAAGGTGGCGTTGAAACGCAAAGGAGGATCCCGGAACCGGATATGACGCAAGCAACTGTGGTTCAAAATTCAAAAAAAAAAATGCGCGCAGCAGGGACAAGCTAATATCAGCTATGTGCAAGCTAAGTGGCGGAAAAACATTAAAATGACGCTGAAAAACAAGCTAGGGGCAAAGGCGCAACGAATTATTAGCTTGATTTAGCTGGGGATTCTACATACTGTAATGCATAGGTCCTTCTAAAGCATACACCGTTGTGCTTAAATATACAGAGCTTATTGCTTCACAAAGTCATCACACAATCTAACTAGACAACTACCTGAAAATGTGGCACACATGAGAATGCATAACGGGTTGTTATGAGCTGGTACGACTGAATGTTAATCCTGCAATATGGGGCCAGGCACGCTCACAACTACAGTGTATTCATTAACAACGACTGGGGTCGCGGAAAGTGAATTCCTTGCAAATGGCAGAAGGGCACATGTATGAACAGCACAGCGCCGCACAACGCAGCGCACCGAGGCACAGCGACGCTCGCGCCGCCACATAGCGAATTCAAACAGCGACTGCACAAACACTGACCAACACAGATTCATCAAGGACAGGGCTGCCGAATAGCTTGGGCGCTGACAATTTCGAAGAGCGAACGTGACCGCCCAACCTGACAGGCTACAAAATAGCTTGACAAGCCCCGTTTGTGTGGAAAACCAGCGATTTTGAGGCCAATGAGTTTGGGTGGAGGAGATGCAATTCCCATGTCACTCACAACATTACATTGTGAAAAATAAAAAAAAAAAAAAAACAGATAAATAACCAGCTAGATTCATAAAACATATCAATATAAACATGTGTTGAATTTTGTACCAAAGCAAAAAACCCCAAAACCACTAAAAACAATCATTGCAGCGTCTGCCATTGAAATGTATGGGAGAGCGGCAGGTAGCGCCAGGTAATACGTGTCGCTGTGAAGGAATTTGCAGCGGCGCTGTTCGGTCCAGCCGGCTTCATGATGAATGCCGCGCTAGCCGTCGCTCTCGCCGGCGCTAGCCTCATTTTGCTTGATAAATGCGTCATTGTGTCCGCCGCCGGGCGTACTGGAGTCGGTAGTCGCCGTTAGCTGCCGCTACCTGGCGCTCGTCAGACACTACCTGGCGCTATCGCTTGATGAATAAGGGCCTAAATTCCACTTCCTTTCTTTGACCAGAGCGAAGAGACAGCATGGGAATGACACAGCATCAGGTAAGCCTGTAGGCAATTGACTGGTCAATCCTTATAAGTATTGCATTTTTATGTTCAATAAACCTAAAAAATATGAATAATTTTTTTTGTTTATAAATCAAATGAGCTCAGCTTTTTAAAATGTTAGCCAGTCCAGCTGAATCTCCTTAGAATTGCTTGCTACTCTTGCTATATACACTGCTATATCCTGCCCTTTGGTCTGGTATAGGGGTCTCAAGGCCACACGCAGGGCAGAGAAACCACTGAAGACATCGGCTGCACCCACCTAAGGATGAGGGCATCCCCAGTGCTGGACTGTGGACAGAGGTAAGCTTATTATTTTTATTTTTTCTCTAGATGGGAGTAAATGCTCATACTGAACTGTAAATTTCAGGTGGCTGATACTAATAGGGTTAAAAACAACAAGTCCTATTAACTCCAAAAATTCATAGAAAACCTCTCAGAGCCAAGAGTTTTAAATTGCAGCATCAACCATGATGCTATGTTTAGTGGTTCGGGTCACATAAATAGCAGAAAAGCATAATTAAGAAAATGGTGGATTGAAATATAATGCTTTTTCCAAGACTTATGATAAATATTTGGTGTGATCGTCCTTTGCGTGTAATATAGCAGCATTTAAAAGTGTGAAAACTAAATGAAAAGGACTTACCAGTATATCAGAAAGCAAACATGCAGGACAAAATTAAAAAACACTCACCTTAAGACTTAAAGCAGACCAACACCTGCACAGCGCAGGTGTTGGCCCCTGCCGCTATAAGATAAGGTTGGGGGGGCATCTAGAATGCTGCCCCCCACATCGCGCCATTGGATTCCTGGTAGGTCACCAAGGTAAAGGTAAGATTCTCAAGCATTCTGGGCGGTTATGTGCGGGGGGATCACCTCAACCTATGTTATAGCGTCGGGGACCCATGTGGTCTGCTTTAAGGCGTGAGGAGTTTAAAGCTTAGGTCCCATATGCAGGCAGCACTGTTGCAACTCCTTATGTTGTTAAGCCAGGGCTGCCCTCAGGAGGAAGACGTAGGACTGCCTCCCGGGACTTTGAAGCTCCAAGCCCTGAAAGAAAGGCAAGACCTTGTGTCAATCGGCAGCAGGGGGCAAATTCAGTGACGGTGGAACGTTAAAATCTGCGTGCCTAGAGCTGGGAATTTTGTTTTCGACACAATTGTAACATAACCTGACCCCGTGGCTATGTTAGGGTGAGGGCAAACAGAGCCTGACCCTGTAGACTCCTAAAAGGAGGCCACATAGCAGCATGGGGCTGTGGCCACTTCCCCCGGGGGACCCTTAAGCAGCCACAGTCCACAGCCACCAATTTTGGAGGCCCAAAGCAACCTGGCCCCACAGCCATGCAACGGGGTGCCAGAGCAACCTGGCCCTTAGCCACCTAACAAGGTCCCCCAAACAAGTCCTGCAACTAAAAACTCAGAGCCAAGCAGCCAGCAACCATGTCCAAACACTGACTAGGCCTAAGCTGCCAGCAACCATGGTCTGCTGACACCAAGCAGGTCAAAGCCACCAGCAACCAGGCCCTACTGTTAATGACCAGGGCCAAACCAAATGCCACCAGGGCCTGCTAACGCCACCCAGGAATAGTTTTAAAAAAAACAGGCTCGGCCACCACCCAGGACCAACCTGTGATCAACCAGGGCCCACTGCTGTCAATCAGGGCCCACTTCTGCCCACCTGGGCCAATCTGCCAACAGCCAGGACCAAGGTAACAGCAACCAAGGCTTGGTGACACCACCAAGGCCAAACTCCAGCAAGCAGACCCCAATGTAGATGACCATGGCCAATCTACTAGCAAACAGTGCCCACTAATGCCAACCTAAGCCAGAAAACAGGCTGTTGACAACTACGGCCAATCCAACAAAAGCCAAGGCCCTCTGACACTATCCAGGGCCAAGCTGCCTGCAACCAGGACCTGCTGTCGACAGCCACAACCAATCCTCATTTTCTCTGTTGTGAATGTTGTTGTTTAATGTGAATAAATCCAGTGTACTGAGACCCTTCTGGGTCCTTTCTTAGTATAACCAACATGATGTTAACACAAAAAAACAGATGCCATGCTGCCCCAAAATGTTGGATTTAGTCAAAAAAACAACACCCTTCACAAGAAGGTAAAATGCCAGAGGAAGAATCATTTAATACACATAAAATTTATTACACAGAGGAATTGTGCACCTCCTCATCACTTGTAAGCTAATGGTTGTGCAGTGTTCAGTGGCATAACTACTGTAAATGTGACAGGGCCCTGACAAGGCTCATAGAGTTATGAAGACTGAAACAACAGAGACAAATTATTCTAACTTTCTCTAAATGATCACAAGCAAGCAAAAACTGATAAATAAGGTCAGTGATGCAGCCCCTCTGACCTCCTGGCCCACCATCACCCCCCATAGTTATGCCTCTGTATCTGGTAAAAAACACAGACTCCCTCTTAGACTCTATGCCCTGGGTCACCCATGTTATCTTCAGTGGGGTCATAAACATGCTATGGGACACACAAGACTTATGTCCGTGACATCTTACTCTGTGACCACAACCTAAGCTGACAGCATTATAAGCAAACAGCGCCACCTACTGCCCAGAAGATGAAATCAATGCCTAACATTAGTTACATGGTGCATTTAAAATTACGGTCATCCAAGGGAGAGAGTGGAGAAAAAAACATTTAACATTTTTACATTTAAAAGCATCTCTCTAATTGCAGGGCTCACTTCTGACATGAGCAGATAAGTGAAATTAGTTTAGTTTTCCTTGCAGTGGACCAAAACCCAGCACGATCGGTCAGTGAATCTATAGGATTCCCAAGCCAATTGATCGGGATGCCCCACTTTGTGAAACCCCCCAGGTCGCCCCGTTCACTTAGCTTGCTTCCCGGTCCAACAGCACATGCGCAAGCCTCCCCGCTCACCCCCCAGGGCTCCCTGTTAGGGGGAGGCGGGGGATGCGGACATCAGCACGCTAGGAGCCGCTGCCATAGATGCCGGCTTAGACAACGTGACGCTCCAAACGCACCAATTGGAAGAGCGGCCGTGCAAGCGCCGTAGGACTGGGAAGAAGTGAGTTGCGCTCGGCGATCTGGGGGGGCGCCACACAGCGGGGTACCCCGAGGGAAAGGATCAAAACCCAGGATAGTCAAAATCCTGGGTTTTGGTCCACTTCAAGAGCAGGGTGAATAATAAACGCTGTGGGGTTCATTTAATAAACGCTAGGGTCACGTAGTGCCAGGCAAGCGTCAGGTGAATGTCAGGTCCCAGTGCACATCTTAATTAACCTTATTAATAAATGACCCCCCCCCAGTCTCTTAAATGAATCACCAAGGTGCAGACAATGTATGACTGGACTAGGAAATAATCCTATACACCAAAAACTATTAATTACATATGTATGTATGTATACAAATATTTGGCATTTATTGAGAAAATATTATTCTTGATATATATATATATATATATATATATATATATATATATATATACATAAAATGGCAAGGCACAGTAAAAAACACAACCACTTAAAAAGGCTGAAAGCAGCCAGGCGGCAGGCAGGTGGAATGCTGCTTACTGTGGCTATGCCTGGATGGAACAGCAAATAAACAACGATATATAGCGTTAAATCTCCAAATCTACAATAGATGAATCAAACGCTGTTCAGGCAATACACGGGTGAAGCTGACGTAATGCTGCCGTTTTAAGTGGTTTTAAAAGTAATGTGCCTTACTATATATATATATATATATATATATCCATCCTACTATTTTCTCAATAAATGCTATATATTTTTATACATACATTTGGTTATTTAACTCATAGTTTTTAGTGTGGATTTAAAACCAGGGTGGCACAGGTGCCAATCTGGACAGCCTCTCCAAGACGGCTGCTCCTGCTCCCAGTGCCCAAGATTCTGGGAGAACCAAGTAAAAATTGTTACCAAAAGTTAAAACTCTCAGTAAATCGCCAACTTTTGTTACTTTTTATTTTGCAACTGTTGTAAGTCCTAAACAGTTAATTCCCCTCTTCAGGAGGCTAGATCGGTGCTGCCATTGGTAAATCTCCACAGGGGACCCTACACTAGGCTTTCTCAGATAACACCAAGGTCAGCAGATGGCTAAATCCATTTAACAGGAAGTTGTGAACATTGCATTAGGCTTATGCTGCCATGACTAAGTACATTCTACCAGGTTTTCAGAGAGGTAATGTAGTAATTCTGTTTTTGCTTGAGCAGTTTTATAATAAAATTGCAGATACTGTAGCTTTTATACCAAAGAGCAAAATACACAGTTTTCCGTCCTTCGGAGAGACTCAATAGAGTTGTAGAGAATTTTGCCTTGCTGTAACATGCACAGTATGCGTGCTGGGTTAGTGAAATACTGTAAAGAATTATGACATGCAGATCAGATGCATCGCTATTAGAATTGCTGTCGCAGAGCGGCACAATAACAGAGCCTTGAGGTGGCATCAGCATAAGGGGCCCATATATTCCCTGAAAAACACACCCTGGAGTTAGAGGCAGCATAAGAAGCCCATATATTGCCTGAAAGACACACTGGAGTTGGCAGCCACGCCAAGTCTTCTCTCTCCCCATCAAGGGAGATTTCCTTTCTGGGTATGAATCTGGATACCAGTCAAACCATAGTGTTCCTACCTCAGCCAAAAGTGCAGAGGATTCAGGATCTTATACGTGTTCTCCTGACCAAGCCTCGCCCTTTTATCCGGCTAGGGATGACTCTGGTAGGTTTGATGGTGGCTTCCTTCGAGGCAGTCCCCTTTGCTCAGTTCCACATGAGGTCGCTACAACTCCATCTATTGCTGAAATGGGACAGATGTCCACAGTCCTTGGATCAGTCCTTTCTGATGTCTCCCAGGGTTCGGCAGTCCCTTCAGTGGTGGCTGGAACCAAGCAATCTGATGAGGGGCAGATCTTTCCTGGCCCCTTGTTGGGAGACGATTACCACGGATGCCAGCCTGTCGGGCTGGGGAGGTTTCTGGAAGGATCATCAGTTCCAGGGGTTGTGGGGTCCTCAGGAGACTCACAACCCCATCAATGTCTTGGAGATCAGAGCTATCCGCTTGGTTCTGTCACGTCTGACACTTCACCTACGAGGTTTACCGGTTCAGGTTCGATCAGACAATCGAACTGCAGTAGCTTACATCAATCACCAAGGAGGGACTCGCAGCAGGAGTGCCCTCAGGGAAGTCTCTTTGATTCTGACATGGGCGGAGAGCAATGTTCCTTGCATCTCGGCAGTGTACATTCCGGGAGTGGAGAACACGGAGGCGGACTCCCTGAGCAGGGGATTCTCTCGCCGAGGGGAATGGTCTCTCAACCACAGGGTATTTCGAGTCCTGTGTCACAAGTGGGGGACTCCGGAGGTGGATCAATCACAAGCTCCCAACCTTTGTATCTCTGTCTCAGGATCCTCTGGCCCTGGCAGTGGATGCCTTGTCCCTTGCCTGGAGGGATCTGGGGTTTCTGTACCTGTTTCCCCCCTTCTCCATGGTAGGCAAGGTAGTGCGCAAGCTGGCTCTAGAGGGGGCACCAGCAATTCTGGTGGCCCCAAGGTGGCCAAGACAGGTTTGGTTCACAGACGTCGTAGGTTTGGCGGTAGATCAGTACAGGCTGCCCCTCTTTCTGGATCTGATCTCTCAGGGTCAACTACGTTACCCCAATTTACAAACGCTTGCTTTGACGACGTGGCTGCTGAAACCTTCATCCTGAGGGAGGAAGGTTTGTCTGAGGCGGGTATTCAAACCTTGATTAGAGCTAGGAAGAGGTCTTCCTCTACCATTTACTATAGGACTTGGCGGTCCTATATTGACTGGTGTGAGGCTAGGGCCTTACCTTGCAGGGTGTTTTCGATTCCTAGGATTTTGGAGTTTCTACAACACAGTCTGGATCAGGGGTTCCAGCTCAGTACTTTGAAGGGTCAGGTCTCTGCCCTGGCTGTCTTTTTTCAAAGGTCTTTTGCTTTGCATCATCTGGTCAAGACTTTTTTCCAAGGGGTCACTCATGTTTGGCCCCCTAGAAAGTCTTTGGTTCCCGTTTGGGACCTAAATTTGGTTCTCTTGGCCCTCTAGGGGCCTCCTTTTGAGCCGATGCAGGATGTGGCTCTTTCTGTCCTCAATCAAAAGGTTGCCTTCTTGGTGGCTATTTCCTCTGTTCAGCGTGTCTCTGAGTTGGCGGCTCTGTCTGTTCAGGCCCCTTACTTTGAGAGACACCAGGACAAGGTGGTTTTTCGTTTTAAAACAGATTTCCTTCCTAAGGTGGTTTCTGCTTTCCATCTCAATCAGGATGTAGTTCTCCCTTCCTTGTGTCCTAGGCCTAGCAATGACAAGGAGAGGGTTTTGCACTCTTTGGATGTGGTTCGTTGTGTGAAGTACTATTTGGTTGCTACTTCTCCTTTTCGTAAGACGGACGCCTTGTTCATGGTGCCTTTCGGGCCCAGAAAAGGTTTGGCGCCCGCCAAGTCTACCATTAGAAAATGGATACGCCAGGCCATTGTTGGGGCCTAATCTGCTAAAGGGAGGGTTCCTCCTTTTTAGATCACTGCTCATTCTACTCGTGCTGTTGGTGCATCCTGGGCCTTTCAGCACCAGGCTTCTGTTGAACAAGTTTGTAAGGCTGCTACTTGGTCTTCCGTTCACACTTTTTCAAAATGTTATAAGGTTGATGTGCGGGCCTCAGCGGATGCTGTTTTTGGCCGCAAGGTTCTGCAAGCTGCAGTGGTTTAAATTGGTGCATTTGTTTTGCTGTATTGGATCCCCACCCATGACGGACACTGCTATTGGATGTCCCATATGTCATGAATAGTGGAAGCAGGGTATGTGACATACTTGGAATAATACCATTTTGTGATTACTCACATGTAAAATGGGTATTATAAGTATGTCACACACCCCGCTTCATCCCGCCCTTTGGTATTCTGGATCCTTTATATGGTGAACCTTTTATTGTTAAGAATGTTTTATTAGCTCTTCCTGGTCCCCTTACTGCTGTCATATACTGGGGAATGTGTGGGAGGTCCCAGGGGGTTCTTTTTTGCTTTCATCTCATCTCAGAAGTTCGCCCTCTACTGGACCATAACCCATATGTCATGAATATTGTAAGTGGGGTGTGTGACATACTTATAATACCCATTTTACAGGTGAGTAATCACAAAATGGTATTTTTATTTATATAGCGGCATCTTCTTCTGTAGTTTTTAGTATACAAGGTATGATTACAAACAAAGTAAAACATATAGTACAGAGAACAATACAAAACTCGCTACAAGGTTTTTACCCTTTAAAATTCCCAAAAAATGGCGTCCCCCCCCCAGGGAGGGACCCTATGTCATTTTTTTTTTTTATTAAACCCTTATGTTCTTTTGCCCAGCAGTTATAAAAAGTTATAAAAAGCAGCAGAGCAGAAGCCAGAGTGATCAGCGTGGGACACAGTACCTAGGGATGGTTGGGGAGGTAAGTATTAAAAAAAAAAATAATAAAATATTTTTTCTCCTTGTCTCTGTGTTTTTTTTACACTTAACCCTTTGTGAACTGGTAAGGGATCCATGAGACCCCTATACCAGTTCACAAGGCTGGGGGCTAGCAAGTCACCTGCGGCTAGCGGGTGACTTGCCATTAACCCCCGGCACCCCCCAAATCCCAGGGGGGGACAGAAGGGTCCGGCCCGTGGCTATGTGGGCTTGTAGCCTGCAGGGTGGGGAGGCCACCAAAGCTGTCCCCTGCGCCCTGTTCCTACAAGCCCCCATACCTGGTCCCGGGCTGGTTATGATGGGTAAGGGGGACCCCATGTCATTTTTTGGGGGGATTTTTAAGGGTTTTAACCCTTAAAATTCCCCAAAAAATGGGTCCCCCCAGGAGTTTTTTTTTTAATTAACCCCTATGTTTATAGTGTGGATAATAGTTGTACTTTATTTGTAAATGTTATAAAGTGCTCTTTTCAGTTTGGGGGGTCTCCTGGGCAAGAATGGTGGGGGCTACCTATACATATGTGGTACCGTTGTAATCGGGAGAAATGGGGCTTTTAAATGTAATATGGTTTTCATTAATAAAACAAATGTTTTATTTAAAATATAGGAGCCGATTGTCTAAAAAATATTTTTTTATTTAATTTTTTGTTTTTTTTTTTAAAAACAGTAGAAAAATTGCAAACAAGACATTTCATGTTAAAGCCTAAACTCTGCTGCAAAATATATATATATATATAATTTTCCTGGAAATTCCAGCAAAAATCACGGTTAAACATGGCGCAAAATGGGGAAAAATGACCTGTCAACAGAGGGTGACAAAACTTCAAGTAGGCTGGCAATTAAAAGGGTTAATAGTACCTATGCATGTTGGGTATTGTTCTCCTCAGGGGACTTTGCGCTTTCAGATTTATCTTGTTTTTTCTTGTTTGCATATTGATATTTTAGGAAAACATGGTTTTTATTCAGCTTTTTATACATTTTTTTAGGGAAACCCTGTGCAACCTTAGAATTCTTCGAGGGATTACTTTCAGAAAAATGAGCCCACTACAACAGGCCTGGTACGCTTAGAAAGCTTAACATGTGTACTTTCAGGCAATATATGGTTTATGGGGGATATTCCAAATGTAAAGGGTTGTTTTGGTTGAAAAATTGCAAGGTGTGCACTTTGTCTGCAGAGCTGAAATTGTCAAGTAAAATTACTGTTATGCACATGCTTTACTTTGGGGTGTTTGCCAACTCTTCCCTTGACAGTAGCTATGCATGTTGGGTATGGTTCTGTTTGGAGGATGTTGCTTTTTCAAATTTTACTTGTTTTTTCTTGTTTGTATATAGTTCTTTTTAGAAAAAGGTGGCTTTGATTCTTACTGTTTATTCTTTTCTAGAGAAACCCTGGCAACCAAAGAATTGATTGAGGGATTACTTCCAGGAAACTACGCCCAGATAAACAAGCCTGATATGCCTAGAAAGCTTGAGGTGTGTACTTCCAGAGAATATATAGTTTGTTGGGGGTATTTCAAATGTAAAGTGTTGTTTACATTTGAAATAGCGCATATCACAGTTGTATTTTATCTGAAAATCTCCTAAAGTTTTGTTTCAGGTTGGGGGAGTCTCCTGGGCAGGAAAGTCTACCTATACATATGTGGTACCGCTGTGACCGGGGAAAATATTCTTAGTATACAGTACGTCCTGCTCCAGGTAGGATGCTTACACTCGGGTACTACTCTGCCAGATGGCGCGGGACTGCAGAGACATCGAAAATAGGCTCCTGCCGGACCCTCAAATACCCAGGGACCTCCCACAATCCCCAGATCTTCTCTGCAGTCTGGACTGCGAAGGACAAGAAGATGGCTCTCTCTCTACTCGCAGGTGAGCGGGGCTATTAGCCTGCGGCCCTGTAGGACTATTCCCACCCGTTCCATCAGTAATTGCCTCCCAGCCTTGGCTGCACTGGTCGGGTGATGGTAGGCAGCACCGCTGTTAGGTGCTTAGGAGCGCTGCTCCACCGCAATTCCCCACCAAAGGGTAGGCGGTATAGGCATATGGTGAGCCTCTATGGGATGCCCCTCCCGCACTATTGGCCCTGTCTATCGGTGGGCCCTATATTAAGTGGCCGCTGTCCTCCCTCACTCTCCTCGTAGCCTTCGGGGGAAAGAGGGTGTGTGTGTGTGTGTGTGTGTGTGTGTGTGTGTATATGTATATACGTGTATTGGCTTTTATGTTTCACTACATTATGCTGTCAGCTGCCGCGCTGACTTGTTTTCATTTATTGAAATTGCCACCGCACGCGTTTTTCCTGTGTTCCGCGCTTGGCGGCGGCGTTACCTCAGGTGCTGGTGCGCCGTCATTGGCTGCTTGTCACGTGTTGGCTTCACGCTCTTCGGGGGGCGGGGCCTGTCTTTGGCACGTTCCACGTCATTGCTCTTGTGGCCCGCCCCTCGAGGTATACCGACGCCATTTTTTGCTTAGTTCGGCTGCTGCGTGACGGGCTTCTACCTACCGCGGCCCGTGAGTGCCCTCGTGGGCGGCTTTATTACTACTACTACTTTTAATTATTGTATACTTACGGCTCCCCTTTGATTATGTCTTTCAGACGGGCGAACCCCTTTGGCTTCTCCCGGCCCTATTCCCTCTAGTTAGTTGGTTAACTTGTGAGGCCTAGTGTTAATTACTCCCACTTCCCTAGCGGGTTATTGGGGCATCCCGGGTTGCTGTATAGCGTTAATCCCTATCGCCCTATTGTGCCGCTATAATCACCATATGGAGGCGTCTCAGGATAATGTGCTCGGGGTTCCTTCGGGACAAGCCCGGCTATGTGTAGCTTTTGGGGAGCCCCATGTTGATGTTGACAAGGCGCGGGTCTGTGTACCCTGCGCCAAACAGGTGCTAGCACTGCAATCCGGCCTCCCAGTGGCTGAGTCTGCGATTTGTTTCGCCTCACCTACTCACCCAAGCTTAAATCTCACTCCCTCTGAGTTGCATACAATTGGGGATTCTCAGCCTGATGTGTCTTCTAGACTGGCTAGTGTTGAGAAGTTAATTGCTAATACCTTGGCGCGTAAGGCCTCTGCAAAAGAGCGGCACTTAACGCCTGATGTCACTCTTTTATCTATGGAAGCTGATGAGTTTTTGCAACTGTCTGGCTATACCCCTTTGGAGGAAGGGGAGTTATTCTCCAACTTAGGGTCATCTGATGAGAGGTCCAGGGGCCATGACGATTCTGGCTCTGACCCCTGGGCCCCGGATGATACTGATAGACTGTTGGCTCAGATTTTTGAGGTTCTGTCTATCTCTCCCTCTGTTGCGGCTCCCAGGCAACAGGGGGAACTTTTTCATACTGCTAAGTCACGCTTGGAATTTCCTGAGCAAGCACATTTCAATAACCTTGTGCTCAAGGAATGGGAGCGTCCCAGTAGACTTCCCGGTGTACCTAAGAGTTGGGATAGGAAGTATCCCTTTCCTGCTGTTGTGGTGAAGTGTTGGTCATCCCCTCCCGAAGTGGATGCCCCGGTCCTAGGGTTATCTAACACCTCTGTCATGCACACCCCTGACTCTACTACCCTGCGGGATGCTGAGGACCGGCGCATTGACCAGCTGGCGTCCCATGCCTTTGCATGTGTGGGGACGGCGCTGCGCCCGGTCTGTGCCTCTGCCATTATGGCTGTGGCTATTAGGACCCTGATCAGAAGTATCCTTGATAGTGCCCCTGATGATGTGCCTTGTGAGGAGTTTAATGCACTCGCTTGCTGTGATGTTTTTGTGAATTATGTCCTCTCTGCCTTGGATGACACCATTAGAATGTGTGGCAGAACCTCTGCCCTTGTGGTGGCTATACGCCGCTCGGTTTGGCTGCGCCAGTGGGCTGCTGACAACGCTGCCAAGAAGGCCCTCACTGGTTTTCCCTTCAAAGGACTACGCCTGTTTGGGGACCGGCTGGACCTATTTGCTAAGGGAGGCAGGTTATCCCAGCGCAGGCGGCAGTCTCGGCCCTTTCGGGGTCAGGGCTCCTTTTTCTCCCCCTACCGTGGTGCTAGACAAGGGAGAGGGGTTTCCTTTACTGGGGCCCGAGGAGACTTTTGGGGTAGGGGCAGAGGACGGGGACGCCCTGGCTCCTCCTGGGGCTCCAAGCTTAAGTCCTCTCCCAAGCCCCCTCAGGCATGATGGGGCGTCCTCACCCATCCGGGTGGGGGGACGGCTTCAGCACTTTGCTCACGTCTGGAGGCTTCATGTGTCAGACCGGTGGATTCAGGAGGTAGTGTCCTCTGGTTACAAGATAGAGTTTGCTGTTTGCCCCCCCCCCAAGGTTCATCAGATCCCGGATTCCTCAGAACCCTGTGTCAGCTCAGGATCTAGTGCAGGCAGTGGAAAGCCTTCTAGAGCTGGGGGTCATCTGCAACGTCCCTTTAAGAGAAAAGGGCAAGGGCTTCTATTCCAACCTCTTCACAGTGCCCAAAAAAGATGGGTCAGTCAGGCCTATCCTGGACTTGAAGATCCTCAACAAATTTGTCAGGTGCAGGCGCTTTCGCATGGAAACTCTGCACTCTGCCATCAGTTCCCTGCGCCCAGGGGATTTCATGACGTCTGTGGACATCAAAGATGCTTACCTTCATATTCCTGTATTTCCAGGTCATCAAAGGTTCCTCGGGTTCGCTCTGGAGGATCAACACTACCAATTTGTGGCATTGCCCTTTGGTCTCACTTCAGCTCCCAGGGTGTTCACCAAGGTGCTGGCAGGAGTGATGTCTCTGCTCAGGTTTCAGGGCATCCGCGTGCTGCCCTATCTGGACGACATTCTCATCACTTCCCAGTCTCTACATCAGGCAGAGTTGGATACTCAGCTGGTGGTGTCCACCCTGGAGTCATTTGGCTGGGTGATCAACCACCCCAAGTCTTCTCTGTCCCCCTCCTTGGTGACGTCATTCCGGGGAATGAATCTGGATACAGTTCAGGCAAGGATTTTTCTTCCTCAGCGGAAGGTGGACAGTCTGATTGTGCAGGTCCAGTTCCTGCTATCTTGTCATCATCCCTCCATCAGGCAGGGAATGCAGCTGGTGGGCCTGATGGTGGCGTGCTTCGAGGCGGTCCCTTATGCTCAGTTCCACTTGAGGCCTCTGCAACTCCACCTCTTGTCAGTATGGGACAAGGACCCCGCGTCCCTGGACCGGGTCTTTGCGCTTTCCCACCTGGTCAGGCAGTCCCTCTCGTGGTGGCTGGACTCCAGGAACCTGTTGGGGGGCAGATCCTTTCTGACCCCCTCCTGGGAGACGGTCACCACGGATGCCAGTCTGTCAGGTTGGGGGGGTTTCTGGAAGTCCCTGCAGTTCCAGGGGAGGTGGGGCCCTCAGGAGGCCCACACACCTATCAACGTCTTGGAGCTGCGGGCGATCAGGTTAGTTCTGGCTCAGTTGACTACTCATCTTCAGGGCCTGCCTGTTCAGGTGCGCTCGGACAACCAGACGGCAGTTGCTTACATCAATCATCAGGGAGGGACCCGGAGCAAGAGGGCCCTCGGGAAGTGTCTCTGATCCTGACCTGGGCGGAGGCAATGTTCCCTGCATATCAGCAGTGTACATTCAGGGGGTGGAAAATCTGCTGGCAGACTCTCTGAGCAGGGGGACCTCTCGCCAGGGAGAATGGTCCCTCTGCAACAGGGTGTTCCAAACTCTGTGTCACCGTTGGGGCCAACCAGATGTGGATCTGTTTGCGTCCCGTCACAATCACAAGCTCCCGGCCTTTGTCTTCCTGTCCCAGGATCCTCTGGCCTTGACCACGGATGCTCTAGCAATGTCATGGCAGGACTTTCAGTTCCTGTATGTCTTTCCTCCATTCCCCCTGCTGGGCAGGGTTCTGCGCAAGATTGCTCTGGAGGGGGTTCCAGCAATTCTGGTGGCCCCCAGGTGGCCAAGAAGAGTGTGGTTCGCAGACGTGGTGCAGCTGGCAGTAGATCAGTACGTTCTGCCCATGGTGCCAGATCTGCTCACTCAGGGCCCCTTACGCCATCCCAATTTACAAACTCTGGCTTTGACGGCCTGGCTGCTGAAACTTCCATCTTGATGGAGAAGGGGCTGTCTACCTCGGTTGTTGATACCATGATAAGGGCTAGGAAGAACTCCTCTTCTTCCATTTATTACAGGGTTTGGCGTGCCTACATTGACTGGTGTGAGTCTAAGTCTCTTCCCTGTCGTGTGTTCTCTATTCCCAGGATCCTGGAGTTCCTGCAGCATGGGTTGGAGATGGGGCTCCAACTCAGTACTCTGAAGGGTCAGGTTTCTGCCCTGGCTGTTTTCTTCCAGAAGTCCTTTGCTCAACATTCTCTGATCAGGACTTTTTACCAGGGGGTTACTCATGTGCGTCCCCCACATAAGGCTATGGTGCCTGTTTGGGATTTGAATTTGGTCTTGTCTGCCTTGCAGGGTGCACCCTTTGAACCTGTGCAGGATGCTGCTCTGGCCATTCTTACTCTCAAAGTTGTCTTTTTGGTGGCTATCACCTCTCTTAGGCGTGTCTGAGTTGGCGACGCTCTCCATCCAGCCCCCCTACTATGAGAGACACCAGGACAAGGTGGTGTTCCGCTTCAAGACAGATTTTCTGCCTAAGGTCGTGTCTGCCTTTCATTTGAATCAGGACATTGTTCTTCCGTCATTGCATTCTTTGGATGTGGTTAGGTGTCTGAAGTACTATCTGGTAGCTACTGCACCTTTCAGAAAAAACTGATGTCCTTTTTGTGGTCCCTTCTGGTCCTAGGAAGGGTTTGGCTCCTGCCAAGTCTACTATCAGCAAGTGGATCCGTCAGGCTGTGATTCAGGCCTATTCTGCTAAGGGGAAGAATCCTCCCTTCCGCCTTACTGCTCATTCTACTCGTGCTATTGGTGCCTCTTGGGCTTTTCAGCACCAGGCTTCTGTTGAACAAGTTTGCAAGGCCGCTACTTGGTCTTCTGTTCATACCTTTTCAAGGTTTTACAAGGTTGATGTTAGGGCCTCAATTGATGCTGCTTTTGGCTGCAAGGTTCTGCAGGCGGCAGTGGTTTAAACTGTCTGCTGTTACCTTTGGGGATCCCACCCTACTTTATGGACACCGCT
Organism: Gastrophryne carolinensis; assembly: GCA_027917425.1. Taxonomy (NCBI): domain Eukaryota; kingdom Metazoa; phylum Chordata; class Amphibia; order Anura; family Microhylidae; genus Gastrophryne; species Gastrophryne carolinensis. The sequence continues at coordinate 306,973,846 of CM051234.1, read as the reverse complement.
TTTGGATGTCCCGAGTGTAAGTATCATATCTGGAGCAGGAGGTACTGTATACTAAGAATAATACAATTCTGTGATTACTCACCTGTAGAATTGGTATTATGAGTATACAGTACATCCTGCTCCACCCCACCCTTGGTTTTTGCATTATCTTGGATCCCCTGTATGGTGATTGTTTGTTATAGTTACTAGTTGGGTTGTTTTAATTCTCCCGACTTCTCGTTAACTGCTTTTCAATGCTGGGGATTGTGGGAGGTCCCTGGGTATTTGAGGGGACGGGAGGAGCCTATTTTCGATGTCTCTGCAGTCCAGCGCCATCTGGCGGAGTAGTACCTGAGTGTAAGTATCCTATCTGGAGCAGGACGTACTGTATACTCATAATACCAATTCTACAGGTGAGTAATCACAGAATTGTATTTTTATTGACAAACTTACATTTTTTATGACAAAAAACACTACAAATTGCAAAAAATAGATTTTTAAAAAAATGTTTGCACATATTTCACCCAAAGGTATTGAGAATCCACTAAAAAAGGCCTTACAAGACATTTCATGTTGAAGCCCAGACATTGGTGAAAAAAGCAATATTTAATTTTCCTGGAACACCTCTGGAAAGGTTGAACATGTGTAGCGCAAAATAGTGAAAAAGGGTTACAAGACACATGCTAGCACGTAGTGACAGCATGGGATGCCCCCCGGTGAAAGACAATGACTGCTGCAAATTTTACAACGTGACTTTTGTTACAAAATAGAAAAGGTAAATAGCCAGGTACTCTTCAAAGACACATGCTAGCATGCAGTGACAGCATGGGATGCCCCCCGGTGAAAGTGAATTACTGCTGCAAATTTTAAAATGTGACTTTTATTACAAAATGGCAAAGGTTAGTAGCCAGGTACTCTTAAAAGACACATGCTAGCATGCAGTGACAGCATGGGATGCCCCCCGGTGAAAGGCAATGACTGCTGAAAATTTTAAAACGTGACTTTTGTTACAAAATGGAAAAGGTAAGTAGCCAGGTACTCTTCAAAGACACATGCTAGCATGCAGTGACAGCATGGGATGCCCCCGGTGAAAGTGAATCACTGCTGCAAATTTTACAATGTGACTTTTGTTACAAAATGGAAAAGGTAAGTAGCCAGGTACTGTTAAAAGACACATGCTAGCACGCAGTGACAGCATGGGATGTCCCCCGGTGAAAGGCAATGACTGCTGCAAATTTTACAACGTGATTTTAGTTACAAAATGGAAAAGGTAAGTAGCCAGGTACTCTACAGAGACACATGCTAGCATTCGGGATGCCCCTGGTAAAAGGGAATAACTGCCGCAAACTTTACAACGTAACTTTTGTTACAAAATGGAAAAGGTAAGTAGCCAGGTACTCTTAAAAGACACACGCTAGCATGCAGTGACAGCATGGGATGCCCCCGGTGAGAGGCAATGACTGCTGCAAATTTTACAACGTGACTTTTGTTACAAAATGGAAAAGGCAAGTAGCCAGGTACTCTTCAAAGACACATGCTAGCATACAGTGACAGCATGGGATGCCCCCCGGTGAAAGGCAATGACTGCTGCAAATTTTAAAACATGACTTTTGTTACAAAATGGAAAAGGTAAGTAGCCAGGTACTCTTAAAAGATAAATGCTAGCATTTGGGATGCCCCCGGTGAAAGGCAATGACTGCTGCAAATTTTACAATGTGACTTTTGTTACAAAATGGAAAAGGTAAGTAGCCAGGTACAAATGCTAGCACGCTTTTTAAAGAATGACACCAGGAAAAGGAAAAGCTAAATAGGCAGGTGTGTTATTAACACTAAATAGGCTTGAAAGCTAATGCAAACACTGTAAACTGTCTCTCTCTCCCTCTCTCCTTCTCTCCCTGGCTCTATCTGTCCCTCACTGTATCTATCTATCTATCTATCTATCTGTCCCTCTCTCTGTCTCTGCGTGACCCGTTCTCGCCGCAATACACTGCCGAAATGAGCTTCTGCAAGATGGCCGCCGCTTATATAGGGCTGAGACATCATCGGGAAGCCTGGCTGCTGATAGGCAGCATGTGATGCTTAGGTATATATGAGGAGAGGACGATTGAACACCCAGGAGGCGCAACTGTATGCCAAAAGAATGGAAGGTGTATATACAAATTAGTTCAGAATCTTATAGTAGCATATTCATCACATAGACCGCTTTGTATGTTTACATCTGGTATCTTACAGGGCATGGTGAGATAATCATGGCTAGCTTGATTAAATAAAGTTACAGGAGAAAAATTACATGATACACAGATAAAAAAAGCCTTGGTAACTCTCATACCATCCTCAAGGAAATACAGTGCAAATCAAGATCATCAAAAATAAGTAGTATCAGAACAGGCTTACAGGTTATAGATAGAGATGAGCGAACTTTTGAAAAATTCGATTCGACTGATTCGCCGAATTTTCCGACAAAAATCGCTTCGACCCGAATTTATTCGCGACGAATCGCTATTAAAAACGACTATTTCTGAGCCTTCTAGAGCTTCTGCCTTGCTGTAACACACATAGGACGCGTGCTGGGTTAGTGAAATAATACTGCAAATAATTATCACATGCAGATCGGAGGCATCGCTAATAGATTCGCAAAGCAGCACAATTGCAGAGAGTTGAGCTGGCATCACTATGAGGGGCCCCTATAGTGCCTGAAAAACACACCCTGGAGCTGGCAGCAGCAGGAGCCCAAAAATTAGCTGAATCACACCCTGGAGTTGCAAGCAGCAGCAGCAGCTGCAGGAGCCCAAACATTGCTTTAAAGAGACACTGGAGTTGGCAGCAGGAGCCCGAAAATTGAATGAATCACACCCTGGAGTTGCAAGCAGCAGCAGCAGGAGCCCAAACATTGCTTTAAAGAAACACTGGATTTGGCTGCAGGAGCCCAAAAATTGGATGAATCACACCCTGGAGTTGCAAGCAGGAGCCCAAACATAGCTTGAAAGAGACACTGGAATTGGCTGCAGGAGCCCAAAAATTGGATGAATCACACCCTGGAGTTGCAAGCAGCAGCAGGAGCCCAAACATAGCTTGAATAAGTCACTGGAGTTGGCTGCAGGAGCCCAAAAATTGGATGAATCACACCCTGGAGTTGCAAGCAGCAGCAGGAGCCCAAACATAGCTTGAAAGAGACACTGGAGTTGGCTGCAGGAGCCCAAAAATTGGATGAATCACACCCTGGAGTTGCAAGCAGCAGCAGCAGGAGCCCAAACATAGCTTGAAAGAGACACTGGAGTTGGCAGCAGGAGCCCAAAAATTGGATGAATCACACCCTGGAGTTGCCAGCAGCAGCAGGAGCCCAAACATAGCTTGAAAGAGACACTGGAGTTGGCAGCAGGAGCCCAAAAATTGGATGAATCACACCCTGGAGTTGCAAGCAGCAGCAGGAGCCCAAACATGGCTTGAAAGAGACACTGAAGTTGGCAGCAGGAGCCCAAAAATTGGATGAATCACACCCTGGAGTTGCAAGCAGCAGCAGCCCAAACATAGCTTGAAAGAGACACTGGAGTTGGCAGCAGGAGCCCAAAAATTGGATGAATCACACCCTGGAGTTGCAAGCAGCAGCAGGAGCCCAAACTTTGCTTGAAAGAGACACTGGAGTTGGCAGCAGGAGCCCAAAAATTGGCTGAATCACATCCTGGAGTTGCAAGCAGCAGCAGCAGCCCAAACATAGCTTGAAAGAGGCACTGGAGTTGGCAGCAGGAGCCCAAAAATTGGATGAATCACACCCTGGAGTTGCAAGCAGCAGTAGCAGCAGGAGCCCAAACATAGCTTGAAAGAGACACTGGAGTTGGCAGCAGGAGCCCAAAAATTGGATGAATCACACCCTGGAGTTGCAAGCAGCAGCAGGGGCCCAAACATAGCTTGAAAGAGACACTGGAGTTGGCAGCAGGAGCCCAAAAATTGGATGAATCACACCCTGGAGTTGCAAGCAGCAGCAGGAGCCCAAACATAGCTTGAAAGACACACTGGAGTTGGCAGCATGAGCCCAAAAATTGGCTGAATTAAACCCTGGAGTTGCAAGCAGCAGCAGGAGCCCAAACATTACTTTAAAGAGACACTGAAGTTGGCTTAAGGAGCCCAAACATTGGATGAATCACACCCTGGAGTTGCAAGCAGCAGCAGGAGCCCAAACATAGCTTTAAAGAGACACTGGAGTTGGCAGCAGGAGCCCAAAAATTGGATGAATCACACCCTGGCGTTGCAAGCAGCAGCAGCAGGAGCCCAAACATAGCTTGAAAGAGACACTGGAGTTGGCAGCAGGAGCCCAAAAATTGGATGAATCACACCCTGGAGTTGCAAGCAGCAGCAGGAGCCCAAATATTGCTTTAAAGAGACACTGGAGTTGGCAGCAGGAGCCCAAAAATTGGATGAATCACACCCTGGAGTTGCAAGCAGCAGCAGCAGGAACCCAAACATAGCTTGAAAGAGACACTGTAGTTGGCAGCAGGAGCCCAAAAATTGGATGAATCACACCCTGGAGTTGCAAGCAGCAGCAGCAGCAGGAGCCAAACATAGCTTTAAAGAGACACTGGAGTTGGCAGCAGGAGCCCAAAAATTAGATGAATCACACCCGGAGTCACAAGCAGCAGCAGGAGCCCAAACATAGCTTGAAAGAGACACTGGAGTTGGCAGCAGGAGCCCAAAATTGGATGAATCACACCCTGGAGTTGCAAGCAGCAGTAGCAGCAGGAGCCCAAACATTACTTTAAAGAGACACTGGAGTTGGCTTCAGGAGCCCTAAAATTGGCTGAATCACACCCTGGAGCTGCAAGCAGCAGCAGGAGCCCAAACATAGCTTGAAAGAGACACTGGAGTTGGCAGCAGGAGCCCAAAAATTGGATGAATCACACCCTGGAGTTGCAAGCAGCAGCAGGAGCCCAAACATATCTTGAAAGATACACTGGAGCTGGCAGCAGGAGCCCAAAAATTGGATGAATCACACCCTGGAGTTGCAAGCAGCAGGAGCCCAAACATAGCTTGAAAGAGACACTGGAGTTGGCAGCAGGAGCCTTAAAATTGGATGAATCACACCCTGGAGTTGCAAGCAGCAGCAGCAGGAGCCCAAACATAGCTTGAAAGAGACACTAGAGTTGGCAGCAGGAGCCCAAAAATTGGATGAATCACACCCTGGAGTTGTAAGCAGCAGCAGGAGCCCAAACATAGCTGGTAAGAGACACTGGAGTTGGCAGCAGGAGCCCAAAAATTGGATGAATCACACCCTGGAGTTGCAAGCAGCAGCAGCAGCCCAAACATAGCTTGAAAGAGGCACTGGAGTTGGCAGCAGGAGCCCAAAAATTGGATGAATCACACCCTGGAGTTGCAAGCAGCAGTAGCAGCAGGAGCCCAAACATAGCTTGAAAGAGACACTGGAGTTGGCTGCAGGAGCCCAAAAATTGGATGAATCACACCCTGGAGTAGCAAGCAGCAGTAGCAGCAGGAGCCCAAACATAGCTTGAAAGAGACACTGGAGTTGGATGCAGGAGCCCAAAAATTGGATGAATCACACCCTGGAGTTGCAAGCAGCAGCAGGAGCCCAAACATAGCTTGAAAGAGACACTGGAGTTGGCAGCAGGAGCCCAACAATTGGATGAATCACACCCTGGAGTTGCAAGCAGCAGGAGCCCAAACGTAGCTTGAAAGAGACACTGGAGTTGGCAGCAGGAGCCCAAAAATTGGACGAATCACACCCTGGAGTTGCAAGCAGCAGCAGGAGCCCAAATATTGCTTTAAAGAGACACTTGAGTTGGCAGCAGGAGCCCAAAAATTGGATGAATCACACCCTGGAGTTGCAAGCAGCAGCAGCAGGAACCCAAACATAGCTTGAAAGAGACACTGTAGTTGGCAGCAGGAGCCCAAAAATTGGATGAATCACACCCTGGAGTTGCAAGCAGCAGCAGCCCAAACATAGTTTGAAAGAGACACTGGAGTTGGCAGCAGGAGCCCAAAAATTGGATGAATCACACCCTGGAGCTGTAAGCAGCAGCAGCAGCAGGAGCCCAAACATAGCTTTAAAGAGACACTGGAGTTGGCAGCAGGAGCCCAAAAATTAGATGAATCACACCCGGAGTCACAAGCAGCAGCAGGAGCCCAAACATAGCTTGAAAGAGACACTGGAGTTGGCAGCAGGAGCCCAAAATTGGATGAATCACACCCTGGAGTTGCAAGCAGCTGTAGCAGCAGGTGCCCAAACATTACTTTAAAGAGACACTGGAGTTGGCTTCAGGAGCCCAAAAATTGGATGAATCACACCCTGGAGCTGCAAGCAGCAGCAGGAGCCCAAACATAGCTTGAAAGAGACACTGGAGTTGGCAGAAGGAGCCCAAAAATTGGATGAATCACACCCTGGAGCTGCAAGCAGCAGCAGGAGCCCAAACATAGCTTGAAAGAGACACTGGAGCTGGCAGCAGGAGCCCAAAAATTGGATGAATCACACCCTGGAGTTGCAAGCAGCAGCAGGAGCCCAAACATAGCTTGAAAGATACACTGGAGCTGGCAGCAGGAGCCCAAAAATTGGATGAATCACACCCTGGAGTTGCAAGCAGCAGCAGCAGGAGCCCAAACATAGCTTGAAAGAGACACTGGAGTTGGCAGCAGGAGCCTTAAAATTGGATGAATCACACCCTGGAGTTGCAAGCAGCAGCAGGAGTCCAAACTTTGCTTTAAAGAGACACTGGAGTTGGCAGCAGGAGCCCAAAAATTGGATGAATCACACCCTGGAGTTGCAAGCAGCAGCAGCAGGAGCCCAAACATAGCTTGAAAGAGACACTAGAGTTGGCAGCAGGAGCCCAAAAATTGGATGAATCACACCCTGGAGTTGTAAGCAGCAGCAGGAGCCCAAACATAGCTTGAAAGAGACACTGGAGTTGGCAGCAGGAGCCCAAAAATTGGATGAATCACACCCTGGAGTTGCAAGCAGCAGCAGGAGCCCAAACATGGCTTGAAAGAGACACTGAAGTTGGCAGCAGGAGCCCAAAAATTGGATGAATCACACCCTGGAGTTGCAAGCAGCAGCAGCCCAAACATAGCTTGAAAGAGACACTGGAGTTGGCAGCAGGAGCCCAAAAATTGGATGAATCACACCCTGGAGTTGCAAGCAGCAGCAGGAGCCCAAACATAGCTTGAAAGAGACACTAGAGTTGGCAGCAGGAGCCCAAAAATTGGATGAATCACACCCTGGAGTTGTAAGCAGCAGCAGGAGCCCAAACATAGCTTGAAAGAGACACTGGAGTTGGCAGCAGGAGCCCAAAAATTGGATGAATCACACCCTGGAGTTGCAAGCAGCAGCAGGAGCCCAAACATGGCTTGAAAGAGACACTGAAGTTGGCAGCAGGAGCCCAAAAATTGGATGAATCACACCCTGGAGTTGCAAGCAGCAGCAGCCCAAACATAGCTTGAAAGAGACACTGGAGTTGGCAGCAGGAGCCCAAAAATTGGATGAATCACACCCTGGAGTTGCAAGCAGCAGCAGGAGCCCAAACATTACTTTAAAGAGACACTGAAGTTGGCTTAAGGAGCCCAAACATTGGATGAATCACACCCTGGAGTTGCAAGCAGCAGCAGGAGCCCAAACATAGCTTTAAAGAGACACTGGAGTTGGCAGCAGGAGCCCAAACATTGGATGAATCACACCCTGGCGTTGCAAGCAGCAGCAGCAGGAGCCCAAACATAGCTTGAAAGAGACACTGGAGTTGGCAGCAGGAGCCCAAAAATTGGATGAATCACACCCTGGAGTTGCAAGCAGCAGCAGGAGCCCAAATATTGCTTTAAAGAGACACTGGAGTTGGCAGCAGGAGCCCAAAAATTGGATGAATCACACCCTGGAGTTGCAAGCAGCAGCAGCAGGAACCCAAACATAGCTTGAAAGAGACACTGTAGTTGGCAGCAGGAGCCCAAAAATTGGATGAATCACACCCTGGAGTTGCAAGCAGCAGCAGCAGCAGGAGCCAAACATAGCTTTAAAGAGACACTGGAGTTGGCAGCAGGAGCCCAAAAATTAGATGAATCACACCCGGAGTCACAAGCAGCAGCAGGAGCCCAAACATAGCTTGAAAGAGACACTGGAGTTGGCAGCAGGAGCCCAAAATTGGATGAATCACACCCTGGAGTTGCAAGCAGCAGTAGCAGCAGGAGCCCAAACATTACTTTAAAGAGACACTGGAGTTGGCTTCAGGAGCCCTAAAATTGGCTGAATCACACCCTGGAGCTGCAAGCAGCAGCAGGAGCCCAAACATAGCTTGAAAGAGACACTGGAGTTGGCAGCAGGAGCCCAAAAATTGGATGAATCACACCCTGGAGTTGCAAGCAGCAGCAGGAGCCCAAACATATCTTGAAAGATACACTGGAGCTGGCAGCAGGAGCCCAAAAATTGGATGAATCACACCCTGGAGTTGCAAGCAGCAGGAGCCCAAACATAGCTTGAAAGAGACACTGGAGTTGGCAGCAGGAGCCTTAAAATTGGATGAATCACACCCTGGAGTTGCAAGCAGCAGCAGCAGGAGCCCAAACATAGCTTGAAAGAGACACTAGAGTTGGCAGCAGGAGCCCAAAAATTGGATGAATCACACCCTGGAGTTGTAAGCAGCAGCAGGAGCCCAAACATAGCTGGAAAGAGACACTGGAGTTGGCAGCAGGAGCCCAAAAATTGGATGAATCACACCCTGGAGTTGCAAGCAGCAGCAGCAGCCCAAACATAGCTTGAAAGAGGCACTGGAGTTGGCAGCAGGAGTCCAAAAATTGGATGAATCACACCCTGGAGTTGCAAGCAGCAGTAGCAGCAGGAGCCCAAACATAGCTTGAAAGAGACACTGGAGTTGGCTGCAGGAGCCCAAAAATTGGATGAATCACACCCTGGAGTAGCAAGCAGCAGTAGCAGCAGGAGCCCAAACATAGCTTGAAAGAGACACTGGAGTTGGATGCAGGAGCCCAAAAATTGGATGAATCACACCCTGGAGTTGCAAGCAGCAGCAGGAGCCCAAACATAGCTTGAAAGAGACACTGGAGTTGGCAGCAGGAGCCCAACAATTGGATGAATCACACCCTGGAGTTGCAAGCAGCAGGAGCCCAAACGTAGCTTGAAAGAGACACTGGAGTTGGCAGCAGGAGCCCAAAAATTGGACGAATCACACCCTGGAGTTGCAAGCAGCAGCAGGAGCCCAAATATTGCTTTAAAGAGACACTTGAGTTGGCAGCAGGAGCCCAAAAATTGGATGAATCACACCCTGGAGTTGCAAGCAGCAGCAGCAGGAACCCAAACATAGCTTGAAAGAGACACTGTAGTTGGCAGCAGGAGCCCAAAAATTGGATGAATCACACCCTGGAGTTGCAAGCAGCAGCAGCCCAAACATAGTTTGAAAGAGACACTGGAGTTGGCAGCAGGAGCCCAAAAATTGGATGAATCACACCCTGGAGCTGTAAGCAGCAGCAGCAGCAGGAGCCCAAACATAGCTTTAAAGAGACACTGGAGTTGGCAGCAGGAGCCCAAAAATTAGATGAATCACACCCGGAGTCACAAGCAGCAGCAGGAGCCCAAACATAGCTTGAAAGAGACACTGGAGTTGGCAGCAGGAGCCCAAAATTGGATGAATCACACCCTGGAGTTGCAAGCAGCTGTAGCAGCAGGTGCCCAAACATTACTTTAAAGAGACACTGGAGTTGGCTTCAGGAGCCCAAAAATTGGATGAATCACACCCTGGAGCTGCAAGCAGCAGCAGGAGCCCAAACATAGCTTGAAAGAGACACTGGAGTTGGCAGAAGGAGCCCAAAAATTGGATGAATCACACCCTGGAGCTGCAAGCAGCAGCAGGAGCCCAAACATAGCTTGAAAGAGACACTGGAGCTGGCAGCAGGAGCCCAAAAATTGGATGAATCACACCCTGGAGTTGCAAGCAGCAGCAGGAGCCCAAACATAGCTTGAAAGATACACTGGAGCTGGCAGCAGGAGCCCAAAAATTGGATGAATCACACCCTGGAGTTGCAAGCAGCAGCAGCAGGAGCCCAAACATAGCTTGAAAGAGACACTGGAGTTGGCAGCAGGAGCCTTAAAATTGGATGAATCACACCCTGGAGTTGCAAGCAGCAGCAGGAGTCCAAACTTTGCTTTAAAGAGACACTGGAGTTGGCAGCAGGAGCCCAAAAATTGGATGAATCACACCCTGGAGTTGCAAGCAGCAGCAGCAGGAGCCCAAACATAGCTTGAAAGGGGCACTGAAGTTGGCAGCAGGAGGCCTAAAATTGGACGAATCACACCCTGGAGTTGCAAGCAGCAGCAGCAGCCCAAACATAGCTTGAAAGAGACACAGGAGTTGGCAGCAGGAGCCCAAAAATTGGATGAATCACACCCTGAAGTTGCAAGCAGCAGCAGCAGGAGCCCAAACATAGCTTGAAAGAGACACTAGAGTTGGCAGCAGGAGCCCAAAAATTGGATGAATCACACCCTGGAGTTGTAAGCAGCAGCAGGAGCCCAAACATAGCTTGAAAGAGACACTGGAGTTGGCAGCAGGAGCCCAAAAATTGGATGAATCACACCCTGGAGTTGCAAGCAGCAGCCCAAACATAGCTTGAAAGAGGCACTGGAGTTGGCAGCAGGAGCCCAAAAATTGGATGAATCACACCCTGGAGTAGCAAGCAGCAGTAGCAGCAGGAGCCCAAACATAGCTTGAAAGAGACACTGGAGTTGGCTGCAGGAGCCCAAAAATTGGATGAATCACACCCTGGAGTAGCAAGCAGCAGTAGCAGCAGGAGCCCAAACATAGCTTGAAAGAGACACTGGAGTTGGATGCAGGAGCCCAAAAATTGGATGAATCACACCCTGGAGTTGCAAGCAGCAGCAGCAGGAGCCCAAACATAGCTTGAAAGGGGCACTGAAGTTGGCAGCAGGAGGCCTAAAATTGGACGAATCACACCCTGGAGTTGCAAGCAGCAGCAGCAGCCCAAACATAGCTTGAAAGAGACACAGGAGTTGGCAGCAGGAGCCCAAACATAGCTTGAAAGAGACACTGGAGTTGGATGCAGGAGCCCAAAAATTGGATGAATCACACCCTGGAGTAGCAAGCAGCAGTAGCAGCAGGAGCCCAAACATAGCTTGAAAGAGACACTGGAGTTGGATGCAGGAGCCCAAAAATTGGATGAATCACACCCTGGAGTTGCAAGCAGCAGCAGGAGCCCAAACATAGCTTGAACGAGACACTGGAGTTGGCAGCAGGAGCCCAAAAATTGGATGAATCACACCCTGGAGTTGCAAGCAGCAGGAGCCCAAACATAGCTTGAAAGAGACACTGGAGTTGGCAGCAGGAGCCCAAAAATTGGATGAATCACACCCTGGAGTTGCAAGCAGCAGCAGCCCAAACATAGCTTTAAAGAGACACTGGAGTTGGCAGCAGGAGCCCAAAAATTGGATGAATCACACCCTGGAGTTGCAAGCAGCAGCAGGAGCCCAAACATAGCTTGAAAGAGACACTGGAGTTGGCAGCAGGAGCCCAAACATTGGCTGAATCACACCCTGGAGTCGCAAGCAGCAGCAGGAGCCCAAACATAGCTTGAAAGAGACACTGGAGTTGGCAGCAGGAGCCCAAAAATTAGCTGAATTACACCCTGGAGTTGCAAGCAGCAGCAGCAGCTGCAGGAGCCCAAACATTACTTTAAAGAGACACTGGAAATGGCAGCAGCCGCAGCAGGAGCCCTAAAATTGACTGACACACCCTGGAGTTGGCAGCAGCAGCAGCAGGAACCCAGAAATTGGCTGGAAGGCACCCTGAAGTTGGCAGCAGCAGGAGCAGAAACATTAGCTGGAAGGCACACCCTGGAGTTGGCAGCAGCATAAGCAGGAGCCCAAACATTGCTTGAAAGACACCCTGGAGTTGGCAGCAGCAGCAGGAGGCCAAGAATTGGCTGAAAGGCACACCCTGAAGTTGGCATCAGCAGGAGCCCAAAAATTGGTTGGAAGGCACACCCTGAAGTTTGCATCAGCAGGAGCCCAAAAATTGGCCTAAAGACATAAATATGTTTTGCACCATGCTGAATCTAGTCGCATGCATCAGCCATTGGTGGGTGGAAAACCTGGCTGATCCATCCCTGATTCATTTTGACAAAGGTGAGTCTCTCCACAATTTTATTTTACAGACGAGTTCTCCTCGCCGTAACTATGGCCCCCGCCGCACTAAACACCCGCTCAGATGGCACGCTACTTGCCGGGCAGGACAGCTTTTCCAGGGCAAACTCTGCTAATTGCGGCCACAAGCCAAGTTTGGCTGCCCAGAAGTCCAGTGGATCCTCAAGGTGTGTTGGCATGGTCATGTCAAGGTATGACATGACCTGGTGGTTGAGGTCCTGCTCCAGGTCTTCCTGCTGCTCATGAGTAGCCTCACTATGCGGGTGTAGAAAGCTACTCATTAGCGACTGAAGACTGAGGCTGCTGCTGATGGAGCTGCTGCTCCTGCCAACCCCCCCAGCAGCCGTGGCAGTGGAAGGTGAGTGCAGAGCTCCCCCCGAGTCGGACCTGCGAGAGTATGGACCATGGCGCAGATAGGCATCGGCCAACTGACAACGCAGAATGTCTTTGTAGTAGTTCAGTTTGTCCTCCCTCTCGGCGGGTTTAAAAAGTGCCCCCATTTTGTGCCGGAAGCGAGGGTCCAATAAGGTGGACAGCCAGAAGTCATCCCACTGACAAATGGAAACAATTCTGGGGTCACTACGCAAGCACGTGAGCATGCTTCCTGCCATTTGCGCAAATGACTCGGAGGGACTACCTGTCTCCATCTCCACTGCATAATGCCACCGTGTGTCCGTGTGCCTTCCTCAAAACCTTCTAGCTCCTCTGGCTGCTCCTTCTCCTCCTCTCCTGTCCGCTGACTAGATAAACCAGCCATTGCGCCAAGCCTAAACTGTGCTTCACTGGGCCACTCCTCCTCCTCTTCCTCTGACTATGTTGGGGGCTACCGTTCTGACGCTGTAGCTCAATGTGCATGCAAAGTTTCCTTGAAGTTGTTAGGATGTCTTGCAGATGGGGGGAAGACTTCAGAAACCGCTTGACAACCAGATTGAAGACGTGAGCCATGCAGGGGGCATGGGTCAGGCTTCCTTGGCGCAGCGCAGACAAAATCTTCTTCCCATTGTCGGTAACCATGATTCCCATTTTAAGTTTTCTTGGAGTAAGCCATGTTTGGATTTCCTGATTAATACATTTAAACAGTTCCTCCCCTGTGTGACTCAGTTCGCCAAGACAAACCATGTGAAGCACAGCGTGACACCTCCGTGCCCTGCACACATTGTAGACTGGAGGGGCACTGAGACTTTAGCCTACAGTGGAGGGTGAGGAGATGGCGGAGGATGAGGAGGCCGAGTCGCACGGTGTCATAGGCCCAATGGGCAGGGAGCGCGGAGGCCGAAGCGGCGTGACCTGTCCAAGTTGCTGCTGCTGCAAAGGGACCACATTTACCCAGTGGGCCGTAAACGGCATGTACTGTCCCTGACCGTAGTTACGGCTCCAGACGTCGGCGCTGCCATGCACTGTGCTACACACCGACAGCCTCAAGGACTGGCCCACCTTCTGTGCAACAAAAGTGTGCAGTGCTGGTACTGCCTTCTTGGCAAAGAAATGACGGCTTGGGACTCTCCACCTCGGCTCGGCACAAGCCATCAGTTCTCTGAAAGGTGCAGAGTCCACCACCTGAAAAGGGAGCGACTGCAGCACCAACAACTTGGACAGGAGCACATTCAGCTTCTGCGCCATAGGATGAGTGGGCGCATACTTCTGTCTCTTGGACATGGCTTCGCTGAGGGATTGCTGGCGGGATGCATGACTTGGAGGAGGAGGAGCAGGAGCGACAGAGGATGGGTATGACGCACAGCTGCCTTAGGCTGAGGTGCTGGAGCCTTGGCTGGCAGAAATTGGGAGCGGCGTGCCACTTGGTGAGGAAGCAGGCTGGACCACCTCTTCGGAGCCTCGGTTCTCCCAGGCCGCTTTATGGTGATGCATCATATGTTGACGCAGGGCTGTGGTGCCAACATTTGGGCCCTGGCCATGCTTCACCTTCTGCCTACATATCTTGCATGTGGCCATGTTACCCTCCTGCGGATGCTTCAGGAAAAACTGCCACACTACCGAGTAGCTACTTTTCCCACCAACAGGCCGCAGATTCACTGCTACTGTCGCCAACTCCAGGAACCCCTGCTCCACTATCTCCCGATAAGATAGCCTGCCGCGCAGCAGGTGCTCTACCTCGGCCCCGGCCCCGTTTGGCTCCAGGCTTTACAATTGTGCCCCCATGCTGACTGCCAACCATGCTGCTAACACCTTGCTGCCTCAGCTGCTGACTCCGGGGCAACCTGCGCCCCTCTTCTCCTGATGATGACAATGAAGCCCCTTCATCACCCGGTTCCCAAGTGTGATCGGCTTCATCATCATCATCATCACCGAGTTGTGGCTGCACGTCACTGATGTTCTCGGTTTCCTCAACAGTGTCTGGCGCAGGAGCTGGAACGCTCGCAACACCCACGACACTGTCCACATCACTATTTGTCTGCCTAGCTAAAGAAGCCACCTCCATTTCTTGGCTGGGCAGTAGCTGCTGACTGTCCTCTATCTGATCGTCCTCCTCACTAAAGAGTGGAGCTGAACCCAAAGCATAGGATACGTTGCTGGGGGAGGGAACGGCGTAGGACAGAGGAAATGGGAGGACAGGGACTGCTCTCGGGGCATGCCAACTCAGGGTTGTGTCAGAGGAACCTACCGACCCTAGATTGGGGGTTTCAGATGTAACTTGTGATGATGTTGATGAGCGCGTTAACCAATCTACCACGGCAGATGCCTTACTGGTGGAGACACGACCGCTAGCAGATACTGGCAGTTCAGGTCTCTCACCGTGACTCCTGCTGCCACTTGCTCCTAGTCTGCTGCGACCTCTGCCTGCTGAATCTTGGCCTCTGCCACTCCTCTTTGAACGTCCTTGCACTTGTGTGCCTGACATTTTTATGTATTTGAAATGCCCAATAGGTACGATAAAAAATGTGTTTACTTTAAAAAGAAGAAGCTAAATAAAGTGAGGGACTGCTTCTCTGCACCAATTGGCAATATGAGATACCCTGCGGCCTAGTGTTTTGGCAGCAGACCAAAAACTAATTCAAAATGCAATACTTTGATTAAGCTGAGGAAGGATCAACAAGCGTATTTAGTATAACAGATAGGCTGTTAAGTGCAGGTTTGGGATGCCCTGCGGCCTGGTGTTTTTTTTTGTTAAAGGCAGACCAAAAACCAATTCAAAATGCAATACTTTGATTAAGCTGAGGAAGAATCAACAAGCGCATTTAGTATAACAGATAGGCTGCCTAATGCAGGTTTGGGATGCCCTGCGGCCTGGTGTTTTGTTAAAGGCAGACCAAAAACTAATTCTAAATGCAATACTTTGATTAAGCTGAGGAAGGATCAACAAGCGTATTTAGTATAACAGATAGTCTGCTAAGTGCAGGTTTGGGATGCCCTGCGGCCTGGTGTTTTTTTTGTTAAAGGCAGACCAAAAACCAATTCAAAATGCAATACTTTGATTAAGCTGAGGAAGGATCAACAAGCGTATTTAGTATAACAGATAGACTGCTAAGTGCAGGTTTGGGATGCCCTGCGGCCTGGTGTTTTTTTTTGTTAAAGGCAGACCAAAAACCAATTCAAAATGCAATACTTTGATTAAGCTGAGGAAGGATCAACTAGCCTATTTAGTATAACAGACAGGCTGCCTAATGCAGGTTTGGGATGCCCTGCGGCCTGGTGTTTTTTTTTGTTAAAGGCAGACCAAAAACCAATTCAAAATGCAATACTTTGATTAAGCTGAGGAAGGATCAACAAGCGTATTTAGTATAACAGATAGGCTGCCTAATGCAGGTTTGGGATGTCCTGTGGCCTGGTGTTTTTTTTGTTAAAGGCAGACCAAAAACCAATTCAAAATGCAATACTTTGATTAAGCTGAGGAAGGATCAACAAGTGTATTTAGTATAACAGATAGGCTGCCTAATGCAGGTTTGGGATGCCCTGCGGCCTGGTGTTTTTTTTTGTTAAAGGCAGACCAAAAACCAATTCAAAATGCAATACTTTGATTAAGCTGAGGAAGGATCAACAAGTGTATTTAGTATAACAGATAGGCTGCTAAGTGCAGGTTTGGGATGCCCTGCGGCCTGGTATTTTTTTTGTTAAAGGCAGACCAAAAACCAATTCAAAGTGCAATACTTTGATTAAGCTGAGGAAGGATTAACAAGCGTATTTAGTATAACAGATAGGCTGCCTAATGCAGGTTTGGGATGCCCTGTGGCCTGGTGTTTTTTTATTAAAGGCAGACCAAAAACCAATTCAAAATGCAATACTTTGATTAAGCTGAGGAAGGATCAACAAGCGTATTTAGTATAACAGATAGGCTGCCTAATGCAGGTTTGGGATGCCCTGCGGCCTGGTGTTTTTTTTTGTTAAAGGCAGACCAAAAACCAATTCAAAATGCAATACTTTGATTAAGCTGAGGAAGGATCAACAAGCGTATTTAGTATAACAGATAGGCTGCATAATGCAGGTTTGGGATGCCCTGCGGCCTGGTGTTTTTTTTGTTAAAGGCAGACCAAAAACCAATTCAAAATGCAATACTTTGATTAAGCTGAGGAAGGATCAACAAGCGTATTTAGTATAACAGATAGGCTGCCTAATGCAGGTTTGGGATGCCCTGCGGCCTGGTGTTTTTTTTTGTTAAAGACAGACCAAAAACCAATTCAAAATGCAATACTTTGATTAAGCTGAGGAAGTATCAACAAGCGTATTTAGTATAACAGATAGGCTGCTAAGTGCAGGTTTGGGATACCCAGGTGGGCTGGTGTTTTTTTTGTTAAAGGCAGACCAAAAAATATTTAAACTAATCCAGTTATATATTATGATAAATGCTTGTGTGTAACAAATAGGGTTAAATAAGCCACTGCATAGATGGCATGCACAGTGGCAAGGCAGATTTACAGCACAAAGAACTGAAATCGAATTGAAAACTGATCTGGCTAATGAAAAAAAAAAATTTTCACTGTCACTTCTAAGCTGTCCCTGGCTGGATGGGTCCGGTTTTTCCCTATCTTTCCCTGTCTACCTCTCTGTCTGCCTCTCTGACTCTCCCTACCTATCTCTAACTCTCTGTCCCTGTCTCTAACTAGCTGTGCTCTGGCCGCAATGCAAGGCTGAAATGCGCACAAGCAAGATGCCCGCCGCTTTATATAGCACGGTGACGTCACCGGGCTTCCTGGCTGCTGATAGGCTGCATGTGACTTACGCATGATACCTTGCCACCATCCACCATTTAAGAATGCCTGTAATTGAAATAAATGGAGTTTAAAGGAAACCTCGATCGAATGATCCAATCGCGGGGAAATTCGGATTCATTCAGAATCGAATTTTCCATGAAATTCGGAACAAATCCGGGTTCGTCCGGATCGATTCGCTCATCCCTAGTTATAGACACCAGGTGGATGTAAAAGTCACAAAACGTCTCTATATGCCGCAATGGAAAGCTAATATACAGACCAAAAGTTAGAGCTTTTTTGGCCTCAGCGGCATCCAATGTGCGATTTAAGAATGAAAAGAAATGGCAGCGTTAATGCGGACGCCAGCTAGCATCTTTTTCAACTCTGGTGTCGAAAAGGTTGCAGAGCCGGCGCTCTGGTTACAGCAGCGTCCTACTTCCGCTATAGGTCAAGATCCCATAGAGCACAATGGGCAGAACTGGATTGAAGTGTTTTATGCTTATAAATAATATTACACGCATTGCTTTGTACAGAACTTGCATTGGAACTTGTCAATAATGGAAACGCAGGACCTAGATGTCACAAACTGTATTTTTTGGGGGGTTAATAAAATTAATTTCAATGAGTTCTTTTGCTTAACAAGAACTAAAACGCAGCAGAAACACACTGGAGTTTGTCCCCTTTGTCCCCAACAGAGATTTCTTGTAACTCTAATGATTAACTGCTAAGCAGCGTCAAAGAGTTTAAGGAGGAAAAAAATAATAAATATGCTGGGGAGTGCCGGAAAAACTGAGGTATTATTGAGGGGTTTGGTGCGGGCTGGGGGCTATACAGTATATTTGTCCAGGCCAGGCTATTCCTTTCTATTCTCTATTCCCTGCCGGGGGGCTCCAGTGAAGACTCAGGTTGCTCTATAATTTTGGGCTCATAGTTGAGTGTTGGATTCTGGACTGGAATCTCCTGTGCTGATTCTGTTACAGCAGTATAGCCTTTATTCCCCCGCAATGAAAATTCTCCTATTGTCTATGAATAATATATATGTATATGTTTTGGGTCTCGGAGCCATGTATCTGTTAATATTGCCCCTGGCTGTAAAGCCATTGCATTATATTGGAAGTAGGTAAATGCTCCTGAATTATCACTGTTAATAATGGATGACATGCTGCCTAAATACATACTGGTTGCAGGGCCGGCGCCAGCACAGGGCAAACCTGGGCAATTGCCAGGGCCCCTGGGTTCTTCAAGGGCCCACTCAGGCTCACACTTGGCCCTGGTATTATTTAATAGTGGACCCAGCCACTGAATGCCCGGTGTTGTGTGCAGACCTGCTCATGGCCTCAGCAACATGGGACGATTAGCAACAATGGAGAAGGTGGCATGGAATGGAGGCCATTGCTGGAAGTGCAGAAGGTGGTGAGAAACAGGTGACAGCTGACAAGGACTGGAGGCAGGGGAGGATCCATTTGTGGCAGCGGAGCTGAAAGGTGACATAATGTGTATCACTACTTTGGGGCCTATTAAGACTCTCTTGCCCAAGGGCCCCCACAATTCTGGAGCCAGCCCTGCCGGCTTGTACACCCAAGTCTTGTCCTGGGGAATTAGATAAGGGTTGTATAAGGTTGTTGGAAAAACATTATGAAGTACTGAATGTTAGATAAAATTGTAATTTTTAATTGTTAATCATAACAGGGTACGAGAGGGATTCACAAAAGCATAAATAAAGATAAGCGAACATGGGACTCCCCTTACCGCAAATAATTACAACATCTAATAGCATGTAATTTTATAATTAAAATTCATGTTTTACATAAATTCATCTAAAATCATTTGCACCAACCATTGACATTAATGCAGTCCCACACCCATTTTCTACATAACGGGTGACAGTCTTGGGGGGGGGGGCAAGCAGATTGCTGGATCCTGCTTTCACGCTGGGCACGCCGCTCCCGCGCCCAGCCATTCTGATAGGTTGGGTGTGGGCGTGTGCACAGCTACAGGGTTATTATACCGGCGACCCCAAGGGTTTCACACAGCAAGGCACCCTGCTTCAGAATGCCCTGGGAGTAGGCTAGCATCCGGCCTAGAAGATTCCAGGGCAGCCAGGTGCAGGTTTTCATCTGCTTTTAAAGATGTGGTCCCCTATTAAAACAAGAGTTGTTTTTTTTGTTTTTTGTTTTAATTGTTAGTTGACTATTGCTATATTTCACCTAGTTAGAAATGGGCTTCCTTGGCGGTTGTATATATGTAGATATTTTTGTGCCCAAATTTACCCTGGTGATTCATGAGGCTGACACAATCTACATTAAGGGGGTTATTTAAGAAACAGTAACGTGCTAAAATCCAGTACACCTGCTCTTGCATCTGCTAAAATCCAGTACACTTGCTCTTGCAACCACTCAAAATGAAGCACCACTTCAATGTTTTACTCGCAGCCATCTTGAAACTCCCCAGATAATTCATTTCTCAGCATCCTAGCTGTGCTACTGCCTGGATTTAACCAACATAACCCACAATGCACAGCGGCAGGAAACCCAGAAGCACTTCCTCTTTGAAGGCCACTGGCAGATCCATAGGACGCCATTGGGGGGGGGGGAATCTACCACAGCAGGAGATACAGTACAAAAAGGTAATTTCATGTTTATGTGCTGCAATCTGAATAGTAATAACTGGCCATTGGAATGGTATGATTGGAACTGCGAGGTTAGAGGTTAATGTGAGGTGGGAAGTATTGGGCAAGAGGTGAGGGGTTAATGTGAGGTGGGAAGTATTGGGCAAGAGGTGAGGGGTTAATGTGAGGTGGGAAGTATTGGGCAAGAGGTGAGTGGTTAATGTGAGGAGGTAAGTATTGGGCAAGAGGTGAGTGGTTAATGTGAGGAGGTAAGTATTGGGCAAGAGGTGAGGGGTTAATGTGAGGTGGGAAGTATTGGGCAAGAGGTGAGAGGTTAATGTGAGGTGGGAAGTAGTAGGCCAGAGGTGAGGGGTTAATGTGAGGTGGGAAGTATTGGGCAAGAGGTGAGGGGTTAATGTGAGGTGGGAAGTATTGGGCAAGAGGTGAGGGGGTAATGTGAGGTGGGAAGTATTGGGCAAGAGATGAGTGGTTAATGTGAGGTGGGAAGTATTGGGCAAGAGGTGAGGGGTTAATGTGAGGTGGGAAGTATTGGGCAAGATGTGAGAGGTTAATGTGAGGTGGGAAGTAGTAGTCAAGAGGTGAGGGGTTAATGTGAGGTGGGAAGTATTGGGCAAGAGGTGAGGGGTTAATGTGAGGTGGGAAGTATTGGGCAAGAGGTGAGAGGTTAATGTGAGGTGGGAAGTAGTAGTCAAGAGGTGAGGGGTTAATGTGAGGTGGGAAGTATTGGGCAAGAGGTGAGGGGTTAATGTGAGGTGGGAAGTATTGGGCAAGAGGTGAGAGGTTAATGTGAGGTGGGAAGTATTGGGCAAGAGGTGAGGGGTTAATGTGAGGTGGGAAGTAGTAGTCAAGAGGTGAGGGGTTGATATGAGGTGAGAAGTAGTGGGCAAGAGGTGAGGCAGGAAGTAGTGGTCAAATGTGTGTGGGGGGGGGTTGATGTGAGGCAGGGAGTAGTGAGCAAGTGTGGAAGTGGGCTGATGTGTGGAAGGATGCAGTGGGCAAGAGGTGAGGCAGGAAGAAATGGGCATCAAAAGATTATTTTGGCTGAGGTGAGATGAGGTAAGGAGAGGTGGATAGAGATGGCCAAGAGGTGCCTGGGGGCCACAAGTGATGGCTATGCAAGCTGCATGTGGCCCCCGGCCAGCAGGTTGTGCATCCTTGATATAAAGCATATTTTTACCAGCTGTTGTTGTTGTTTTTGCTGTTGAGGCCTGTACTCATGGCCAACCTTTGCGGTGTGCAAACTGTGTGCCATCCCCGTTCCTCCCGGGGCCAGGAAAATTATTTTCATAGTTTTTCGTCTTCATTCTACTTTCTTCCCCATTACCTCCTTCTCTTTTTTCCACATTTGCTCCATCTTTCTTCTACCCCTGTTGGTTGCCGCCCAGCTGCTTCCGCTGGGATTGTTTGTCGTCATTCACGCAGCCTATGTGTGAATAAATGTTGCCCCAACGCTGTGTTGAAGCCAGCTTCAGCCAGCAGTGTATCTGCCACCTGTCCACCCACCCGGGGCAAAAGAAGCATTGGAATGTATCTTGTTGTTGTTGCACACAGCTCAGTAGCCAGGAAGAAGGCAAGCAGGGAATGAAGAGAGAAGAGATGTTGGGAGACTGAGAAGACTAGAGGGAAGGCAGTGGGAGGTATGCGACAAAGTGTGTGTGTGTGTGTGTGTGTGTGTGTGTGTGTTTCTCTTCTTTCTGCAGCCCGCTCTCTTCCCTTGCTTCTTTGCTCCAGCCCAACTTACCTAGCCTCACCTTCACCAATCTGCCTACTTACTCATTCACTACTCATGCGCATGCTGCACCTTTGCTATCCTCTAGCTGAGTTGCATACATGTGCCAGTCATTTCTAAATGGCTATGTGGGCACTCTGGGGTGTGGCACACACGCCATTTATCCCTACTAGCTGATCTGTTGTTAGATTAGAACAATGAATGGAGAGAGCAAGACATATGCCGTGGGATCAAAGGAAGGTACGTTTTTAATGGCGATCCCAGGACATTTACACAGCAGGGCATCCCAAATTGAAGGGGGTTGTGTAGCAGGGAGGCACCAGTCCAAAGTCTGCTTTGGGGCCCATAGGATTGTAGTTATACCACTGCTAGAGGGTGATTCAGCAACAGTGAAATTCTCAGCCTTTTTTCTCATAAAGTGATTTTTCTACTACCATGAAATTTTTGTTCAACCTTTTTGAATGGAGACCCAAATCTCTTTTTTCAAATGATCCATATTTTTCTTTTCCAGATTCCCTACATCTCACTCTACTTTCCACATTATTTGTTCTTTCTCTTTTCCATATTTGCTTCTTCTTTTCTTTTGCACATTCACTCCATCACTCCATCTTGTCATACTCAACCCATTTCCTACTCTTTGCACCTTTTCTATGTATTTCTCTTTTTACCATCCCTATTTTTTCTCTTGTGTCAGTATTCTTCAAAACAGTGGTTCTCAACTTTTTTATCCCAAGCACCCCCTAGCAACAAGAAGTTCCAAACAAGTACCCCAAAACTGGGAATAAATTATAAATGGTACCAAAATAAATAGACCACAGGCCTAAGCAAGATGGGGTTAGTTTTTACTTGTAAAATAATATACCATACCAGTCAGACACCCCCTGAAGGTTTGCCCCGGAACACTGGCGCATACCCCTGGGGGTAAGTGTAAGCAGGTTGAGAAACAGTGCTCTACAACACATTCTACATTCTGTTACTTTCTTTTGCATTTTGCTTTCTCCATGTATCTCCATATTCCAGTCTCCATATTTTCAGTGCTTTCTCTTTTTCCACATTCCCTTCATCTCTCTCTGTTTTTCATGTTCTTTTTATCTCTCTTGTTTCCTGAATCCCCCGACCTCTTCCCCTTTTGCTATGAGCCAGTGTAAGTATTAGTGGCACCAGCCTGAAAGCGTGCCCAAGGTGACATTTACCCTTATGCCCCCCTGCCTGTACTGAACACCAGGGCAGCTATTTTGCAGTGCCTGTAACAAAAAATGTACCTTCCCTGCTTAACAGCAGATTTCCTTTGACTAGGGGGTTCACATTACCAGTCATGACCAATTGCTTGGGTTATGAACCCCTTTGAAGAGACTCTTCCAGGTACTTCTCTATCTAATGGGACTGTCCAGGCTAAGGGGGTTATTTAAGAAGGGATAACACCTCGTAGCAGCAGGCAGCATCTGGTGAACGCTGGGTGGTGTATGAAAAACCACGTTTATGAAAGTGAATCTGGTGAGCGACTCACTTGCTCAAATCATTGTGTGACCTCTCCTGGCTGCAAACAAACACTTTTAGAATTTTTTTTTTACTTTTTATATTTTTATGTAGAATTGTCAGAGGTCTGGCACTAAAGCATTAATGTCACAGCGTTAAAACAATGTCATTCCATGTATTTACTTTGTTACTGGTGGATATGTGTTCAAAAACAGACTTTAATCCCACAGTGTCTGGCGCTCTATGCTACAGTGACCAGATTTAGAGCGCTGACGCTGTGTGTGTGTTCTTTTTTGATAAGTATGGTGTGGAGCGCTGAGAGTAGGTCGTATTGAGCTGCCGCTACCTTTCGCTCCCTGGAGCGCTGTACTGGTGTTAGAGCACCTAACATACATCACATTCATCAATGCGGGCCAGGTTACTACAGCGACTGAGGCGCTATGGCCCTTATTCATCAAGCGATAGCGCCAGGTAGTGTCCGACGAGCGCCAGGTAGCGGCAGCTAACGGCGACTACCGACTCAAGTACGCCCGGCGGCGGTCACAATGACGCATTTATCAAGCAAAATGAGGCTAGCGACGGCGAGAGCGACGGCTAGCGCGGCATTCATCATGAAGCCGCCTGGACCGAACAGCGCAGCTGCAAATTCCCTCACAGCGCCAGGTATGAGCTGTCGCTCCCTGGCGATGTCCAATGCATTTCAATGGAGCAATCTATAATAATTCATGATTAATTGGTAATAATTTTTTTTTTTTTTTTTTTAATGTCAAAAAATCGGAGAACACTTCTGCAATGTTAGGATTTATTTTTAAGTCAAAAATAAAAAATAAAAAAAATTTGTGCAGAATTGATCTAACAGGTCTGAGATTAATGTATTCATATAACAAAATGATTCTAAAAACATGTCTAATGTTACATTCAAAAAATATGGTTGTTTAGGGGTTAAAAACTAGTTAATACAGATCGCCGCCAGCGTTCTGGGGTTTAAACAAGGAATGGACAGCGACAGCACATTCGGAGCGTGATTTGTTGATGAATATGAAGCTAGCCGTTCGCTCTGGCCATTCGTTGTCAGGCGCTCACATACAACGCTGGACCTGTGAAACAGCGACTCCCCAGCCCGTATTCAACATTACCGCATACCGACTGAGTCGCTGTCATCAAGCTAATGCCGGCCAAGCACAGCGAATACTGGCTGGCGCTGAAAAAATCACGCTACAGTCGCTCATCTGTCGCTACCTGGCGCTATTGATGAATCGGCCTCCCCGTTACAGTGCCCGATACATGTTTACAGCGTCCACTAGAAGTCGCTCTAAGCGCCGCTAAACAGACACTCATCTGCCGATACCTGGCGTTAGTAGTGAATCAGACTCCATGTGTAAAAACAAATAAGGGTCGATTCAAAGAAACATGTAACAGCTTGGATTTTGGTGCCGATCATCCTATTTTTCCCGTACGCTCGTGCGTTCGTATGAACTTGCGAGTGATTCTATAAGCAAATACGTTTCTATCCTAAAATGTACGTCCGTTCGTATGGCAGTTCGGGAATCAGACCTATGTCAGTTTCCATCCTGAATTTTCAGTTTCATTTCTCAGGTTGCAACATTGGTTTTGCCCTTTTTCCTTTGTTGTCTGGACGTAAATTCTTCTGATCTTGCGGCTGCGCACTACAAACTTACCTCATTAAAGTGCATTCTAAATATTTGGTCTTTTATTTTTCTTTATTTCATTCATTTTGTAGTAACCAACCATTAATGAATGCATTTGCATAAGTAAATCTTACTTTGTTTAATTTTTAGTTAACTTGCATTTTTTACTTGTGGATTTTATTTTAATATTTTGGCTTCAAATGGTACAACTTAAACCTCTACATACAGATTGCTCTCAAATATAAAAAAACACCCAGCAACTTCTGCATGTTATGAGCCTAGAAACAGCCAAGATGGCGGCTCAGGTATTCTCGGGCAGCCTGCAAACAGAAAGGGCCTTGTGACTGTGTTGCTCTGCATTCTTTGATTTCTGACCTTTCCGTGCCCCCAGCTCTGCTGTGTCTGTGCAAAATACAGCAGTAACCCATATCCTGCACTTTATCCCGCTCTCCTCTCCTGAGTAAGTGTGATGCATCTGACCAAAGATGTGCTTAAATAATTAAACAAAGCAAAGGTAAACAACTACACCAATAAATGCAATCTAAAAATATAGTACATCAATTTTAAAATAAATAACAAAGGACATAAGTTTCTTTAATTAACGCAAATATATTGCAAAATAAAGGTTTACATGCAAAGGACTAATTAAGGTCCACATTAAAATGCTTTTATAAGGCATACATGAATCAGGTATGCATTGCCATACAATTTATGGCCTCGGCCATGCTGATACATGCAGTTCATTGGAGCTCAAGACGCGCAGACTCCTCCACATAGCCAAAAAACCTGTTCAAGAACAGCAATCCGACTGCTAAAAGGTGTCGGCAGTGGCTTTCTTTTAAAACGTATTTAGAGGTTGGAAAACTGTTCTCTGAATCACACCTAAACACATCCGAGTATCCTAAGTTTTACGTTTTGATCCAAAGTTTTAGGATTTGATCCTAAGTTTTACGTTTTGATCCTAAAATTTAGGAACGAACTTCCGATGATCGTAAGAGCATATACGCATTCGTACGTAGGCTCGTGCGAGTCGGAAATGGCCAAAAAAACAGGAAAAAATGACTAACACCCACCCAAACTTACGATTTTCGATCCGAAATCAATTAACCTTTGCTCTTTGAATCGAGGGGATAGTGTCAGACCCTTCTGTAGTCCGGCATTGACATGTTCCACTCAGTCTAATGCAAGAGGGGTGTAGATAGGTCCACCTTTCAAACCTAAAAAGACATGGTCATGAATAAGTAATAATCAGAGGCTGGGCTACAGGAAATTAATCAAATCTCAGGAACTAAAGCTTTATTGAGCAGCATACCACGATGAAGCCTCTTCATGCAGGTAATCAAACAATCACACATAGCCTGCTAAATATCCTTTGACGATTAATATAAATTCACAGGAGGCCTGGCAAGATCAAATCATCCATTTTCTTTGGCATTATTCATGTGTTTTGGTGCACATTAAAGCATTGCAGGCTTCTATCTCTGCACCCACCCAGTCCTGCTGCCAGTGCACAAGCTCATGTTGCCTGAACCAGTATAACCATTTTCCCAGTATATGGAAAGAAAAAACCTGAATAGCTCCTATTGTTACTGGTCCCACCCACTGCATACCCCCTTACTTCTCAATCACTTTAATCTCTCAAAGTTTCGAATGGGAGCAGTAATCCCTGGCCGTATGTTTATCAGTTTAATAATTTATACCAAGAGTGGGATAACCCACTTGGACCTCACTAGTCAGGATAATAGCCTCCTACAACCATTTACTATTCAATTCCGATTCATATAAAGTAAATCATTTTTACTGTATCAAAATTGCACAGACATTATATACATTACAAGAAATGTTTTTCTCCTGTATAGCTGTTATTGTTAGGTTGATGTAAAAATTTGTGGTTGATGCCTCCAACGCATTTCACCTAACTGACTGTTTTTTTTTGCTTTCCATTATAATCATATGCCTTTAGGGATAATTTACTTGTCCTTCTACAATGTCCTTCTGTGCAATATAGAATCACAAGCAGACACAAGATAAAGCTCAGTTCTTATTGTAGCTGATGTTCTTGCTTTTAAGGTGCTACAGCAGGCAAAGGTAATTGTTACGCCATTGTGTCAGGCTACGTTTGGCACTGTCCTAAACTGTTTTACATTTTTAAATTGAAGAAGAAATGGCTGAAATATTGAGGTTTATGGGTTCACAATATGATTTCTCTTATGGGTGGTCTCTTGGCTATGTGATGCTGCATAATAATTGGCAAAGGAGGAGGCGGAGGGAGGAGGAGGGAGGGACCAGTAATCCTGTCCTGCTCTGCTGAGCTGATTGGGGGACGGGATGAAAAAGAGAATGTTATTTGGCTGAACCTGTAACCCCCAATATTTCGGCTATTTCTGCTTCAATTTAAAAACGAAAACAGTATAGCCCGATCCATTGGTGTAACAATTACCTTTGCCAGTATCACTTTAAAGAGATGACCCTCTCCCAGCTCCCATCCCTGCCCCCTCCCATGTGCCACAGACAGGTTATATACATTTATATACAATAACACTCACTTGTTCCCAGCTTTTGGCCACTCTCATGCTGGAAGCCTTGCACTGAAGTCCCGGCTTTTGGTCTTTTGAGCTGCGGAAGATCATCGACAGCTACATCTCACATTCGCAGCATCAGTGAATCAGTGACAAGACAATCTGCAGTAGCAGCCACTGCAGAGACCAGGGCTAGGAAGTGAGATGGGAAGGGGCGGGCTAATCATTTATGCGTCCACATGCAAAGTTGTGTAACACACCTTGAACAAATGTGATCCTATTGCAATAAAAAATTAGCCATTCTGGTTTTGTTTCCACCCCAGCATGTATATGACACCCGACTATGAAAATTAGAGATGAGCGAACTTTTGAAAAGTTCGATTCGGCCGATTCGCCGAATTTCACAAAGAAATTCGGGTTCGGCCGAATCGAACTTTTACGAAGTTCCCCATCTAAAATGCCGGCATGGTGGGAGCGGAGCCGGCCGGCGGGCCGGTAAAGCCGGCCGGCCCGCTCCCACCATGCCAGCATTTAAAAAACAAAAAAAAGCATTTTTGCCGGCATGGTGGGAGCGGAGCCGGCCCGCTCCCACCATGCCGGCAAAAATGCTTTTTTTTTTTGTTTTTGTTTTTTAAATGCCGGCATGGTGGGAGCGAAAAGAAATTCGGGTTCGGACGAATCGAACTTTTACGAAGTTCCCCATCTAAAATGCCGGCATGGTGGGAGCGGGGCCGGCCCGCTCCCACCATGCCAGCATTTAAAAAACAAAAAAAACAAAAAAAAGCATTTTTGCCGGCATGGTGGGAGCGGGCCGGCCCGCTCCCACCATGCCGGCAAAAATGCTTTTTTTTTTTTTGTTTTGTTTTTTAAATGCCGGCATGGTGGGAGCGGGCCGGCCGGCTTTACCGGCCCGCCGGCCGGCTCCGCTGTCAGCGGGCCGGCTTCGCCGCCCCGCTGACAGCGGAACCGGCCGGCCCGCTACCACCATGCCGGCTTATTTTTTTAATTTCAGGAAAAATTCGATCGGCACGAACCACAAAATATTCGGGTTCGTGCCGAATCTAATATTTCCTGAAATTCGGAGCGAATTCCGGTTCGTCCGAACCGGTTCGCTCATCTCTAATGAAAATGATACCCCACTCCAGCATGAATATGACACCTCACCGTGAAAATGATACGCCACCCCAACATGTAAATTACATCCCACTCAAACGTGAACATGACACCCCACCATAAAAATGATACCCCGCCCCGAAAGGAATATGACACAGTACCAAGAATATGACACCCCACCCCAACATGACTATGACACTCCCTACCAGCAAATTACCTTTCTTTGATTTGCCTGGCAGAGGTCTCAGATGATGGTAATGCATTTTGCTGTGCTCTCTGTCTGAACCCCTATTTTTGCCCTGCTCCCCTAAAAAGAGGTGGCATGAAACATTACATACATCTCTGTACATTAAACCATAAAGCTGTATATAATAAGGGACAGCAGCTACACAGTTAATAAGCAGAAGTTGCTGGAAGTTGCATCACAGGGAGAGGCCCAGTGCAGTCTGGGAAAACAGAGATGATATATATCTGCTACTTTCTGGTATAGCCAGTAGTTTGTGTAGTGTGGTGCAGCATGTAATGCAGTTTCAGCCTGATTGCACCAGAGTTGTAGTACAGTGCATCTGAGCCTGCATCTGAGCCAGCTTAAACCGGAGCGAGTACAAGGCTTAGTAAAGCAACTAGAGAGAGAACGTGGAATCGAGAGACCCTTTTGGGGAAATTAATACACACAGTAGAAAAGGAGAAAAGGACAGTGTGACTGTAAGAGAATCCATTTGAGTCTAGTAGGATCCGGGGGCAGTACACTGAAGACCATCAGAAAGAAACTGAAAGTTTTGTAGTCCCAGCCCCTAGTGAGACCGTGGTTGCAGAGACTGTCATTGTTTAAACTGAAGCTGCTGAACAGAGAGTGTTGTGTGGAATAAAGTTGCAGAAAGAGACTGTTGAACTGAGTGTGTACTGACTCTGCAGCCCCATACCCAAGTTCCCTCAGAATCCTAACGAATCTGTGAACAATACCCGCCCGCCGCCCAGTCCTGTTAGTGGTGTGTGGGCAACACCTGCTCTTTTCTGAAGATCACCATAAAGCTGTGCAGTGCAAAGATGGGAGTTAAGCAGGTGAACCCCTATATCTGTGCTGTACCTATTTCTGGTGGCAAATGTGGGCTGGGACGTGGCCTGCTTCTTACTGTTAAACTGGTGAATGGCTCAGATACCTCCTGCGTCATCCTTCCCGCTCTTGCCTTGCTTCTGCATTTCACACGCCAGTGATATAGGCAGCAGGGAACAGGGAAGGAGGCAGGTAGGATGACCTTTCTGACATGAACAGTATGCACAAAAGTACTCACTCCTATGTCAGTTGGGTGAATAACCACAAGCATTCAAGTGGGATGGCAAAGTGGCATTGTGTTATTGTCAGTGTGGTGGATCGTCCCAAATCGGAATGCTCCCTTTGCTGTGGGGGTGAGAGGTCAATTTTAAATATGGTTTATCTTGTCCATGTTGGGCAGGGGGCGGGAGGGCATACAATTCAGCGGCGCTGGCTGCTGAAACACTCCAGACAGCAAAGGGTGCACAGCCCTACTCACACCAGGACTGCTGCTCTCCTCCACAGCTTATGTTCTGACCACTTCCTAAGCCTGTCAGAGGGGGAGCCTGAAGTGTGTGCAGAGAACAGGTGCCTATTCAGCCCGCAAGGCAGCATGGTTTACCATGAAGTTTACCATGGTATTCGAGCCATGTTGGCACCCCCTGGAGGCAGGCTCTGACATGCGCCCTGTGCATGCTCTCCTGTTGCACACACTAAATGCTGTCCCCTTGCAATGCATGTTCTGCAGAGCTTCGGGGGGCCCTGAAGGAACAATGTATTTGCATGTGTAGCGTTATGGGTAAGCACGCCACTGGGGATGGGAGGTGTCTGGCAAGACTTTGGGCATTAGGTTCACTTTAACAGGGGGGTGTCGCTACTTGGACCTTACCAAACAAGACTTTTGAAACCTAAACACACAGAGGATTTTTTACAGCCCATTTAGAATCAAAATATGACAAAGTAGATGTTATTTTATCAATAAATGGAACACAAGCTTGATATAATGTATAAGTAAAACATCCATAAAAGCTTTTTTAAAAATGAAGGGACTGGGAATAGTCATTATCAAAGGCAGGATATAAATTTTGCTTCTATTTTTAATGCTTTACATTTCTTGCCCAAACATGCAAGATTTTTTAGAGTGACATGTTGACTGTACAATTGCAATTTTGCTCTGTAGGTATGTTTTCATTATCTGTGTGCTCCCTCTTGCTTGGAAAGAAATTGCTTAAAGTCCCATTAGCATTAACAATTGGACAGCTGCATAGTATTTATGGATGTGGGGCACCAAAAAAACCCTGAAATCGAACTAGAACACCATGCTTGATCCTCGGGGGTTTCTGCTGTCAAATAACTTGCTTTATTTAGCATCATGATAAGCTTCTTCTTTTACACCAAGGTTACTAAGGTCTGATTATGCCTTTAAATGACATCTTAAATGTCTCATGAAAAGGTTAATAGCTAGTCTGACTTCAGTGCATTTCACAGGTAAATGATAAATTGATATTTCATCAAGTTCTGACATTAATTTTGCTTATGATCTATTTTTATGATAAATAATTCAGTATTTTTTCCATTATTTACAAAATGAACATATAATAAATGTAAAATCCAGTTTAAGGCATAGCTAAAAAAGATTGAAAGGTACCATACGTTTTTATCTATATTATTATTCAAATGGTAATGGAATAAAAATAAAATACATATCACAAACCAGTGTTGTGTTGTACAAAGCTATAGACCTACAGAAAAAAAAAATACTATTTAGCGTAATCATTTAATCATATAACAAAAAACTGAAAAAAAAATCATCAATAAACTACTAAGGCACTGTTTCCCAACCCTCTCCTGGAGAACCACCAACAGGTTATGTATTACAGATCTCCGCTTAAGTGGAGTAATTAGTGCAGCAGCAGAGCTATAGAACTGGCCATGTGGAGAGCCACAAAACATGACCTGTTTCCAGGAGAGAGTTGGGGAACACTGCCCTACAGGATCTGTCAGGGACATACTAAGAACTAATAATTACTTACCTCTTCTACTGTGCAGATGTCCGGCCGGGTCTCCTCTTCAGCCAGAGGGGCTCCGATCGCCGATTGGGGCTCCTCCGGCTGCAGGGGAGGGCCCGGAATAGGGTGCCCCTCCCCCCCCCCCCCCGTTTCAGCAGCCGCCGGGATTGCCTGCAAAAAAAAAAAAAAAATGACAGTTACTCACCTCCGCTCCCGCCTTCATGGGGGGGGGGCTCCGATCCCCCCCCCCCCCGGCTCTTCCGTCTTCTGGAGGGGGGGCGTAACAGCCCTCCCTCCACAGCAGCTTCCGATGGCGGCCGTCGGGTGTCATCGGGGAACCCGGCAGTTCTGCTGTCAGATGCCGGTGATGGCTGGGCAGAGAAGGAGGGAGGTAGGCGATCCTCCGATCGCCTGCCTCCCCCCTTCTCTGTCCAGCTGTCACCTGCCGAGGGACACTGCATCTGAAGATCGGAGGTGAGTAAAGGTAAATTTTTTTTTTTTTTTTTTAATAAACTTTTTCAACAACCTGTGTTTGTCTTTTTTTTATACTGTTAACCCTTTGTGAACTGGTAAGGGGTCCATGAGACCCCTTATACCAGTTCACAAGGCTCGAGGGTCTGGCAAGTCACCTGCGGCAAGCGGGTGACTTGCCATTTACCCCTGGCCACCCAAATTACCTGCCTCCCCAAAGCCCAGGGGGGGGGGGGAAGAAGAGCCGTGGCCCTAGGCTATGACGGCTTGTAGCCCTGTTCTACAAGCCCCCATAGCTGGTCACAGGCTGGTTACGCTGGGTAGGGGGGACCTCACACCATTTTTTTTGGGATTTTTAAGGGTTTTAACCCTTAAAAATCCCCCCCAAAAATGGGGTCCCCCTCCCTGGGAGGGGGGACCCTATGTCAATTTTTTTAAATTAACCCTATGTTACCTGTAACCCAGTAGGTATAAAAGGCCTCCAGCAGCAGGAGAGCAGAAGCCTAAGGGATCAGCGTGGGACACAGGGATGGATGGGAGGTAAGTATTAAAAAAAATATATTTTTTAATAAAGTTATTTTTAAAAAGTGTGTCTTTGTGTTTTTTTCTTACTTTTAACCCTTTGTGAACTGGTGAGGGGTCCATGTGACCCCTATACCAGTTCACAAGGCTCGGGGGTCTGGCAAGTCACCTGTGGCAAGCGGGTGACTTGCCATTAACCCCTGGCCACCCAAATTACCTGCCTCCCCAAAGCCCAGGGGGGAGGGCAGAAGAGCCGTGGCCCTAGGCTATGACGGCTTGTAGCTGGCCCCTGCGCCCTGTTCTACAAGCCCCCATAGCTGGTCACAGGCTGGTTACGCTGGGTAGGGGGGACCTCACGCCATTTTTGGGGGGGATTTTTAAGGTTTTTTTTTTTTTTTTTATAATTGTAATTTTTATTAAGGAGACAGGCATTACAGACAGGCCAAAAACAGTATACAGATGGCAAATCGTTAAACACATTGAAAATACATAGTGAGATTTATACAGAATAATGCCACTACACAAAGATGCAATTACACCCAACAATTGCCAGTTTAAATTTGTATGACCTGGTCCGCAACCCAAGCCCCCACATTTTATTTTAAATTATACAAGAACAGAACAACTAAGTACAAAACACATGACGAAACAGAATGCACGAAAAGTAGAAAGAGTGAAAAGAGGAGGACAGAAAGGGGAAGGCTGGAAAAATGGGGGGGGGAGTTGGGAAAAGTGGTATGGGGGGAAAAGCACGCTCTGCGTCAGCCTGGCATCACTCCTGTAGAAAGCCAAGGTAGTCGGCCGAGAGAGTAAACTGATCCCATGCGCTCCACATCCTCCTGTATTTGTCTAGGGTTCCCTTCACTGAGGCCGTCAGTTCCTCCATCCTGCTTATATCTCTTACCCTCGACAGCCACATGGCTGTCGAAGGTGGATCGGGCGACTTCCAACACGCTGGAATGCATGCCTTTGCAGTGTTCAGCAGTGGGGCCAGAAGGGATTTGCCCCTCTTACTTATAGAGGTGGGGGCCAGGTTGAGGAGGTAGCTGGCCGGGTCCTCTCCCAGATCGACCCCAGTCAATTGTAGCACTATTTTCCGGACATTACCCCAGAATTTAGTGAGGCTAGTGCACTCCCAGAAAACATGGATCATGGTGCCCTTCTCACGCGAGCACCTCCAGCACAGGGGGCTGGAACAGGGAAACATCTTTGCCAGCCTAAATGGCAATAATACCAGCGGGACAGAATCTTATAGGCGGCTTCTTGGTATCTGCTTGAGATAGAGAATTTGTGAGCCAGCTGAAACATAGCCCGCCTCTGCTCCGCCGAGAAGTTTCTCTTTAGTTCCCTCTCCCATCCCCCCACGCAAGGGGGCACAAACGAATCCGGGGGACTGATAAGCAGGGAGTAGGCATATGACAGAGCCCCTCTGAAATGGCCCACCCCGGAGCAGATTCGCTCAAAAGGTGTCAATGGTCTGTCGGCCTCGCCCAGCTGGTCCACAGATCTCTGGTAGTGTGACAACTGAAAGGCCCGCCAGAAATTGAGAGGCTGCAGTGAATGTTTTTCAGCCAGAACCTCCGTCCCACACCATCCACCCCCCTCCCACATATGCAGGATCCTAAAGCAGTTCTGCTGTGCCCACCGGAAAACACCATCAGATTGGCTCGCCGGGAAATCCGGGTGTCCTATCACCGGGGTTAAAGGTGACGGGGTGGGAGAGATGTCCAGCCTCGGAAAGACCCCAGCCACCACCCTCCTTGTGGGGCCTATTGTTGGGTGTTTACTGAGTACTTGGATCTGGCCTGGCGGTAACCATGGGAGTCCCGGAAGGAAGGCAGGTGAGGCCACCTGTTCAATTTGTGCCCATTATTTTAGCTTGGAATGCCTGCACCAGTTGACCACCCTGACCAGATGTGCAGCAGCGTGATAAACTTTCCAGTCCGGGAGACCCAGGCCCCCGAGGGCCTTGGGAAGGGTCAAGAGGGGCACTGCCAGGCGATGTGATTTCCCAGCCCAAACGAAGCTTGAGCACAACCCTGCAAGTCGCTTAAAGAACGAGTGGGGGACCTCTATTGGAAGGGCCTGGAAGAGGTATAGTACTCTAGGAAGAATGTTCATCTTAATAATATTCATCCGGCCAAACCAGGTGAATGCACCCTTGTTCCACTTCCGGAGGTCCTCTTCCAATTTTCTCAGCAATGGGGGCAAGTTGAGACCGTAAATTCTCTGGGGCTGGGCTGGAATTTGTGTTCCTAGGTACATCACCGCCTCCCTCTCCCATTTAAAGCAGAAATACTTTGAGATTTGTTCCAACCTTTTGAGGAGGAGATTAATATTAAGGGCCGAGGATTTCTGGTAATTAATTTTATAGTTTGATACTGCCTGGAAGTTTCGGAGCTCCGCCAGCAAAACGGGTAGGGTCGTTTCCGGCTTAGTGATAAAAAAGATTAGGTCGTCGGCATACGCTGCCACTTTGTGTTCTACCTGACCAACTTGTACCCCTGCAACCTCCAGATTCCTCCTGACAGTGCGTAAGAATGGTTCTTGTGTTAAGATGAAGATCAGGGGTGAAAGCGGGCATCCCTGACGTGTCCCATTTGATTGGTTAAATGGTCTGGAGGGGAGCCCGTTTACTATGACGGACGCAGAGGGACACGAGTAGGAGGCTCTGATCCAATGGGTCATGTTCTCCCCAAGACCGATATGATTAAGGGTCGCAAATAAAAACTCCCAGCTAACCCTATCAAACACCTTCTCCGCGTCCGTTGAGAGGAGCAAGGTATTCAGCCCCCCCAGGGTTGCCTGATGAATTAAGTTAATGACCCTTGTGGCGTTGTCCCTACCCTCTCTCGAAGGGACAAAGCCAACCTTATCCCAGTAGACAAGATGGGGAATGAGAGGCGCCAGTCTGTCCGCTATAATCTTGTTGAAAAGCTTCAGGTCACAGTTCAATAAAGAAATGGGCCTGTAGCTGCCGCACTGCATCGGGTCCTTACCCTCTTTCGGGATGATCGCGATGTGTGCTCGGAGAGTGTCTCTAGGTGGCGGGCGACCGTCCTTCAGGGAGCCGAAGGAAGCAATAAACTGAGGGCCAAGCAACTCGGCAAACTCCTTATAATATCCCAGGTTAAAACCGTCTGGGCCCGGCACCCTGCCTGGCTTAGTGCCTTTAATTGCCCTCAGATATTCATCCATTCCAATCTCACCCTCAAGGGCGTCAATCACCTCTTTCCTGAGCCTAGGGAGTCCGGACTCCCGTATGTAAGAGGCAACACGGTGTCATGCTCGGGGTAACTCCAGCCCTTTTGATAAGCCCACAACCCCCAATCTCCGCAGCCAGCTTCACCTGTAGGAGCCCCCGCTTGCCGGGACGCAGAATACGCCTACCCGGGATCGGTTGCCCCCAGGACTTAATGGCTCAAAGGATGTGAGCCTATATGTAGGACGTCTGGAGAACCAATAGCTAGAGCGTTGGCAGAGGAAGTCCAGAGACAGGCCAGAGGTCGACAGCGGGAAGACAGAGATCGTTGCGGCACCAGGGATCAGGCAACTCGTAGTCTGGATACAGGCAGGGGTCGGCAACAGGGGTTCAGGATCGAGAGTGGTCGGTACAATCAAGGTCGGCAACAGGAGTTCAGATCGAGAGTGGTCGGTACAATCAAGGTCGGCAACAGGAGTTCAGATCGAGAGTGGTCGGTACAATCAAGGTCGGCAACAGGAGTTCAGATCGGCTACAATTCACAAGAGAGACTAGGTTCTATGCGCTATCACAGGCACTGAGTGAATGATGGGGCAAGGCTTTATAGGAACCAAACATGATTGGAGAGAGCATGATTGGTGCAAACTAAAACCTTAAAGAGATTGGGCCAGAACCAAGGGGTGTATAGCCCAGAATCTCCCTACCCAGGCTCATTGGCCCAAACCCAGAACTTTAGGGCTCATTGGCCCTTTAACAACAGGAACAGGACCCTTTAACAACAGAAACAGGACGTGCTCGCGCGCACGAGCGCGAGCACGTGTATGGCAGCCGGCCCCGCCGGCTGAGGACACACAGAGCGCGGGCGCGCCGGCCGAGATTGGAGCCGCCGGCCGCCGCAGCCGCCGCGGCTGCCGGGCGGTTGTGCGGCCGGGATATCGCTGGACCGGGGGTCAGGTGAGCGAATCCTGACATTGCCCCCCCTTCACGAGGGGCCTCCGGACCCTCACTCGGTTTCCCCGGGTTGTCACGATAGAACTTTTTTACAAGAGCCTTGGCGTGAACATCTCTTGCTGCCACCCAGCATCTTTCCTCTGGACCGTAGCCAACCCAGTCAACCAAATACTGTAAGGAATTACGAACCCTACGTGAATCTAAGATCTTATTCACTTCATATTCTGGCTCATTATTAATGAGAATCGGCGAAGGACCAGCAAGAGGAGTGTCCTTAGCTGGTTTTAACAGCGAAACATGGAAAGAGTCGGCGGGAGTTGAACTTTAAAAGACACATTATTCAATTTCTTGATAATAGGAAAAGGAGGGTTGACGGAGCGCAATGTTCTTAGTGGAGACCCACACCAGATCACCAACCCGAAGAACAGGTTCCTGCGACCTACGACGATCGGCGAATTTCTTACATCTCAACCCAGTCGTTTTTAGAATTTCCTGAACGCGCATCCAAATGTCCCTCCGTTCCTGAAGCCACTCTTCCAATGCCGGCAAATTGGAAGGTGACCCTAAAAGGGAAGAAGCTCTAGGATTTTGCCCCAAATTACAAAAAAAAGGAGATATCTTAGTGCTCTCACTAGGCGCGTTATTGTAAGCGAACTCAGCAAAATCAATAAATTCCGCCCATTGCTCTTGCGCATCAGAGACATAACATCTTAAGTATTGCTCCAAAGTTTGATTTGTTCTTTCCGTCTGCCCATTAGACTGGGTATGATAAGCAGAGGAAAGAGAGATCTGAATTCCCAACCGTGTACAGAAGTGTTTCCAATAACGTGAAGTAAATTAGACACCCCGATCAGACACTATATTAAACGGAATGCCATGGATATGAAAAATATGCGAAGTAAATAGCCGCGAGAGCTCAGGGCCCGATGGAAGTTTGGGCAAAGGTATGAAATGTGCCATCTTACTGAACCGATTGACGACCACTCAAATCACAGTATTCCCATGTGAGAGAGGCAAATCTACAATAAAATCCATTGAAATATGAGTCTATGGTTCGGCAGGAATTTCAAGTGGGACTAAACCCCCACTAGGGGCCTTGTGAACCCCTTTACTTCGCGCACAAACTGAACATGCGTCGATAAAGGCAGTGACATTGCGTCGCATGGTAGGCCACCATACATGGCGCCGGGCTATCATTAACGTCTTACGGTTGCCCAAATGACCAGCAGTTTTAGCATCATGAAATTCGCGGATAACATCTGAGCGCAGGTGCGGCGGAACAAACTGACGCCCCAAAGGTACATCAACAGGAGATTCATTTTGAAAAGACGCCAAGGTATTAGAAAGATCCGGAAGCAATGCCCCAACCACACAACCCAAGGGTAAGATAGGTTCACCAGTATCACCCCGATCCTTACATTCACCAAACATGCGGGATAGAGCATCTGCTTTGGTATTTTTTACACCCGGCTTAAAGGTAATTATGAAGTTAAAGCGCGAGAAGAACAAAGCCCAACGTGCCTGACGAGAGTTCAGCTCTTGGCAGAACCAATGTATTCGAGATTTTTGTGATCTGTATACACAGTTATAGGATGTAATGAACCCTCCAACCAGTGACGCCATTCATCAAATGCCAGTTTAACTGCTAATAATTCTCTGTTTCCTACATCATAATTTTGTTCCGCAGTACTGAATTTTCGCGAAAAAAAAGGCGCAAGGATGTAGGCGCTCAGGGTGACCGGAATATTGCGACAACACTGCACCTACTCCCAACTCAGAAGCGTCAACTTCTATAATAAAGGCTTTCTGAACATCCGGATGAATTTGCACAGGCGCCGAAGTAAAGGCCCGTTTTAAGGTCAGGAAGGCCTCACAGGCAGATGGAGACCAGTTAACCGAAAAAGCCCCCTTATGGGTCAGGTTGGTGAGAGGAGCTACAATATGGGAGAAGCCCTTGATGAAACGTCGATAAAAATTCGCAAACCCGAGGAAACGTAATTCTTTTAGAGTCTTGGGTTGAACCCAATCCTGTACCGCAGAAACTTTCTCCATGTCCATTTCGAGACCCTGACTGGAAATTACATATCCCAGGAAGGGAACAGTGGTGAGTGACCTCAAACATACATTTAGAAAGTTTTGCATATAAGTTGTTCTCTCTTAACTTTATGCAGAACCAACTTAACATGGCGTCTGTGGTCCGCTAAAGAACTAGAAAAAATGAGAATATCATCCAAGTAGATGACCACAAATCTACCGAGGTACTCCCTAAATACATTGTTAACAAAATCTTGAAACACGTTAAATGCAGTCTTCCACTCATCCCCCTGTCGGATGCGAATCAAATTGTACGCCCCTCTTAAATCCGGGCTCCTACAACTTGATTGAACAGATCCCCAATCAAGGGCAAGGGATATCTGTTCTTAACTGTAATCTTATTCAGGGCCCGATAATCTATGCACGGTCTCAGGCCACCATCCTTTTTTACAAAAAAGAACCCGGCCCCCGCAGGTGAAGTAGAGGGACGAATAAACCCCTTTTTTAGATTCTCGGGAAATGTACTCCCTCATTGCTTGGTTCTTCGGGCATGGTGAGGTTATAGATTTTCCCCCTAGGGGGAATCGTCCCAGAGAGCAAGTCAATAGGGCAGTCGTAGGACCGATGTGGAGGCAGAGAATCAGCAGAGCGTTCAGAGAACACATCGACCCAGTCCGCATATGGCCAAGGTAACCCCTGGGGTAGCACTTGAATACTTCTGAGGCCTGTAGAAAAACAGTGACCCTTGCAGTGATCACTCCAGTTAGTCAACTCCCCAGCCTGCCAATCTAATACGGGGTTGTGGAGTTGCAACCAGGGGTATCCCAAGACCACTGGAGTTTCTGGACAGTCAAAAACAAAGAATTTTAAGAATTCAGAGTGGGAAGAGCCAACAATTAATCTAAGAGGTGGGGTCTTGGTGTTAATCAGTCCCCCCTGAATGGCTTTCCCATTAATAGCCAAAACCTGTAGGGATCTCTCAAGGGGAACTAAAGGAATACCTAAAATGGAAATCATGTTCCTGTCCAAAAAGTTACCCGCCGCACCACTGTCGATAAAGGCGGAAACTGTTTGCTTAGAGGAGCCCCAAAAGGTCAATAGGCACTAGCAACTGACTCACCTAGACCAGCACTCTCTTCCTGATCTAGGTGTGGGAGTTTTCCGCCGGCTTCCCCTTGTTTGGACAGGACCCAGCGAAATGTCCTGAGTTCCCGCAATACAGACATAAACCCATGGATCACCTACGCTGCTTTTCATCCTGAGATAAACGGGTTCTCCCTAGCTGCATGGGTTCCTCCTGAGAGGGTGATGGTGTGCCTTCCCCACGGGCAACCGGGGAGTTAGGATTCTGGAAGGACCTGAGGGACGTGGGAGTCCTGGCTCTCTCCCTAGCCCTCTCTCTCAGATGTCGATCTACTTTAATGGAGACCTGCATTAGTTGGTCCAGGTCCGCTGGAGGGGGAAAATTGACCAGCGCATCCTTGATGCCTTCCGACAGCCCCACCCTGAATTGACTACACAGAGCGGGGTTATTCCACCTAGATTCGACGGCCCAGCGGCGGAATTCTGCACTGTAATCCTCGGCCGAGTTCCGCCCTTGCTTTAAGGCCCAAAGCCTATTTTCTGCCGTGGATTGCTGATCTGGGTCAGCATAGAGGACACCCATGGTGGTGAAGAAGGCCGCGATAGTAAGCATCATGAGGAGGCAGACTAAAGGCCCAGGACTGAGGGTCTCCTTGAAGTAGAGAAATAACAAGACCCACACGCTGGGTCTCAGTGCCTGAGGAGACAGGTCTCAGTTTAAAATACAGTAGTTCTCGGGTATCGGAATCTTTGGTCCTGAGACGTGAGGTGGTACAGAGGAAGCAGGTACTTGACGGGATTCCTGAGTAGCCACTCTTTGAGCGAGTTGGTTTATAGCCGTGGCCATAGCCTGCACCTGCTGTACCAGGTCATCCATTCTTGGGCCTATGATAATGTCACGCTCGGGGTAACTCCAGCCCTTTTGATAAGCCCACAACCCCCAATCTCCGCAGCCAGCTTCACCTGTAGGAGCCCCTGCTTGCTGGGACGCAGAATACGCTTACCCGGGATTGGTTGCCCCCAGGACTTAATGGCTCAAAGGATGTGAGCTTATATGTAGGAGGTCTGGAGAACCAATAGCTAGAGCGTTGGCAGAGGAAGTCCAGAGACAGGCCAGAGGTCGACAGCGGAAAGACAGAGATCGTAGCGGCACCAGGGATCAGGCAACTCGTAGTCTGGATACAGGCAGGGGTCGGCAACAGGGGTTCAGGATCGAGAGTGGTCGGTACAATCAAGGTCGTCAACAGGAGTTCAGATCGGCTACAATTCACAAGAGAGACTAGGTTCTAGGCACTATCACAGGCAAGGCTTTATAGGAACCAAACATGATTGGAGAGAGCATGATTGGTGCAAACTAAAACCTTAAAGAGATTGGGCCAGAACCAAGGGGCGTATAGCCCAGAATCTCCCTACCCAGGCTCATTGGCCCAAACCCAGAACTTTAGGGCTCATTGGCCCTTTAACAACTCCCCTCCGGCGGCCGCGCTGGGAGCAGCGCCGCCGGAGAGGATAAACAGGACGTGCTCGCGCGCGCGAGCACGTGTACGGCAGCCGGCCCCGCCAGCTGAGGACACACAGAGCGCGGGTGCACCAGCCGAGATTGGAGCCGCCGGCCGCCGCAGCCGTCGCGGCTGCCGGGCGGGCGGTTGTGCGGCCGGGACATCGCTGGACCGGGGGTCAGGTGAGCGAATCCTGACACACGGTTCAAGTGATTGGGCATACGCTCCTGAGGCAGATTGTATAGGCTCTCGTAGAACTCCCCGAAGGCCTGCACTATGTCCGCCATCAGGTGTTTCCTGCTCCCCTTGGAGTCCTGGATAACTGGGATAAAATTCCTCCCATGCTGGGCTCTCAGCGTGCTCGCAAGGGCCTTACCCGATTTATTGGCGTACTCATAGAAAAATCTCTGATTCCTAGCCACGCATTTTTTAGCTTCAGCTAGGCAGATGTCTCTAAGAGACTCCCGGAGGCACACCAAGTGGGCCCCAAGGGCTTTGTCTAGTGTCTGCTTGTGCCTAACTTCAATAACCAGTATCTCCTGAGTCAGTTGAGCAATTTGGCGGTTTCGTTGTTTTTTAAGGCGCGACCCATGTTTAATTAGCAAGCCCCTGACCAGGCACTTGTGGGCCTCCCATACGGCCATCCGTGAGACCCCCTCCGTGATATTTACGGAGAAGAATTCAGCGACGGCCTTGTGAATATCGTCCCTGACCTCAGGGTCCTGTAAAAGTGAGTTGTTAAGTCTCCATTGGCCTCTGAGGGGTGCGGTGTCCCGGATGTAGAGGGTAACCGAGACAGGTGTGTGGTCTGAGATGGTTATCTGGCCTATGTCCATGCTGACTACCAGGTGTAGAAACCTATGTGGGATCAGGAAGAAGTCTATGCGCGAGTAAGAGTTATGAGGTGCAGAGAAGAACGTATAGTCTCTCTCCCTTGGATTGAGGGTCCGCCATGCGTCCATCAACTGGTTTCTGTGGAATAGGGCCTTCATTTTTTTAAGCATAGAGAAGGGCAAGTGTGAGATCCCCCTAGAGGTGTCCAACCCAGGGTCCAAGACTATGTTAAAATCCCCCCCCCCCCACCAGAAGGACCCCTTCGACAAAGGTCGCGAGTTTCTCTAGGGTGGAATGGAGAAACTTGTGTTGATTAGAGTTGGGACAGTAACATGTTGCTAGGGTTATATTTAGGGAGTAAAGTGTTCCCTTCACAAAGAGAAACCTTCCCTCGGGATCTGCGAGAGTCTTGAGATGTGTCCAGGGTAGAGACCCTGCCAGGACGATGGCAACCCCCCTATATTTTGAGTCAGGTGAGGGGCAAAGATATTGAGTTTTTAAGTGGCGGTCGGTGAGATTATGGGACCTGCTAACTTTGAGGTGAGTGTCTTGTATAAAAGCAATCTGAGTGTGCATGCGCCTCAGTTCCCTAAGGACGGAGGTTCTCTTAAAGGGGGAGTTTAGACCCTTGACGTTGAGGGAGGTGCACTTTACTTTGGACATGCTTGCACGCAGAGGGGAACCCCGGGGTCAGCTGTTAGTGACTGACGCGTGGTCCACGTATCAGAGGCGGGGGGGTGGGTGAGAGGGAGGAAGGGAGTGGGACAGATGATAAGGAGGACACAAGAGGGTAAAGCACAAAAGATAAGGGGAGAGAGAGGAAAGAAAGGAGAATGAAGAATTAACTACCAGTGGATGCCTAAGGCACACCACCTATAAGGGAACAAAACACTGTTCCAAACGTGTGCCCCCCCCCACCAAGCGGCGTCGGGGAGGTGAGGCACAGGCCTACTGTGGGTAAGCGGCGAATCAGAACGGGACGAGGAGGTCCCCTCGGCCGGCCAGAGCATAATTCAACTATATCTGCACCCGGTGGAGTGCAGCAACAACGGGTCATAACAGCCAATAGAGCCAACACAAGAACATAGACATAACCTCATCGAATGGTCAAAGGCCAGAGCGGGGGCACGCCCGCCCCAGCCGGGCGCACGGGACGGAAGAGAGGCGGGGCAGTAAGGTCCCGACAAATCAACCAGGAAGGCTGGTTGGAGGACGCCCTGGCGATAGTGCATGTCCAGAGGAAGAGTCCGTCCAGCGGTCGCCCAGCCGAGGCGCACGGCGCCCCCCCCCCGGGGCCCCCCCCACCAACGAGATCCCGCCGGAGGCTAGAACCGCTATGTGGGCGGTGCCCGGGGCAGACAGATAATCAGTCTACTTGAGCATGACCAGGCGATGAGAACCTGAGAGGTAAGAAAATATTATCATGCAAAGGAAGTCAGGATCATTCAGAGAGGCAATCAAAGTAACCAAGTTATGAGTGTGAGAACCTAAGGGGAGGAAAACATTGTTATGTTAAGGATATCAGGGGCATTCAGGGAGGCATTCTATAGCTCGTTGTCCACGGGACGACGGGGCGCTGCCCTCCTCTCATTGCTTCTTCTACGCGCTGGGCCGGGTCTCCTCTCACGGCGCGGTCTGGGCGGCTGCCATCCCCTCAGGGCCTGAGGGGCGGAAGGGGGTGGAATGTCCAACCAGTTGGGAACATCCATCGGAGGGATGTCCAGAAAAGTAAACAGTTCCGGGAGGTCCTCCGGAGAACGCAAGGCGAACACACACTGATTCCTCCGGATCAAAAGGTGAAATGGGTAACCCCATCGATATGAGGCCCCGCTCTCCTGAATTTTTGCCAGTAGAGGTTTCAAGAGGCGATGCATCTGTAGAGATCTCCTGGAAACATCTGGAAATATCTGTATTGACGCCCCGTCAAAGCTTATCTGGCCTTTTTCCCAGGCCTTCTTAATTATTTCATCCTTCACCTGGAAGTAATGCAGACGGCATAGCACATCTCGGGGACGGCTGGGATCAGAAGGTTTGGGACCGAGCGCCCTGTGGATACGATCCATCACGATTTCTGAGTCCGGAGGGCGGTTCAGGATATTATTGAAAATGCCAGTGACTGTGTGCTGAAGCTGCTCCTGCCCAGTGGCCTCCGGTAGGCCTCTCACCCGGATGTTGCTACGACGGCTCCGGTTCTCCAGATCGTCAAGGTGTAGAATCGTGGCTTGAGAGAGGGATTGTTGACGAGACACCTTTCTCTTTTCCACAGAATTTTGCAGATCTAAAATGTCCTTCTTAAAGGTGCTCTCCACTCGCAATATGAAGGCCTCCAGGTCCGCTTTAGTGGGGAGGGTTTTAATTTCTGACTTGATGTCCGCCAGAGCTGAGTGGTCATATTCTGGCCGGGATGAAGGAGTAAGCCAGCGCGCAGAGGGGGACGGGCCGTCCAGCTGCACCCCGGAGGAACACTGTCTCGTCTCCGCATTCGGATGTTCCCCTGTGGCCCCCTGTGGGTCCCACAGAGCTAAGGATGTTGCATACTTGGGCTGGGACCTCGCCCTAGCCGGTCATGGGCTACAACCAGGCCAGGAAAGCCTTCCCGCGTGGATCGATGTGTGCTCACCTCCGGACCCGAACCAGAGTGCCATGAGGGGGTGTACGGGCCCTGAGTGTCCCCTTCCAGTGAGATCCTTTCCCCTGACGGAGGGCCTCCGGCGCGGATCACCGGGTCTGGGCTTGGTGGGTCGATGTAGGGAGAGGTCGGACCCAGGTGGGCGGCAGAGGACATGACCCAGTCCCCTGGGGATGCCGGGCCGTCAGGGACCCCGGCTGACATGCAGGCTGAACTAGGGGGTGACGAGGTGTTGCTCCAGGCCGGGCGTCCCATCACATCTGGCCGGTCGTCCCCATCCACCCCAGCTGTGGGACCGCA
This sequence comes from Gastrophryne carolinensis, assembly GCA_027917425.1. NCBI lineage: Eukaryota > Metazoa > Chordata > Amphibia > Anura > Microhylidae > Gastrophryne > Gastrophryne carolinensis. The sequence continues at coordinate 306,928,890 of CM051234.1, read as the reverse complement.
CATGCACTGAGTATTAGAGGGGGATCCCCCCTCCGAGGGCCCCCAGCTCCTGAACGTCCTCCCTCCTGAACGTCCTCCCCCCACCATCCTGCACCCTGCCCCTGCTGTCCTGCCCTTATGCACAGTTCACTATGGTTGGGAGGGAGGGGGGCTCCGGGGGAGAAAGCCGCCTCCGCAGCACGCGGGAGTCTCGCTGCGGGCCTCTCTGCTCCCATGCCCTCCCCGGCTCACCTCCGGCAGCTGCGCGTGCTGCGTCATCCGAGGCCCGCCACCCGCCGCCGGGGTGCGGCCCCTCCGTCTCTGGAGCGCGGGCCGTTCTTCGCGGCTCTACGGCCAGCGGTTCAGGCGGCTCCGTCCCGCCCGCGATCTCGGTGCCCCGGCACGTCACCCGCCGAGCCTCGCTGCCTCTCCCGCTGCTCCTCGATGCCTCACAGCCAGGACTCCAGTCCCACGGTCTCGCCCGACCCGCCAACACTTCACTGTGGGCTGTCGACGACGCCTCCCCGGGGCCAGCCACTCCGATCTCCTCCATCATGTCACTCACGGCAGGCGCCTCCCGCCTCGTCTCCACCACCATCTTGGATACCTGGGACCTGCTCTCCTTCCTCCCTCGATCCGTCAGGTAGGAGCTTATTTTTTTAGTTTGGGCTGTTGGTGATGCCCTCTGCCCCTTCCTCTTCGCCATCAGGTCAGGGGCTCTAGATCTGGCTGAGATGGCAGGAAAAATGGTTACATTTCGGCCGTCCGAAGGGAGCTCTCCAGAAACACGTCCTCAGCCGTTCATGTCCGGCTACGCCCCCACATACAGTATGATTTTTAAGGGTTTTAACCCTTAAAAATCCAAAAAAAATGGGGTCCCCCTCCCTGGGAGGGGGAACCCTATGTCATTTTTTTTTTAAATTAGCCCTATGTTACCTGTAACCCAGTAGGTATAAAAGGCCTCCAGCAGCAGCAGTAGAGCAGAAGCCTAAGTGATCAGCATGGGATACAGGGATGGATGGGAGGTAAGTATTAAAAAAAAATAATTAAAAAAAATATATATTTTTTTAATAAAGTAATTTTGAAAAAGTGTGTCCGTGTGTTTTTTTTTTACTTTTAACCCATTGTGAACTGGTAAGGGGTCCATGTGACCCCCTATACCAGTTCACAAGGCTCGGGGGTCTGGCAAGTCACCTGCGGCTAGTGGGTGACTTGCCATTAACCCCGAGACCCCCCATTACCTGCCTCCCAAAAAAACCCTTATATTCCCCCAAGAAATGGTGCCCCCCCTCCCTGTGAAGGGGGACCCCACACCAATTTTTTTAATTTAACCCTTTATTACGTGGATAGTAGTTGTATTTTATTTGTAAATGTTATAAAGTGCTCTTCTAAGTTTAGGGGATCTCCTGGATTGGAACGGGGGGCTACTGATACATATGTGGTATCATTATAATCGGGAGAAATGGGGCTTTCACGTGCAATATGGTTTTCTTTAATAAAATAAATGTTTTTGTTAAAATAAAGGAGACAATTTAAAAAATATATATTTTTTTATTTTTTTTTACTTATTAAAAATATATAAAAAAGTAGAAAAAATATATAAAAAAAGTAGAAAAAATACAAACAAGACATTTCATGTTAAAGTCTAAACTCTGCCACAAAAAGAAAATATGCCATTTTCTTGGAAATTCCTGCAAAAATCACACTTAAACATGGCGCAAAATGGTGAAAAATTACCTGTCAGCAGAGGGTGACAAAATCTCAAGTAGGCTGGCAGTTAAAAGGTTACAGCTACCTATGCATGTTCTGCTCGGTGGACCTTGCGCTTTCAGATTTAGCTTGTTTTTTCTTATTTGCATATTGATATTTTAGGAAAAGGTGTTTTTTATTCTGCTTTTTTATACAATTTTTTGTGAAACCCTGTGCAACCTAAGAATTCTTCGAGATATTACTCCCAGAAAGATGAGCCCACTACAACAAGCTGGGTATGCTTAGAAATCTTAACATGTGTACTTTCAGGGAATATATGGTTTATCGGGGATATTCCAAATGTAAAGGGTTGTTTTGGTAGAAAAAGCACAAGTAGTGCTCATAGTTGTATTTTATCTCAAAATCTCCTAAAGCGTTGTTTCAGTTTGGGGGAGTCTCCTGAGCAGGAAAGGGTGTCTACCTATACATATGTGGTACCGCTGTAACCGGAAGAAATTGGGGTTTCACACAAAATAAGATTCTATTGACAAACTTACATTTTTTATTACAAAAAAATACTACAAATTGTAAAAAATAGTTTTTTTTTTATTTTTTTGCACAATTTTCACCCCAAAATATTGGGAATACACTTAGAAAATGACAAACAAGACATTTCATGTTAAAGCCCAGGTTCTGTTGAAAAAAACAATATATCATTTTCCTGGGAAATCCCTTCAAAAATCACAGTTGAACATGGGGAGCGCAAAATAGTGCAAAATGGTCTGGCAACAAAGGGTGACAAAATCTCCAGGAAGGCTGGCACTTAAAGTGGACCAACACCCACGGGTGATCGGCCCGGGAATCTATAAGATTCCCGGGCCGATCACCCCCCACCCCGCGGGACATCCGAGATCGGGATGTCCCGCGGGGTGTAACCCCCCCAAAACCCCCGAAAAACCTTACCAGATCTTCGGCGGCGGCCGGCCGCCGCCGCCGCCTCCCTCGCGCCCCTGTAGCCGGGCGCGCTGCGCGTCAAAAGGGACGCGCGGGAGGCGGCGGCGGCGGCAGCCGCTTAGACGTTCCTGGACCAGGCTTGTACGTCGGCGCTGGGAGCGGAAAGAGGTGAGTTTTTCGGGGGGTTAGGGGGGGTTTCACACAGCGGGGCACCCCGATCGGGGGTGCCCCACCGAAGTGGACCAAGACCCAGGATAGTCAAAATCCTGGGTGTTGGTCCACTTTAAAGGGTTAATTGTATAGGTCCTCCGCCTTCCTTGGGAAGTCTGTATTAGTGGTGGTGCTGCTGGTACTTGAGATAAGATACTCTGCACTAGAGTGTTTGGTGTGTAACTAAAGGCTCAATTCAGAGAGACAAAAAAAAACTTTAGTTTTAGTTTCGATCCGTTTTTTTTTGGAAATGTTTCCGTTCTCGTATGAGCGTATGAGCGATTCTATGCATGCATTGAAAACCTTCTGTAAAGTTTCCGTCCGTTCGTACGGCAGATTACGAATGCGAGAATGTCATTTTCCATCCAGACTTTTCCGCTTAATTTTCACATGTTACAACGTAGGCTTTCGTTTTTGCCCTTTTCCCATCGTATCCTCCAACGAATCCTTTACGTTTCCCGTTAGTTTCTGTTTCCCTTTTTCAATAAATAATCGTCCAGACGGAAATCCTTACAATCTAGCGCCTGCGCACTACAAACTTAACTCATTAAACTGCTCGCCTACATATTTGCCACCCTCACTTCTACTACAATGTTTAGCTAAATCACTTAGCACTGTCCTCCATCTTCCCTTTTGGACCCGTAAAGCTCACCCAAACCACTTAGCACTGTCCTCCATCTTCCCTTTTGGACCCTTAAAGCTCACCCAAACCACTTCTCGGTCATGTGAATATTCATCTTTAAATATTTCTGGGCCCATTAGTTTTGTGTTAATGTATTTTGTAAATGAAATGTAACATTTTTTTTAATTCCATCATAAAATATAAAATTTTTAAAAATTTAAAAAATTTCAAATTTTTACAACTATACAAAATACATAGCAATGGCAGGCCACTGAACATTATTCTTCATCTGTGGTCCCCAACGAGTTGCGCAGCTCCTGCATCTCGCCCACCAACTAAAGGACCCTGACACTCAGTTGTGCCACTCTGGCACGTGTGGTCCCTGTTAAAAAAAAAGGTAAATTAAAATATTGGTATAACCTTGTTGGGGTCATATTGCAGTGCCCCCCCCCCCCCCCCCCCTGTATGGTCCAAACACCTAAATCTGTACTTCAAAAGCCAGAGGGCCCTCGCCACGGGCATCAGCAGCAAGGGCGAGTGGCACATCTTGCAGTTCCTGCAACCAAATATAAAATAATTACACAAAGCAAAGGTAACCATCTAAAACAATAACTCCTACAACAAATTAAGATTCAAGTTCAACAATCCAAATATAATTCACAAAGGACATAAGTCTAAAAAAATATAGCAATTATATGGATGTGTGGGAAAATAAAGGTTTACATGCTAAGGACTAATTTAGGTCAGCATTAAAATACATCTATAAGGCATACATGAAATGTATTGATTCAGGTATGCATTGCTATACAATTTATGGCCTCGGCCATGCTGATACATACAATGCCTTGGAGCTAAAGGCACGCAGACTCCTCCACATAGCCTCAAAACATGTTCAACAATAGCAATCCGAGCCCTCAAAGGTCCCGTAAGTGGATCGGAAATGAAACGGATTTATAGGGAGACAGAAACTGATCCCAACAACGGAAGTTATCTGAACGAACGGAAAATTTCAGATTTTGTTTGGAAAATGATCCGAACTAACGGAAATGTTCCGATTTGCTTCCGTTCATCGAAAGCGCATTCCTGAACGTTCGTACGAATGAAAAATGGATGAAAAAAAGAGAAAAAAATGACAAACACCCACCAAAACTTTCACAGACAGCTACGGAAGTCCGGACGAATGTGTCTCTGAATCGAGGCTATTGTGTTGGGTATATATTGGATGTTTATTCTACCTATCGGCAACCTGTTGTATGATTTCCCTTTATCTAATAATAACTTAATTGTACTGTGAGTTTTAGCATGCAACAATATGAGCTACAAGGAGGTTATTAATCACCATTAACTAATAGTAAGCTAAATATTACTTATTATAAATATTGATGTTTATAGTATTTGATAATGTTGGTATGTCAAAAAGATTTATATTCCTTCTTCTTTACAGGTTTCTTTTCTCAGTGGTATTTTAGTAATGCAGAACTTTCTTAAAAATATAATTTTTAATTAAAATATTAAAGAATATTACCGGTAATATACAATTCACAATGACACCCGCAAGAAGTTTACTATACTGACTTTGTATCATTCAACCACAGTCTTTTTCTCTGATTTCCCCATTCTCTCAGTTTTTCTAATACATTATTGATTTCTTAAGCCTTACCCAGACAGACTCTGTTATTCTATTGATTTCTTGTAAAACCTTTTAAAACTAATAAAAAGACTGAAATCGAAAAATGATAAAAACAATCACGTACAGCGATATCTCCCTAAAAAAATCAATAATTTTTGCTCTCCCTTGCAAGTGAAGTATAAAGAAGTTTTGTATACAGCTATACAGTTTTTATTCCACAGTCTTCTCCTACAAGAATTTTGGAGAAATGTATTACTTAACTGTCAGACTTGAGATTTTTCTGTTAAATTCCTTTCCTGTCTTCAATGACTTAAGGTGCGATGCTTTATCTCCCTCTGGAATCAAAGACAGTAACACTAAAGTGACCATAGCCCTGCCCTACTCAATCAATTAATAACATGAACATTTAGGATTTAAAATTAATTTTGTTGGGCTATCGTTTATTAATTATAGTTCTGTTGATGTTAAAGACCCCTCTGTAGGCTCAAAAAGAAATTACCCCCCTCTCTTCAAATTACTCCATACCTTAAATAAATAAAATAAAAAAACTCACTTCCCCCAAATTAAGCCCTAATTATCACAATGAATGAAAAAATATACTCACCTGGTCCGAGCTGGGCTGCATTTATGTCCGGAAGCTTCATGCTGTTTTCTCTGGCTTTGGCACAGTTCTGCTAGGACCTTGACTGACAAATTTGGCACCCAATCACTGCAGCAGCCATGTCTATATTTATAAATATTGTCAGGATCAAGGTTGCTAACACCAATGAAAACCCAGGAAGCTGTTCTTCAAGCAGGGTGCAGGATAGATGCAACATAAAGCCCTTCCCTTCTGGGGGAAAACATGTAAATGTAAACGGAACTTGCTTAAATTAAACAGAACAAGCTCTGACTTGTTTCTTAGTCAGAGGCCTAGGCCAGTTTTGTCTTGCCTCAACTTTGCTTACCTGGGGCTTAACCAACCCTCTACCAATGATGTACCCCAGATATTTGGCCTCATCAAGGCCGAGGGCACACTTCTCTGCATTGACTGTAAGGCCTGTACCTCCCATCTGTCACTGATTTGGAGGGACTGCCCCTCTTTTAAGTCCCCATGTCTCCATGTCCCTTGTTGTTCTCATGTGTCCCTCTTTGAGGTGTAACATGCAGATCTGCACCAGTAAATGATTCCTTTGCCTATCCAAAGTGTTTATACTGTTGTAACTCCTATTCATCTCACAATGAGGGGCCGTGGTTTAATTCAACAATTGTCACTCTTTCCCACCCTGAAAGGTTGGAAGGTATGATCACTGATGGCATCCAGTACTGCCTGTAGCTTAAAGAGGTCCAATTTCAACTGAAAATTATCATCGAAGCTGCTTAGTCCTGATGTGGTCGCAAGATCTGATACATAAGCCTCTGAAAGGTGGCAGGGGAACCATGCAGTCTGAATGGCATTGCTAGATGATGAAACAGACTATCTAGGACAGAAAAGGTAGTTTTCTGCTTTGCCTCCTCTGTCAAAGAGATCTGCCAGTAACCCCTAGTGAGATCCAGAGTTGTGAACCTCGCCCCTCCTAACCTCTCAATCAGTTTATCCACTCTGGGCATGGGGCAAGTGTCAAATTTTGACACCTCATTTAACTTTCTGAAATCATTACAGAACCTCCAAGTACCATTAGGTCTGGGGACCAGAATAAATGGGCTTACCCACCTGATTTGGGAGGGATGGTTGGCCTTTTAACTTTCTCTGCGTTAGAGACCACTAGTGACTCACTTTCCAAGGTTTGAGCAGGGTTTGATTTGAAAAGGCTTTTCAAATCAAACATAAAGTGGGTCCCCTGGTCTGTGAGAATTTCAGATGGGATTCCTGTATGGGAAAACATGTAAAACAATTCTCTTGCAATAGTTTTAGACATGGAGTTCCTCAAATGCACTGCTTCAGGGTAGTCCATTACAACTAAAATGTATTGGTGCCCCCTAGATGACTTTAGCACTGGCCCCACTAAATCCATTACAATTCTGTCAAATGGCACCTCAGTAATGTGAAGTGGAACCAAAGGGCTGCAGGAATGGGACATCGGGGCACTTATTTGTTAGATGGGGCATATTTTCACCAGTGATACCGGGTAAGCTTTAGTGTCCCCAAGGATGCACATTACACTAAAATGCTTGCCACATACATAGTTCCCACAGACAGTAGGTGTGACCTCCAAGTGGACCAAAATCTCTGCCTTTAACTTTTTTGTAGTCCTTAACATAATTTTAACTGAGGTCAAAGTTTGCTTTTTGGGGGCCCAGCTGAAAGATAGGATGCAAGGACATCTGCCCACTCAAGGTCTGGGAGCTTCTCTCGCTCTGAAATCCTCTCAAAGACAGCGAGGTAGGCCTCAACGCCAGTTGCAGTAGCAATCAACTTTTGCAAAGCTCTCTTTGGGCTCTCAACTGTAGCGGGAGTTTGCTGGGTCTTCCCAGTCCATTGGGTCCCAACAGACTGTAGTGCTGCAATCTACTGAGTAAGCAGGTATTTGGTCTCCTGTTGCTGGGCCATAGCTTGTTGCTGCTGAGCAATAGATTCCTGTTGCTGGGCCATAGCTTGCTGGTGTTGCAGCTGCTGTTGCACCTGTGACAGGACCAACTGCTTGATCAGTTCCTCCATTTGAGACTGATGAGACATCTTTGAAGTCGTTTTCACCCAAGCTATCCAATGTTAGACTTCACCACAGAGTTTTTGCCATGCCGTTGCTCCTAGCTACCTTGCCATGCCCTTCACATACCTCCACCAATTGTCAGGATCGGGGTTGCTAAAGGCAATGACAACCCTGGAAGCAGTTCTTACGGTATATCATCTGACCATTGCCTAAGCCTGGGCCTTATGCACACATGATTTTTCTTGCATCCACATCTTTAAGGACTTCCAACATCTTTAAGGGCTTCCAACATCAAAGTGCAGTGGTGCAGACTGTGTGGATGAGGATGGGGGAGACAGAAAACACCCGGCAGTGAGGTAGGGGGGTCTAGGTAAGTAATGCCCTACATAAAAACACTGTATCCTAGCCCCCAGCACGCTCCCTATCCCACTATTCCCTTCAGGGGCACAGGGAACCCCCCTCTTTTCATGACATGCCTAGCACATGTGCTAAACAAGTTATGGCCATTTAGGGGGGATGTAAAGTTAGAAATCAGCACACTGGGGGAGGGCATATAGATTCCCCGGGCAAAACTAAAAAAGGCAGCTTTCGCCCCACCCCACCCCACCCCAAAATACTGTGAAAAAACAGGAGCTATTTTTTTTTTGGCCCCACAGAACCTACAGCTCTGGCCTGCAGCACACTGCTTTACCCCCCCCCCCCCCCCCCATTGCATTCTGTGCAGGCCATGTGCAGGGGTGGACTAGGGCCCAAAATGTTACTAGCAATAAGGTCTGGTTACAAGAATGGATAGATAGAGCTCGGGGGAGAGAGATGAATGGGAGAGAAGCTGTAAGGAAGAGGGATGATAGACAGAACAGGAAGGACAGTGAGGGATGGATGGAGAGAGAGCTAGGAAAAGGGATGGATAGACAGAATTAGAAGGACAGGAATGAATGGGCAGAGCTGGGGGTGATGGCCAGAGCTGGAAGAAACAGTAATGGATTGGCAAATCTGGGAGACCAAGGATTGGGTGGGCAAAACTGGGAGGACAGGATTGGATAGGGCAGTGAGACTGAGCTGGAAGGGTGCAGGAATGAAGGGACAGGGTTTGGATGGGCAAAGCTGGGAGAACTAAAATGGATAGAGCAGAGAGACTGGGCTGGGTGAGGCAGAGCTGAGGGGACAGGAATGGATGGGTCAGAGAGACTGGGCTGGGTGAGGCAGAGCTGAGGGGACATGGATGGATGGGGCTGAGCTGGGATGGGAGGGGGGATTGGATGGGGCAAAGAGACTGAGAAACAGTCCCAAAATAAGGGGCAGCTCTGAGCATGGCAACACAGAAGCAACTGAGTGCAGAGCTGTCAGGGCAGGGGTACGAAAATCTGGCGTCGATGTCCGCATTTGGACCCTGGTCCGCCAGTTGAGTATCCCTGATCTATCCTTTCTGCTACCTGAGGCAAACTATAGAAAGCCACCCCACCCTCTGTGGTATGTCCTGAGCAAGTCTTAGTGAGTGAGTGGCTGATTTTGAACTGGTGATCAGCGGGAATATAGTGCTGGCAGTGGGTGGCAGGTGTCTGCCAGGAGGTTTTGGATCATTGCCATAGCTATATTTAAGGTTCATGCTGCCCTAGTCACTCTATCAGTTTGCCTTAAGTAGAACATCACCCTATTTCAGTCCTGTAATTGGCTGTACTCATCTGATCCAGTACATGTCTCCAGAAGACTGGGGACCAGAAGCCATAGAACAGACTGTGGCAGACAGTGCCTGCTCCATGTAGGATTTAGTAACACATGGCACTGTAGTGGGAATACCACAGGGACCCCTGCCAAGGGAATACCACAGGGACCCCTGCCAAGTCTATCTTTACTGGCAAGCCTTTTTTTTGTTTAATGTTACATCATCGCCAGCCTGCTGTCCCTCCCGCTTCCACCACCCATGGCAACTGCCTCACCTCTCCACATTAGAGGTGCACCCCTGCACATATGGGTTGTAGTAGAAAGGAGGAGGGGGTGGCAGTATGATATTTAAAGAGGACCAAAATCTGTTGAGCCTGGCCCTAGAGTCCATGATATGCAGGACAGAGGGAGCTGGAATGCCCCAGCATGCATCTTGCCACTCCCCCTGCTCGGCAGACATTCAAGTCTCAGATGCCACGGGCAAGCCACCCATGTACTTTTGGATTGAGGCAGGAGCAGAGAAGCCTGCATCAATTACCGTATTTTCGCCCTATAAGACACACTTATGTTTCCTCAAAAGTGGGCGGGGGGGAATGTCAGTGCATCTTATCTGCCGAATGTAAAAAAAAAAAAAAAAGTAAAATTACATTACCGGTGCTCTCGCATTGCTGTCGGGGCTGCCTGCCACACTGTGGGAGACCAGAAGAACATAGAGGAGCGGCGTGCTCTTTCCCTGCCGCTGCTATCGCTGTCTTTTCCGGCAGCGACAGCAGCGGCTTCAAAAGAGACGGTGCCCGCCGCTCCTCTGTCTTCTTCTGCCCTCCAGCTGCTGCTGCAGCCTCTTCTGGCTGGGGCACATGTTAGCACCCGGGTCCGAGTTGGTGCAGGCCACACCCACCTGCTGTCCTGCCCCGGGTGTTCATGCGTGTCCTGGCAGGAAGAGGCAGCAGCTAGAGGGCAGAAGATGGAGGAGTGGTGGGCGTGGTCTCTGTCCCTGCCGCTGCTGTCACTGCCCGAAAAGACAGCTATAGCAGTAGCAGGGACGCGGACAGAGCCCGCCGCTGCTTCTTACTGGCCGGGCATAGATGCCGACGTGGTGCAGGCCACGCCCACCCGATTCTCAGAGCCGGCCGCTTGTGTGTCAGAGGAGCTGTGTGTCGTGCTGTCAGCAGAGCGGTAGTTTTAGTTTTTTTTTTTTACTCCTGGAATGGGGGGGATGCCACATTGCCTATATGGTGAATGGGAGGGGGGATGCCACACTGCCTATGGGAATGGGGGGGGTGCCACACTGCCTTTATGTGGAATGGGAGGGGGGGGGGAATGCCACACTGCCTACATGGGGAATGGGAGGGATGTTGCCACACTGTCTATATTGGGGGGGGGGATGCCGCACTGCCTATATGGGGAATGGGGGGGGGGAATGCCACACTGCCTCTATGGGGAATGGGAGGGGGGATGCCACACTGTCTATATTGGGGGGGGATGCCGCACTGCCTGTATAGGGAATGGGAGGGGGGAATGCCACACTGCCTATATGGGGAATGGGAGGGCGGAATGCCACACTGCCTACCGTATTTTTCGCCCTATAAGACGCACTTATTTTTCCTCAAATGTGGGGGGGAAATGTCCGTGCGTCTTATCAAGCGAATGTAAAAAAAAAAAAATAAATTATTAAAAAAAAAAAAACTCACCCGTTCCCGGCGCTCCCGCGTTGCACTGAGAAAGGCCAGAGGAGCGGCGGGTTGTGTCCCGGCCCCGCTGCTGCGATCGCTGTCTTTTCAGGCAGCAATAGCAGCGGCGGGGCCGGGACACAGCCCGCCCGCTCCTCCATCTGCTGCCTCTTCCTGTCAGGTCACACGCGAGCACCCAGGTCAGCGCAGCAGGTGGGCGTGGCCTGCACTGACTCGGTGCAGGCCACGACCACCCGCTGCTCTGACCTGGGTGTTCTCGTGTGGCAAGGAAGAGGCAGCAGATGGAGGAGCGGGCGGGCTGTGTCCCGGCCCCGCCGCTGCTATTGCTGACTGAAAAGACAGCGATCGCAGTGGCGGGCCGGGACACAGCCCGCCGCTGCTTCTTACGGCCGGCTCCGTAAATTGGGTGGGCGTGGCCTGCACCGACGCTGATGTGGCGCAGGCCACGCCCCCCCCGATTCACGGAGCCAGCCGCTTGTCATCGGAGAGGTGAGTTATACTTTTTTTTTTTATTATACCGGGGACGGAGGATGCCGACTACCGATGGGGGGAGGGGGGATGCCGACTGCCAATGGGGGGAGGGGGGATGCCATACTGACAAAGGAGGGAGAGGGGGATGCCACACTGACAATGGGGGGAGGGGGTAATGCCATACTGCCAATGGGGGGAGAGGGGGATGCCATACTGACAATGGGGGGAGAGGGGATGCCACACTGCCAATGGGGGGAGAGGGGGATGCCATACTGACAAAGGGGGGAGAGGGGGATGCCACACTGCCAATGGGGGAAGGGGGGATGCCATACTGACAAAGGGGGAGAGGGGGATGCCATACTGCCAATGGGGGGAGAGGGGATGCCACACTGCCAATGGGGGGAGAGGGGGATGTCACACTGACAATGGGGGGGGATGCCATACTGACAATGGGGGGAGAGGGGGATGCCATACTGACAATGGGGGGAGAGGGGGATGCCACACTGCCAATGGGGGGAGGGGGGATGCCATACTGACAATGGGGGGAGGGGGGATGCCATACTGACAATGGGGGGAGGGGGGATGCCATACTGACAATGGGGGGAGAGGGGGATGCCATACTGACAATGGGGGGAGAGGGGGATGCCATACTGACAATGGGGGGAGAGGGGGATGCCACACTGACAATGGGCGGAGAGGGGGATGCCACACTGACAATGGGGGAGAGGGGGATGCCACACTGACAATGGGGGGAGAGGGGGATGCCATACTGACACTGGGGGGAGAGGGGGATGCCACACTGACAATGGGGGGAGAGGGGGATGCCACACTGACAATGGGGGGAGAGGGGGATGCCATACTGACAATGGGGGGAGAGGGGGATGCCACACTGACAATGGGGGGAGAGGGGGATGCCACACTGAAAATGGGGGGAGAGGGGGATGCCACACTGACAATGGGGGGAGAGGGGGATGCCACACTGACAATGGGGGAAGGGTGGATGCCATACTGACAATGGGGGAAGGGGGGATGCCATACTGACAATGGGGGGAGAGGGGGATGCCACACTGACAATGGGGGGAGAGGGGGATGCCATACTGACAATGGGGGGAGAGGGGGATGCCACACTGACAATGGGGGAAGGGGGGATTCCATACTGACAAAGGGGGGAGAGGGGGATGCCATACTGACAATGGGGGGAGAGGGGGATGCCATACTGACAATGGGGGGAGAGGGGGATGCCATACTGACAATGGGGGGAGAGGGGGATGCCATACTGACAATGGGGGGAGAGGGGGATGCCACACTGACAATGGGGGGAGAGGGGGATGCCATACTGACAATGGGGGAGAGGGGGATGCCACACTGACAATGGGGGGAGAGGGGATGCCACACTGCCAATGGGGGGAGAGGGGGATGCCATACTGACAATGGGGGGAGAGGGGGATGCCATACTGACAATGGGGGGAAGGGGGGATGCCATACTGACAATGGGGGGAGAGGGGGATGCCACACTGACAATGGGGGGAGAGGGGGATGCCACACTGACAATGGGGGGAGAGGGGGATGCCACACTGCCAATGGGGGGAGAGGGGATGCCACACTGCCAATGGGGGGAGAGGGGGATGCCACACTGACAATGGGGGGAGAAGGGATGCCACACTGCCAATGGGGGGAGAGGGGGATGCCACACTGCCAATGGGAATAGGGGGAGAGGGGGATGCCATACTGCCAATGGGAATGGGGGGAGGGGGATGCCACACTGCCAATGGGAATGGTGGGGGAGGCACTGCCTATATGGGGAATAGGAGGGGGCAATGCCACACTGCTTATGATAATGGGGTGCACACTGCCTATATGGGAATTGGAGGGGGATGCCACACTGGGTATATGGGGAATTGGAGGGGGATGCCACACTGGGTATATGGGGAATTGGAGGGGGATGCCACACTGGGTATATGGGGAATGGGAGGGGGATGCCACACTGGGTATATGGGGAATGGGAAGGGGATGCCACACTGCCTATATGGGGAATGGAATGGGGGCATCCCACACGGCCTATGGGAATGGGAGGGGGGATGCCACACTGTCTGTAATGGTGCGTTTTTGGTTTAAAATATATTTTTTTTAATTTTCCTACCCCAAATCCTAGGTGCGTCTTATAGGCAGGTGCGTCTTATAGGGCGAAAAATACGGTATATGGGGAAAGGAATGGGGGGGATGCCACCCTGCCTATATGGTGAATGGGAGGGGGGATGCCACACTGCCTATATGGGGAATGGGAGGGCGAAATGCCACATTGCCTATATGGGGAATGGAATGGGGGGGATTCCACACTGCCTATATGGTGAATGGGAGAGGGGGATGCCACACTGACAATGGGGGGAGAGGGGGATGCCACACTGACAATGGGGGGAGAGGGGGATGCCATACTGACAATGGGGGGAGAGGGGGATGCCACACTGACAATGGGGGGAGAGGGGGATGCCACACTGACAATGGGGGGAGAGGGGGATGCCACACTGCCTATATGGGAATTGGAGGGGGATGCCACACTGGGTATATGGGGAATTGGAGGGGGATGCCACACTGCCTATATGGGGAATAGGAGGGGGATGCCACACTGGGTATATGGGGAATTGGAGGGGGATGCCACACTGGGTATATGGGGAATAGGAGGGGGATGCCACACTGGGTATATGGGGAATGGGAGGGGGATGCCACACTGGGTATATGGGGAATGGGAGGGGGATGCCACACTGCCTATATGGGGAATGGAATGGGGGCATCCCACACGGCCTATGGGAATGGGAGGGGGGATGCCACACTGTCTGTAATGGTGCGTTTTTGGTTTAAAATATTTTTTTTCAAATTTTCCTACCCCAAATCCTAGGTGCGTCTTATAGGCAGGTGCGTCTTATAGGGCGAAAAATACGGTATATGGGGAAAGGAATGGGGGGGATGCCACCCTGCCTATATGGTGAATGGGAGGGGGGATGCCACACTGCCTATATGGGGAATGGGAGGGCGAAATGCCACATTGCCTATATGGGGAATGGAATGGGGGGGATTCCACACTGCCTATATGGTGAATGGGAGGGGGGATGCCACACTGCCTATGATAATGGAGGGGGAAATGCCACAGTGCCTATGGGAATGGGGGGTGCTACACTGCCTCTATGTGGAATTGGAGAGGGGAAATGCCCCACTGCCTACATGGGGAATGGGAGGGAGGATGCCACACTGTCTATATTGGGGGGGGGGGATGCCGCACTGCCTATATGGGGAATGGGGGGGGGGGAATGCCACACTGCCTATATGGGGAATGGGAGGGGGGAATGCCACACTGCCTATATGGGGAATGGGAGGGGGGAATGCCACACTGCCTATATGGGGAATGGAATGGGGAGGGATGCCACACTGCCTACATGGTGAATGGGAGGGGGGCATGCCACAGTGCCTATGAGAGGGGGGCATGCCACAGTGCCCGTGGGAATGGGAGGGGGGCATGCCACACTGCCTATGGGAATGGGATGGGGGCATGCCACAGTGCCTATGAGAGGGGGGCATGCCACAGTGCCCGTGGGAATGGGAGGGGGGCATGCCACACTGCCTATGGGAATGGGATGGGGCATGCCACAGTGCCTATGAGAGGGGGGCATGCCACAGTGCCCGTGGGAATGGGAGGGGGGCATACCACAGTGCCCATGAGGAATGGAATGGGGGGGATGCCACACTGCCTGTAATGGTGTGTTTTAGCACAACATTTGGTTTAAAATATTTTTTTTTTCTTACCGCAAAAAATATGGTAAGTCTGTGAGCTGGTAGGTAAGTGTCCTTTCTGCCTGGATAGGTACTTTTAAGGGGACCAGTTCACTTACATGAGTTTAGGGCCCAATTACAGCTACAAAGCAGCATATATTCCGCATAGATCACTATGTATAGTACTGCATTTGTCCATGTGGGAAAGAACATTGACAAAACAATTCATTAACAGGAACTGAACACTGTCACTATTACCCTCTTGTAGGTATATTCCAATCCAGTAATCATCAGGATATCTATCTTTCTTGTTTGTAAATTACACACGGAAGTCCAACACGTGAAGAGCAGCACAAAGGCTAAGCCACTGACAGGTAATCAGCCACTGCTGTCCACAAGGAAAGGAAATCTAATCTGTGATTCAATGCTCAAAATTATGAAATAGTCACTTATTGCTTTTTGCAGGAAGATAGTGTGTTTGAAGTGTCATCCTAATGTCACATTTTGAATGCTCAGCAGGAAGGCCATACATATAAATCCCTCTGCTGTGTGTAGACAAAGCATTTATTAGAGCATTCCCCATGCCTGCAGTGATGGGGGTGCCTCTGAAGCAGGAAGGACTGTGACTGATGGCTTGCAATGAAGAATAGATTATGATGTGCAAATGACAGTGAAACCATGCAGAGACCTGCCTTGGCTGGGAATATCATGTCGCTTTTAATTGCTTGCGGAAATGAATCATGAAAAAGAATATGGACAAAGCAAGTGAGTCCTGAAAGGGCAACTATCTTGTTCTGATATTTTAGATGGTTTTATGAGATTTTATTTTTTAATGATCATTTGCAATGTCTTAGAATAGAGTTCTATAGATTAAAAAATCATTAAGTCTTATTGAATTTACTCCTAATTAACTGTATCTTCGATGTAGAAAATATATTGATGTTTTTAAGCTATTCCTGCCAATAAGGGGCACTTTTTAAACCAAAAATGTACATAACTGACAGGTAGTCAAGAATATACAGTCGTTCTAGCTTTTATCTTAAGTTTTGATGATTGCTGTTAAAGTGAACCTAAAGTCAAAATGATCCATGGGGCTGTTTAAGCCCCAAGTGCATTCATCCTGATTTAGGATGCCTGTCTGCTAGAATCCCCTGGACGTGCCAAGTCACCCACTAGCTGCAGGTCACTTGCCAGCCCCCTAAGCCTTGTGAACTAGTATAGGGGGTCTCATGAACCCCTTATGAACCCCTTAAAATATGTATTTTATGTAAGCATAGGAACTTTTTAACCTGGTTTCATGCCCCTAATCCTGAGGCTTAATCGAAGGGAGTCTCAATAGCGGTCCATAGGAATGCTCCATTTGTGCTTATGGATGAAATCAGAGACCCGAAGGGCAGATTCATATTTGTTAAGGCTCGAATTGGGGGGAGGACGTGGGCTTTGGCTAACGTGTAGCTCCCTAATGTAGACCAGGTCCAGACAGCCCGGAGGATCCTCCAAACTTTGGAGGACTTCATGGAGGGGGTGGTGATATTGGGAGGGGATTTCAACCTGGCCATGGAGCCTGATAGATACCTCGACAGGGAGATCCGCGATGTCCTACACCAAGCCGAAAGCTTTCAAAAAACTGTTATATAACCTACAATTAATAGATGTCTGGAGGGTGTGCAACCCTAAGGTTAGAGACTTTACCTTCTTCTCTAACGTATATACATCCTATAGCAGAATAGAATAGACCAGGCTCCCTATGCAGTGGGAGGACCTGAAATGCACTCTCAGAGGAATTCTTATACAGTATGCGGCAAGGCTGAAAAGGGAGAGGGGTCCCAGTTAAAAGAGTTGGTCAAAAAGATAGCGGGGTTGGAGACTTCATACAAGAAGAGCCCGAGCCCACAGATAATGTTGGAGCTGATGGCTATGAGGAGTGAGCTGTTAAGCCTATTGAACAAAATGGCCAGCAGGCAGAGGGAGTTAACCAATAGGTTCTACTATGAACACAGTAATGAATGTGGTCGCCCCCTGGCAAGGCTGCTTCGCCCTAGGCAAAAACAGACATACATACCGTCTATAAGAGATGAGATAGGCAAATTGGTGCATAACCCTAAAGATATAACAGAAGTATTTCAACAGTACTATTCAAAGTTGTATAACATCAGGGGAAAGGGGACAGCGGCGAGGAGGGAGGAGGCACCGGAAAGGGAGATAGAGGCATACGTACGGGAAAAAGGATTGCCGACCATGGATACGCCTGAAAGGGAGGCACTGGATGAACTGTTTGAGCAGGCGGAGTTGTTGGAGGCGTTGACTTCTACCCCTTCTGGAAAGAGTCCAGGTCCAGATGGTTTCACAGCAAAATTCTATAAGCAATTTAAGGGTTTACTTGTCCCATTTATGACTAAAACCTTCAATACAATTTCAGAGGATTGTAGCTTCCCCACCCAAACTCTGGAGGTGCATATTATGGTCCTGCCCAAGCCTGGCAAAGAGCAGACAATATGGGCAATTATAGACCAATTTCGTTAATAAACGTTGATTTAAAACTTTTCTCCAAAATGATCGCTAATAGGTTAAAGCAGTTGTTACAGTCCTGGATTCACACAGGCCAGGTGGGGTTTGTTGCAGGTAGAGAGGCTCGTGACAACACTATCAAAACTATTCTCCTGACCTCGTATGCCAGAGCAAATAAAATCCTGACGTGTCTGTTGTCGGTGGATGCCGAAAAGGCGTTTGATCTGGTCAGCTGGAGGTTCCTGGAACATACTCTCATACAAGTTGGGATGGGGCAGGGGATGAGGGGTAGGATACAAGCGCTTTATACCAACCCAACGGCAAAGGTAAGGACGAATGGATTGCTTTCCTCGGGTTTTCAGATTCAGAATGGGACAAGGCAGGGATGCCCCCTGTCACCTCTGTTGTTTGTGCTTGTGATGGAACACCTGGCTGGGGCTCTTCGTGCGAACCCTGATATAAGGGGTATCACGGTAGGGGGGAAAGATCATAAGATGGCATTATACGCGGACGACTTACTTTTATATGTTACCTGGCCTCATATTTCACTGCCTTCGATCTTCGAAGATTTAGTGATGTCAGCAACTTTAAGGTTAATATTTACAAATTGGAAATGTTGAATGTTAGCCTGGGGGATCAGCAGATGGTGAGGAGACTGAAAAAAAATTTCCCTTTTAGGTGGTGCGATGAGGGCATCAAATACTTGGGGGTTCTCATCACAGCAGACCCCACCTCCCTATTTAGATTGAATTACGACCCATTACTACAGAGAATGAAAATGGATTTAGGAAATAACGCTACTAAGGGTATTTTGTGGCTAGGCAGAATCCACGCACTGAAAATGGATGTATTGCCTAGACTATTATACGTTTTTCAGGCTGTCCCATTGTACGGTGGCAAACAGTTTTTCCTGCAAATTAGGTTTATATGGGGAGGAGGACAACCGAGGCTCAGTTTTCGTAAACTCACGAGACCTAGGGACAAGGGGGGAGTCGGGCTGCCAGACGTGGAAAAATACCACAGGGCAGCAATCATAATGAGGATAGTGGACTGGCATCACAGCAGAAATTCCAAGCAGTGGGTAACCATTGAGCAAGATATGATGGCATGGGATCTATGCGCCCTTCCTTGGATAGATCCAAAATTAATCCCGAACAAAGATAAGATGCCATTCCTGACCGCTCAGCTCCTTTAGGCGTGGGAAGACAGCCTTAAAAATACCAACATCTGGTCCAGGCCAGGCCCTATGACTCCGCTATTTAACAACCCAGCATTTGTACCGGGGGTGGGGGTACCAAGATTCTTAATATGGGAGGCCTCCTTAAAAACCAGGCTGAGACACATCCTGGTTCAAGGTAGGATCCCTACAATACAGGAAGTTAGAGCGTTGGGGAGAGGGGGGGTGGTGGTGTCCTGGTTGGTAGTGAGTCAATTATGGATCACTAGATCCATAGACTAGAGCCTAGTAGCGGTAAAGAGGGACTGTTCCGAGTTTGAGGACATGTTGGAGCGTCCAACAAGAGTCATTTCGGGGCTGTACGGCATTATGATGGAAGAAGCAGGACTCGGAAAACCAGACTTTGTAGAAGAATGGCAGAGGGAAATTGGGCGGAAATTTGAAGAGGAGGACTGGGGGAAAGCTTTTTTCCTTACCCACAAAATGGCATTGCCTTGCAGGGCCCAAGAAAAGAACTTCAAGCTCATATCGAGATGGTACCGGAGCCCAGTACGGATCCACCTGATGTTCCCTTCGGGCTCGGAGGTCTGCTGGAGGTGTAACTCAGCCCGGGGGACTCTTCTGCATGTATGGTGGGAGTGTCTCAGTATAAACAAATTATGGGCAGGGATCCTTTCTTTGTATGATGGGGCCTTCGGCACTTCCACGCCCAACACCCCTGAGATCACCCTACTCTCCATGCTCCCGGGTAGTAGGCAAGCGGCCGGAAGAGTGGTGATCCCTAGACACTGAAAGAGGGCAGAGACACCCTCCCTGCTGGAATGGTTTGATGAACTGAATAACATCATGAGGATGGAGGAGCTGGTTGCAGACTGTAGGGGGGAAGGGGAGGCTTTTGGAAGTGCATGGGCAGCATGGAGGGTGTTTAAGAGTTCAGATCAAGGCCTGAAACAAATAATGGGGAGTAACAGATAGGGGGGCCTTTGCTCTCTTCCTCTCTCTCGGGTAGGAGGGGTCAGCTTAAGTCGAAGGTGAGTACCAAGTAGAGGGGTGGATGAGGCTGTGTTGCCTTCAGGGAAGAAGGCCCACAGGGAGGGGTGTAGGTTTGGGTGGGTGGGTGGGTACCGGGGGGTGCCTCTCTCCCCCTTCTTTTTTTTTTTTTCTTTCTTTACTTTCGCACATTCTCTTTTTCTTCCTTTTGTCTTTTCTTTCCCTCCCCTTTTCTCTCCTCTGTGTTGGATGTCTTGACTGATGTTCCCCATCTCCATGGTGTGTTTGTGGTGCGGGCAGACATGTGAGAGGTGGACCAATATGGAAGATAAAAAGATGGTCACAAGGAGGGATAACTGGTATTAAGATGATATAACAGGTGAGCCGGGCAGCCAGGTTTTAACCAGGGGCCGAGGTAGACTGATATGTGATATATGACGAATTGGTCGCACCATGTCTGCTTTGGTGTTCTAAATGTATGTTTTGTTGTATACCTTGTATGGAAGTATTTTTCCCTGTTTCTCTGTATTTGTTATTGTCTGTTACTGCTCTGTATCGGAAAAACTCTCAAAAAATAAGATTAAACAAAAAATATGTATTTTAATACTTACCTCCCACCCAGGCACTGTGTCCCACATCGGGGGCTTTTGCTGCCCTGCTGCTGCTGCTGGAAACCTTTTATACCTGCTGGGTGACAGGTGTAAAAAATGACATAGGGCCCTCCTCCTGGGAGGGACCCCATTTGTTGGGATTTTTAAGGGTTAAAATCCCTTAAAAATCTAGAAAATTGGTGTGGGGTCCCTCCTACCCAGAATAACCAGCCCGGGGATCAGCCATGCAGGGCTCAAAGAACAGGACACAGAGGCCAGCTTAGGTGGCCCCCCGTCCTGAAGGCTACAAGTCCACGTAGACCTCATGGCCCCCGGGCTCTTCTGACTTGCTAGACTCATCTCTCATCGTCTCCTCATGATGGAAAAGCCCCAGGTGGGGGTACATAGGCTCCACTGGTGCAGAGGAGACCCGGCGGGAGAGCTTGTGGCTGCAGGCAAGTAAATATCATTTTATTTTCTTGTTTACAGGTGTCACCGGTGAAAGCTGGGGGGGGGGGGCTCTTTTGGTCTCTCTCCTGAGGTGGAGAGAAGACTTGGCTGAATTGATCGAGGGGTTAAATGAGCGTATTTTTTTGTTTTTATTTGGGCCGCTATCTGGGGGAAACACCAGGACCGGGAATTTTACATGGCTACCATTTACCGGTTGGAGAGGCAACCACATGAAATGTACGGGTCTGGCATTTAGAGGGTTAACTGTGATTTTTCCTTTTTGAAGGAATGTCCGGGGGTTTCCCAGAAAAATTATATATATTTATATATATATTTTTTTGGAGAGTTTGTGCATGAAATTACATTCTTTCAGTGCTATCTCAATATTTTTGGGTGAAATATGTTCAAAAATAATTTTATTGCTTTTTGAATAAAAATTTTTAGTTTTTCAAAATGATGCTATTGTGTGTAAAAACCTCATTCCTCCCTGCTTTACATTTAAAACACCCCCGCACAAACTATATATTCTTAAAAAGTACACAGTTTAAGCTCCCTATGTGTACCAGGCTTGTTGTCGTAGGTGCAGTTTTCTGGATGCAAACCCTCAATGGTTGCACAGGTATAAAAAATCAAAAGTAGAATAAAAAACAAATTTTCCATAAAATAAATGGTCCCCTGAGCAGAACCGGACCCAACATGCAAAGGTTTTTAACCCTTGTCAGCCTATTGTTGCCAGGCTATTTTTCACCATTTTGTGCTGTGTTAAACTGTGATTTTTGCTGGTATTTCCAGGAAAATTACATATATTTTTTTTCGTCAGTTTGGGCTTTAAGTTGAAATGTCTTGCTTGTATTTATTTGAGTGCTTTCATAATATATTTGGGTAAAAAAATATTTAAAAAAATTAAAAAATGTATATTTTTTTAAAATTTTGCAATGTTTTGTAATGAAAGATACATTTTTTTAAAGAAAACGATATTGTGTGTTAAAGGCCTATTCCTCCTGATTTCAACTGGATGTAATGTTTACAACATATAACAATTACAACTATGTATCATATTAGCGTGAGGTCCCTCTCTCTCCCTGGGAGGGGGGCACACTTTTTTTTTTCATTTTTAAGGGTTAAATTTATTTCCTTATTAAATTATTTATTTAAATGTAATTTTTTTTACCTACATCCAATCCAACGCCGTTCAATCTGTCCCGAACCGTGCTGCCACTTCCAGCCGGCAGTGATAGCCAGAAGACGGGTGCCGAGACAGTGGATCAGAGTCACCTACCCTAGCACCCACTTCCGACAATCACCAGACGGCTTCTGACCGCTCTCCCGCTGTTGGAAGTGACCTTTTATAGATGTCATCTCACGCTTCCTATAAAAGGCCCCTCCCTGCGGCGACTGGCACAGCTGTCAACAGCGGGGGGGGGGGGTTGGGCCTTTGGGAATGGGCGTTCTCTGCCCCACTGAAGACCCCTGGGGAGGGGAATCAGTATTCAAATAGCTTTTGATTTCAGTAAATATGCAAAAATGCAAAAACATTTTTAGTTAGGTTTACAACCTATAAAATTTATTGAAACTCTGTTGTGCAGAATAATTGGAACCGTGCATTTTGAGTATCCTAATTTGTGAAAAAATACATTTATCGTTAGGAGGTTCGCTCAATAAAATTATTTATACAATAATAGCTGATGACTTGAAATTGAAACTGTCATTTTTATCGACCATTTAGGAAAAAAAAGGCATATTTATTTGGAAGGCAGGGTCATATCCTAAACTCATTGTAAAAATGCCCCATTGTAGATGTAATTTATTTTTGGGGGGAAATATTAGAACAAACTTATTGTTTGATTTTTACTTCCTTTATATAGAAATATACAGTGACAGAAGAGAATGAACATTTTCTAAAATGTAAGTATTTGTGTGTGTTTTTGTTTCAGTTATATGCATGTATGCTTGACTAATGCACATTGGTCTACAGTTTATTCATTTACAAAGATAGACCATTTTATAGCCATGTTCATTACACAAAAATGCTTCCTTCTAATAGAAACACTTTTTCAGAGCTAGAAGAGGCCAGGGTTGACTGCATTGGATCATTAGAAAAAGGTTGTTTGCTTAGCTAATTTGCATATTTTATAGACAAATTAAGAATGTTCTTTTAGTGCTTCTTCACCTCACTAGGTTATTTACTAAATTGTGCAGAGCTTCTCGATTTTAATTTGCAAGCTTCTATATCTTAACAGCCCAATCAGGCTGCTGTCTGGGAAGACGAGAAATGTGTAATTGGTGATAGACTGGCAGTACCTAGCCTAACCCACGGAACCTGAGTCTACCGACTACACATGTCTTCCTTGCAAAGGAGGGCAGGCTGGGCTGCAGGCTGCATGCACCAAGAAAAGACGAAAGACACCCGTGGAGAAGAGGGCAGGTAGTAGAATCAATGATACAGGAGGCGCATTGAGGCATGCAGTCAGTCAGGATTGGCAATTAGAGCTCAAGAACAGCAGATAAGCCAAGGTTGTCTGAGAAGCAAAGATGCAACATCCGCCAAGGTCACAGCAGAAAGTAGGCCATAGAAGGCCATAGAGCACATAGAAAGGGGTATTCTCTAGGAAACAAAAACTCAGGATCCAGGTCCAAGAGTGAGCTGACAAGACAGTATTGAGCAATTGCAGGGTCATTCTATTCATAGCACTTTGCACACGTGCGAGCTAGGGAGCCTCTGTGGAAACTACTGCATTTCACAATGTGCTTGTATCTGTACATAGGACCAGATTCCTGACAAAGATTGCAAACCACTGTATTTTTGCCCCTAATTAGGTGTTAAGCGTGACCTTGATTACGTAAAAATATCTCATAAAAATAAGGGCCATTTCATGCCTTATTTCAGAATAATTATTGTAATAATAATATAATAGATACCGGTAATAATAATAATAATATTTGAGATATAATCAGGCATAAATCAAAAAAGAGAGTACATTACATTACATTTTTAAAAGTGATCAAAATAATAGCATGCATGGAGCTAAAACTAAAAATTCTCTATAAAAGGTTCTTCTATTCTCCATCTTTTATCTTCATATCACAGCATTTACAACCAACTTAAAGCACCAGATTAAGCCGATATAAAATGCTTGTATCATAAAATGTCATCCAAGATGAAACAGGATGGATCTCCACCTCCTCTACTCCAATGCTTTAATCCGCTCCTCTCTGGTAGCCTGCACTCCTATACTCCTCAGTTAATGGGGCAAAAAGCAATAGTGGCATTGAGATGCAGATAGCATAATAACGTTTAGGTAAAGAATGTGTTTAATAGGTAAAAAATTAACTTATAAACAATCTCTTAAAACCACACATAAATTCAAGTAGCAGCTGTGTCCAATTCCACCTTGAGGTATCCTCCCCACCCACGTCCATCTAACATGCAAGGGCTATTAATGAGCTTTCCATGGATCAGCATCATGGGAAGCTCTATATATTCAATACCCTTTCTTTTCATGCCCTGGCTCCCACCAAATCATCTAAATGTTTGATATGTTTTATAGATCCTCCCTTAAATCTGTTAGTAGCATTTCTACCAGATCCTTGTCCTCATCTTTCACTATATTAGCCAATCCACATGTACCTCCCTTGTCTGGAGTCTCATCTTTTGACAATGAGAAGTATTTGAAGTTCAAAGCTTTACTTTCAGTATTGGTCTGGAGAAGACCTGATATCTGGTAAAAAGCTGTGAACTGTTCCCATTCCGATTCTCTTTGACATTTTCATTCATTACGGATGACTTCCTACAGATGACCTCTGCCCCTTGCATATATACACTGGAGATGGAACTGGATCTCAATGAATGAAAGTTCTCATAAATGTTTCATTTCTTGTACATTTCAGGAACTTTAAGCATATTTCCCATTGGTTCTGGGCTCCTAGTCTACTGCAGAAATTTCCCCTAAGCGTTAATACACTAATAGAGATGTGAGGCTAGTGATTCTATGCTTTTGCATATCTTTTGATTATGCCTATGAGTTCTACTCCAAGGTTGCAACTCTTATTTAACAAAAAAAACAGTCTAAATCTTGGTTGGCAATGGCCCCTTAGCCTGCCTGCTATAACTTTCTTGTCAGTCACAGAAACATTATAAGCACTCACTGCTGGTCGCTGACTAAATTCAGCACATGCTTGCCTTTCAACACTTTGGAAGCAAACCCCTCCACTCAACTTTCCCTTCATTGCTTTGTCAAGACTACTGACGGCCAGCATAAGGAAGATCTGTCAAACTCTTTTAAACATTCCACTGACAGATGTGCCCAGACCTGGTCCTACTGAGAGAAGTTTAAAACTTACCAACAATAATTTTGGCAACAGACGCAAGAACAGGTTTACACTTCTTGTACATTTGCATGACTCTCCCGCTACATCCTCTATCCCTAATAACCATTGCTTTCTCTTTATCTTCTTGGCTTGAATCCTTGGGATTTGTTATCTATTTTTCATTTAAATGAATGTCTAGTGGGCACAGGCTGGCATGCCATTAATGCAACGGATCACATTTGACATTTTGATGTTATGACATTTTGCCTTATTTGTCTGCAGTAAACTTGGCATTAGTAAAGTGAACTACAGTTCATTATAGAAATAACTTGACAATGGCAGTTTTTCAGTTTCATATTTCAGTTCTTTAAGTGCCAGTCCACCTATTTTCACCATTTTGCACTTTAATTGTGATTTTTGAAGGGATGTCCAGGGCTTTCCCAGGTAATTATTATTATATAATTATATATTTTTTTTCAGCATAGTCTGGGTTTTAACCTGAAAAGTCTTGTTTGTCATTTTCTAGTGTTTCTCGATATTTTGGGTGAAATATGTGCAAAAAAAATAGTTTTTCAATAAAATAATTTTGTGCCCCATTCCTCTTGGTTTCAATTGTACCATATATGAAATGGTTGACACTCTTTCCTGTCCAAACAAAACACAACTACTATGCACACCTTGCAGTTTTAAAGAGAAACAACTCTTTACATTTGAAATCTCCCCCACAAACTATATATTCTCTGAAAGTACACACATTAAGCTTTCTAGGGGTACCCGGCTTGTTGTAGTGAACACATCTTTCTGGAAGACGCACCTGGTTTCCCTAAAAATGTATAAAAAAGCAGAATAAAAACCACATTTTCCTAAAATATCAATATGCAAATAAGAAAAAACAAGCTAAATCTGTAACGGCAAGGTCCTGAACTTAGCAATACCCAGCATGCATAGCTACCTTTACCCTTTTAACTGCCAGCCTACTTGAGATTTTGTCACCCTCAGTTGCCAGGCCATTGCTCAGCATTTTGCACTTTGTTTAACTGTGATTTTTGCAGGAATTTCCAGGAAAATACATATATTGTTTATTTCTAAATTGCTGAACCACCCAGGGATAGTGGGTACTGGTCTGTTTCTCCTCTGGTTACCATGATGTATTAAATCAAAAACAAATTTGTCTAATTCATCTTTAATTTATTTCTCTGAAAATTTCTCCAAATATTAAAATTCATGTTCCATGCGTCAGAAATCAAGACACACGCGGCTGCAGGAAGGAAAGATGTCCAGTCTTTACACAGGCTGACCAGAGGCTCTGACAAACAGCTTCCTTTTTGCTTAGATCTTTCACTGTTTCATTTCCTCAACTCATCCAAAGTATATTGTCAACTTTTTTGAAACATTATCAGCATTATACTCAAGTAAGTTCCCTGATGAAGACTAATGAAACGTGCCATGACAACATAGAAGGATTATGGAAACCGTGTATATACCAACTGTGTCTGTATAATGTGTATGTGTAACACAAAGCTGTCAAATATACTTGGTTGTTATTGGTTTTTACGGATTGGTTTTTTTACGGATTGGTTTTTACGGATTGAAATGTTACATGGATTTTAATATTTGGAGAATTTGTCATAGAAATGTATTAGAGAAGAATTAGACAATTTTTTTATGTTTTTGATTTAATACATTGTGGTAACCAGTGGAGAAACGGACCAGTACCCACCACGCCTAGGTGGTTCATTAATTTGGACATTGATATTTTGGTCTGTTCCTGGTCCCACTCTTTATATTAACTGTTATTGTTTGATTCTGGGTTCCTCCAAAAAAGATTTTGTTCCCACTAGCAATAGTGATTTTTCTCAATATATTGTTTATTTCGACAGACTTTGGACTTTAACATGAAATGCCTTGTTTGTAATTTTTTACGTGCTTTCATAATAATTTTGTGTAAAATTAAAAAAAATATATTTTTAAACTTTTTCTTTTTTTATTGCATCTAAAAGCCCAATTCCTTCTGATTACAATGGCACCTCATAAGTATCAGTAGCCCTCCGTTCCTGCACAGGAGACCCCCTAAACTGAAAATAAAATATAACTACTATCCACACTATCAAGGGTTACATTTAAAAAGATGGACGTGGGGTCCCCTCTTTGGGGGGTACTCTAGGCTTTTTTTAATTTTTAAGAGATAAAAATGAAGGGTCCCCCCTTCCCATTAAAACCATCTTGGGCACCAGCTACGGGGCTTGCAAACCAGGGCACGGGGGGCCAGCCCTGGTGGCCCCCATTCCTGAAAGCTTCAAGCCCCCATAGCCCTCACTGGCCACGGGATTATCTGCCCCCCGGGCTTTGTGGAGGCAGGTAATGGGGCTAAGGGTCAATGGCCAATGACCAGCTTGCCGCAGGTGACTTGCCAGCCCCTCAAGCTTTGTGAACTGGTTTAGGAGTCTTATAGACCCCTTAGCAGTTCCCAAAGGGTTAAATGTATAAAAACACTCAAACACATATTTTATTATGTATTTATTTTCTTAATACATACCTCTGATCCATCCTAAAGCAAGTGTCCCACTTCAAGCACACTGGCTTCTGCTCTCACTCTTGTTGCTGGAAGCCTTTTACACTATACTGAGTGACAGGACATCTCGGGGAGGGGGGACCCCAGGCTTTATTTTTAATAGGTAAAAATCCTTAGGAAAAAATAAAATGGCTTGGGGTCCCCCCTTCCCAGCATAACCAGTTTGGGCACCAGCTACGGAGGCTTGTAGACCAGGGCATGGAGGCCAGCCCCCAGCCCTGAAGTTCTTCAGGCCCACATAGCCCTCTTCTGCCCCCCCCCCACCGTGCTTTGAGGAGGCAGGTAATAAGGTTGAAGGGTTATTGGACAGTTACCCGCTTGACACAAGTGACTTGCTAGTCCCTCAAGCCTTGTGAACTGGTGTAGGGGTCTCATGGATACCTTTCCAGTTCACAAAAGGTTAAATGTAAAAAAAGCACACACACACAACACAGCATTGTTAAAATTGTCATTTTTTTTTTTACTCAGTTTTCACTGACAGCCAGTAGTGATCAGTAGAGGGGGGGACAGTGGCGGGCCAAATCAGGATACCCCAGTGCCCTTAAAAACTCACATTTCTCTACTCCATTATACTCTAATCTATTTCAATCAGAGCACTTTCCTGAATGACGTAGTGAATGGTAGATTTCTCTCCTAAAAAATAAATGAGTTTTCTCACCAGGCTCTGAATCAACCCCAATATCTTGACTGCCATGCCACTTCATCAGGGAGAATTAATTGAACTTTTTACATAGTAACCAATTCAAAAATCCAAACTATTTTTAGGCATGATGTTGAATTGGCCTTAAATAATATGTGGAGAGTCAGGGTCATGCTAAAGATGTGAAGCAAATTTACCTTTGGGTGTGCTTTCGGTTATGAACTGAAGCTTACACTTGACATCTGAGAGAGCTTTTAAACTTAAACACACTAAAAAATTCTTTAAAAAAATGTTGTTTTAATTTTTCCAAAAAAATCACCTACCCCAATGATTTTTTTTATAGGAGGTACATCATTTTTCCAGTAGTGTAAGGATTTTTTTTAAAGAATTTGCCTAATTGTTCTGCCTAGACCATATGGTGCTGTTGTTTGCTGTGCAGCAATATTTGATGGAATAATTCCTTAATTTTGCTTGTTGTTTTGCAGGACCAATATGCTTGCATGCTTTCGTAGTGAAAACTGTTCTAGTACTTGAAGGACTGAGACTAGGAATTACGATACATCTCTGCTGTACTCATTTTGCGTTTCTAATAATGATGGGGTTACATACAGTTCTTGCACAGGTATTGCCTTTATTGCTAATTCCTAAAGCTAAGACTGGTTGCCATTGGCCAATTTAAAATCATAAAGAGGCAACATGCACAATATTCTTTAATGAGGTGTGAGTTCTGGAATACATCTGGCCTAATGAAGGTAAGGTCTTGTTCGTTACTTGCCTAAAACCATTAGAAAAGGGCTAATGAACAGATGCTATTAGGAGCATGACATCCACAAAGTTCTTTGTTTCTCATGTGTTTACAAAATGTCTTAATTTAAAACTCAAGGTCAGCTAACGTTCTTGCTAATTAAACATAACAGAACTAAATGTTTTCCTACCTTATTTACTATTAAAGAGCATTTACAGGCAACATGCAATAATTAGAGATGAATGAAAATTCGATTCAGCACAAATCTGGACTTCTTTTGGTTAGTGTCGACCAAATTTTTTCCTGAAATTGTTAAATAAAAAACTAAAAATGCACCTGCTCTCGCTGTCCCACTGTCACTGTCCCACTCCGCTCTGTGCAGAATCCACAGGCCCAGATTGAGCCCCCGCTATCTCGCTCGCTGCTACAGGGAGGGGCTATGTATAAAGGGAGTGAGCTGACATCAGTTCACTCTGCCTCTATAAATAGCCCCTCCCTGTGGCGGGAAGCAGAGATGTCAGAAGTTGGAGAGATTGGTGTAAGCCTGGCACTTTCTCCGATCCCTCCGGCTGCCAGGGGCGGAAGTGACGAATGGTGCAGGACATCGGCCATGGATTAGAGGTAAGAATGGGGGGAAAAAATAAAAATAATCAAATTTTTTTTATTGTGCCAGTGAGTTTTTTGACATTTAACTCTTCATTAACTGGTAAGGGGTTCTTGAGAACTCTATATCAGTTCACAGGACAGGATGGGCTGGCAAGTCACCTGCCAGCAAGCGGGTGACTTGCTATAACCCCCCACCCCATTACCTGGATCCTCAAAGCCCAGGGGCATGCAGCAAAGCCCACAGCTCGTGGGCAGATAGTCTTGGTCCTTGGTCCTCCTGGAGAGGGAGGCCCTATGGGAGCAGGACAGATCAAAGTATGTGGATGTTGCGTTGGCACTGGAATATTGTATATATTATTATTTATGAACAACAAAACCCAAATTTTTTGATGAAATCTGTCATATCGCCCAAAGTAAACTTTTAAAAAGTTCACTCATCTCTAGTAACAATAATGGTAATTCTATCCAGGAACCCCAACATTTCTAATCTTATTTTTATCCTCAATAGGACTAGAGCAAGAAGAAAGTTGTGAAATAGGAAAAAAACAGCTGGTTCACTCAAAAACACCGGAACACAAGAAAAGCAACTTTAAGCCTGATTCATAGGGGTCAGTTCATGGTTGTGCGCCAACAAATTTATGCACGTTTTTAGGAGCGCCAAGTCGGCCTTGGACTTCCATCTGATTCATGGTGGGCAAAATGGAACGTGCCTATTTTTATGTGCCAACTTGCGTATGTGCACCCAATTTTGGCGCCCAAACTGTCTCCGGCGCCTGAATTAAGGTATGTTTAGTGGGCAGAAAAGTGTGCGCAAATGTGCCAATTTGAAGAGTGAATTTCCTACAAGAAATAGGTGGAGGAATCTGCCGATTCCAATGAGTAACAGGCTCATTTAATTTCCGAAAACACATGCCTGCAGCATCCAGCACGTTTTTTAACAATTTCAAACCAACACAAAAAGGCAGGCACTGCTAAATAATCACGGATTTATCTTGGAAGCTAGAGTGTGCTTCCACTAGACCCTAAACCATTCTAAACACAACCAATGTGGGTCCACATAAGGGCACAGCTAAAAACATTTCTAACATTGTATACATATAAATTGTATTGGTTTCAAATCTTAAAATCAACATATAAGACACCACACTATTTAAAAACAAAAAGTTAGCACCAACATTTACTTAGATGTTAGGTTAGATGTCCCTAACACAAATAAATTGGATTTTCAGGGTCTGTATATATATTCCAAATGCAGGCTGTCCCAGAGAATTATAATAAATAAATAATCAGAAAAAAATATAGATAATTTAGTCCAAATCACCCATCAATAATTACAATTAACAAATCCAGGGCATAAGTGCTACAACCATATATGTATTTGGGATACCCCATCCCACCCTCCCCCGCAAAAATGTTTAGTACTATACCAATAAAGTGCAAAGTTCATCCATAAACAAGTCAGCAGACCATAGTGACTGGTGCTCTGTAAGGCAGTTGAAAAGAAATATTAATAGAAAATGTAATGAAAAATATGATAATAATAAAGATGAGAAAAATCAGCACTAATTTATATTCAGTTACTAAGAATCAAGGTAAATGTTGGCGATAACTTTTTGTTTTTAAATAGTATGGTGTCTTATATGTTGATTTTAAGATTTGCAACCAATAAAATGTATATGTATACACTTTTATATATGTTTTGAGCTGTGCCCTTAATGTGGACCCACATTGGTTGTGTTGTTGTGATAAGAATGATTTTTAACAATGAATGTGTCAGCCACAAGTTCTTTTTAGGGATTGAATCCTTTTTTTGTTTTGCGTAGAAAAAAAATGTTACAAAAATCAAACATCACAAAAATTAAGTTAAAACATCAAAAATGTGGATTTTGGGCCCCAAAGTTTAGCAAAAAAAACAATTAAAAATAATAGTTAAATTGTTAAGCATATTTTTAGAACCAATAATGTCTTGACATCTTTCATCCTGGTAGTTGAGTGGCGCACCCTTCCCCCCTTTAGAGCAGCTGATGGCTGGCACATATGTACATTGGAGGCTTTTTACATCTGGACACTAAAAGGGCTGAAGTGTATGCATCCAACAGCAGGCGGAATGTTCTTGCATGTAAAGAAAGTATTGTTTCTAAACATACGCTGAGGAAGCCAGCCAATTTGCTGGCTAAACTGGTCCAATATTTGGGGATACCTTTCTAGCACTCCAATATACTAATCCTTGGAAGCATTCTGGATGGTATATTCATGTGTAAAGCTATAAGTGAATCCCATGTTATATACCTTAAAGCTGATGTAAAGTAATGAACTGTAAGGCTGACCAAAAATGATGAGTTGTAAATTTTGTATTTTGTATAGTTGTAAATCTTAAATTGTTTGTTATTTAGGGGTGTGTCCCCATTTAAAACAACCCTTTTTAGAGGGAATCAACAAATAAAACATGGTTTTATTAAATGTATATGTTTTTAAGTCGGTGACCCCCCCCCCCATGGCAATTACATTAACATATCCTTAATTTCTGTCATACCTTCAAAGAGTGTGAGATACAAGGTTATCCTTTTTCTCATCTTTAGTGTATTGGCTGGCTTCCCAGGCTTCCAGGCTCCACCCATCTGAGTGGAGGTTGGCTTCTGGCTGTATGTATTACTGTTGCCTTTATGTGGTATGTTGGTATCAGCTGGGCCACATAAGATGTGTATTTATGTGTCTTTTTAGCGTTGCCTATTTGTCTCCCTGCCCTCACTCACAAATTGTGTAATCATGTCCCTGTTTTCGGTCCTCATTCCCCCTGTTCTTAGTTTAACTCCTATGGCCTTCTAGTGCGTCTTACCTTTAGTTGGTCCTGCTGAATGCCAGCAACAGTGTTTGCAAAATGTATTTCTGGACCCTGCAACAGTGGCCCTCTATCTCATCAGCTTCCCATTTGGAGTCTAGTTTGTGGTTTTGTTGCCCATTTGCCCTTGTGGTTCCCCTTCCTAGTTGTTCTCTGTGTGTGTGGTCTAGCCTTGTTATTTGATTGTAATTGTGTTTTTTGTGACTCTAGATACCCAGTGTTGCCGTGGCTGCTCCCCCCTTTTCTGCATCCCCAGACTCAAGGCCAGGAGGCCTATAATCATGCCCACTGGCGTACCAGTGCTGCAGTGGAGCGGGCTTTTGGCTTTTTGAAGAGCCGCTTTCGTTGCCTGGACTAGACTGGTAGAGCTCTCCAGTACCAGCCGGACAAGGTGGTTAAGATAATAGTGGCTTGCATTGCACTTCACAATTTTGCCTTGCTGGAGAAGGTGCCGGCTTACCTGGAGCAGGAAACCACCACAGCTGCTCTGGAGGTTTCTGGGCATCTCCATTCTGGTACCCAGGGCTGTGCTGGCCAGTCAGTACACCTGCCCCTTGTAGATTTTTAGTTAATTTGTGCCTGCTTTTTTGTGGTGCACTAGTCACCCAACGGGCAATCTGGTGCCAGATTTCACCCAGATTTCACACCGCATTGCTTTGGGTGTAGTGCTGGACTGTTGCCCAGCCAGCTTTTCAAAGTTCTCGAACATCCTGTCAACCAGTGCCTCCAACTGCGCTGTACTGAAGCGGCCACTGAGCTTCCCACTGGGCTCTGGTGTCCAGAGTGGTGACTGGAGTGGGGACTGGAGCTGGGTGGTGTGTGGCGTGAGCTCTGGATGTGGCTCTTCCATTGCTGCCAGGCCCCACTGCTGCGGGTGACCTGCTCTACGTGGGTACTGTGGCTGGCGGCAGGGAAGTGTCTGTGGACCAAGCAGTGGTGCCTGGGGCTGTGGTACCTTTGGCTGTGCTGTGTTCCCATTTGCCATGCCTGGCTTTCATGTTCTGGGGACTGCAGTGGTAATGGCATCGTGGCAACCTTCTGCCGTCAGTAAGTACTGCCATCAAAGGCATTTGTACAGGCATTTGAAACCTAGAGGCTGCAACATCATGTGCGTATGCACGGCTGCCAGCACAACACTTCCAGGATCCGCTGGGGCACGTTGGTGCAGGGGTGCATCATGCTGCTGGAACAAGGCGGAAGACACATTCGGCACCATGGCACCATCCCAGTTTACCAGCGATGATCAGGAGTACATTATGCTGGTAAGTAACCATGCTATGCCATGGTTCGTCTATGCATGATTGTCACTTTATAATTAGGAACATGCACTGGCCTGCTGCACATGGGGAAGATGGGAGACACAGATATTTAAAGAGGAAACATTGCTGAGAGAAGTGTCACACCGCAATCAGGGGGAGGTTAGTGTGCTTGTGGAGCTAAACTAGGGCAATACATGATTGGAGAAGCAGACTGATGGGAAACACTTGCACCTACATTAAAGTGACCTTTTTATTGTGTTTTGCCATTGCAGAATTTTATGATAGAGCGCTACGACTTCAAGCCCAACACACACACCAAAAAAACATTGGCAATGGAGGTGAAGCAACACCTTAATGCACAGGGGCCGACAACTTACACGCACACCAGATAATGCAGAACCTCAAAAGGCGGCAGAGGTCCAGGGTGAGGCAGTTTTTCTGCCAGAACATCTGAGGTAAGTGGCTGATCCATAGATAAATTGCCCACTAATGCAGAACTGTGTTACAGAATTGTGCTTCTCTTCTAGCGTCAGAGTTCTGGCAGAGGGTTCTGGCCCACCCGAAGCCTGACCTGGTCTGATAAGTGCCACGGCAAAAACTGCATGCGGGTAAGGTATCAAACCCGAAGAGAAGGAGACCCAGGTGTTGGGCTTGGAGTCACAGCCAGAGGCCCAGAAGGCAGGTAGGATAACAGATAAACAACACACATCTCAAGGCAAGGAACTCCCAATGAGTGCTGGCGTTCTGAGATTCTCTATCTCTACAGACTTCTCAGACCAGGGAGAATATGATGCTATGGGGCCATCTGAGGCAGGACAACAAAACACAAGCTGACGCCTCCAGGATCATGCCTAACATCACATACATGCCTAGTTTGGAATTCTGTTTTCATGTCCTTACAGACTTCGATAAATACATGGTACCAAGGTGGAGGCTGGATCCATAAAACGGCATACCACAGGGATGCAGTAAGTAATGAGCAATTAGGGGCATTTGTCAGGGAGAACTGGGAGACATGTGTTCCATCAGATGTTGACAAGCCTTCCTTTTCTCTTTTATAGGAGGAAGAAGGTAAGTCACACTGTGGAGATGCACACATGGGATGCTCCAAAGGTGGGGGGTTCAGCAACGGAAAAAAAACTCAACAACCTGTATGTGCATGCTGGCATGCAAGCGAGATGGCCCCAGAGCACCAAAAACCAAGAACTCCAAGGCAACATACAGCTGGAAACAGTTACAAACTCTAGATCGCCGGCCAAATACATAGTTGCTCAGCTAAAATTAAAGCTTACAGGAAACACTGATGCTCGCATACACTTGTCCGTGAAAATCCCAAACAATAGTTACACCAGTGGATGGCACAGCGCAGGTCAAGGACACAGGGCATTCATTGATGACAGTCAATTTCACATTTTAGATGCTGAAGCTGACTGGTTTAAAAGGGGCGTGAAAGAAGCCATTTATGTGAAAATAAAGAAGTCAATAAAGAAGGCTCTGACGGCTGCATCCTCCGTCTCCCTCTAACAGGGAGTGTCATTCACAAATGCCTGCCATGGGCACGCGCACTGCTACAGGGAATCGGAGGATGCCGCTGTCAGAGCCGCTGCTCTTAGACGGGGCATGGGACCGGGATAAGGTGAGCTTGCTGCGGCGATCTGGGATGGTTTCACATAGCGGGACACCCCCGATCGTGGGTGCCCCCGGGGAAAGGACCAAAACCCATGGTAGTCAAAATCCTGGGTATTGGTCCACTTTAAAGGGAGCCGACGAGGAACCCCAGAGGCGCCAGAGCAGCGGAAGGACACTGCCCAGCACTGGATGAAGATGGTGGAGATAGTGTAAATTTAGTATAATAAAATGCTTTTGCATGTGGTGTGTTTATTTTTGACTTTCACTACTCTGAGTTAGTAGGGGGTAGGGGACTCATATACTTGTTCTACAGGTAGGAGGGCAGAAAGTTACCTGCCACCATGGCAATGGGTGATTTGTCGATAGCCATATCCCCAAAGGCAAGGGGGGTACGGTAGAGCATGTTGCCTATTGGTGCAGGTTAGAGTTTCACCCCTGGGGGAATCCCCGCCCCTATGTCTGGTGTACTAGCTTGTAGGTGGGGGGAAGGGGGGGAGACAACATGTCATTTTTTTAATGCACATAATTTGGGCTATGTTCAAATGTCAAAATAAGAATATCCTTTATAAAGGAAAGGGCCCTGAACGTGCTCAATAGATGTGCACATCAATTTATTCTGCACATGTTCAGTAGGTGCGCACCTATTAGATCCTGTGCAAGACTGTTAATCCTGCATGTGAATAGGCATAGCAGCCCTTGTGTGGCCAACACCAGGACAGGAATCTATCGTATGCATGCTGGCACCATGAGCAGATCCATGACACACATTGGCATCCAACACCCATTTTATAGAAAATGGGTGTTGGATCTCTTTAAGAAGACTTGGATGAAAAAGAAACTAACCAAAATAATTTTATGACAGTGTTTGATGTGTCAGTTCTGTTATGAGAGATGTGGGTTTGAAGATGTAGTACAAAATAATTTTCTGTGAGATTTTTTTTTCCTGCAGTTCTTCAGAACCCCAAACAAAAGTAACAGGAATCGCTATAGGAAAAGGCTGGATGGATCTATCTTTTGAACACTCCTAATGATGCAAATAAAGATTTGTCATTGTCATATTCTAATTCATGCAACAACATGTCACAGTATATGTCATAATGTTTTTGTCTATTCCTAGAGTTCCAGAGGTTTTCTTCCCTTATCTTGCATAAGGGCAAATATACATATTGAAGTATATGGGTATACTGCTTAGTCAATGTATTGTTCTATTGACTCTAACATCCTGGCTATTGAGAATTCCTACAAGATTATGATGTGTTGGTATATGACTCTTGACAGACTTAATAGATTTTATAAAGATGCCTTTCCAGGATTGTAAGTCGACAGGCAGCATGTCACATATTTGGTGGTATTGTCCGGTAACTCGGGAGATTTAGCCAAGAGCTTACCGTATATACTCGAGTATAAGCCGAGTTTTTCAGCCCACTTTTTGGGCTGAAAAAAGCTGCCTCGGCTTATACTCGAGTCCAGGGGCTAGAGGGTGAGGGGCGGCCGCTGCGGGTCCCTGCTGTACCCTCTGCTGCCGCCGCTCTCATGCATACAAACACTCACACACTGACCGGCGCCACCTTCCTCCCGCTGGGCTGCCTTCAGTACTGCCTGTAGCCTCTCTTCACATCGGTCTGGGCGGGGCTTGTGCTGGATGGGCGTGAAGCAAAACAGGCAGTGTGGCAGCCACGCTTGTGGTGAGGTAATGGGCTGTAGGTAGGGGAGGCCTTTCGGCTCCGGTGTCTTCTCCGGTCCCTCAGCCTCCCGCCCCGTTCTCCCTCTGCTCGCTGTGACACCGTGTGCGGGAGCCGCGAGCTTATGAGTTGCTGAGCCTCCGCGGACATGTCGCAGAATACCATGGACAGGACAATAAAGGTGGGTGCGAGGCGCCATTGTGTGCCCGGCAGGTCCCTCACCTGGGGGATGGAGGCGGGTGTGTGTGCCAGAGACACATAGCTCAGTGTGCAGCCACTGTCAATGGGGGCATTTAGCTGTGGCTGCTCTTCTATTGCCCTGCTCGGTGACCTGTATGAGGGGCTGGAGGGTGAGGGGCGGCCGCTGCGGGTCCCTGCTGTACCCTCTGCCCCTCTGCAGGGTAACCTCGGCCAAACCCTGACCCCCGACACCTGAGCGGCAGCAGCAGCAGGTACCCACAGTGTGTGTGTGTCTCTTTCTGTGTGTGTGTCTCTTTCTTTCTGTGTGTGTCTCTTTCTTTCTGTGTGTGTGTCTCTTTCTGTGTGTGTGTCTCTTTCTGTGTGTGTGTCTTTCTGTGTGTGTGTCTCTTTCTGTGTGTGTGTCCCTTTCTGTGTGTGTGTGTGTCTCTCTTTCTGTGTGTCAACTCCAATTCCAATTGAAAAAAGCCGCCTCGGCTTATACTCGAGTCAATAACTTGTTCCATTTTTTTGTGGTAAAATTGGGTGCCTCGGTTTATATTCGGGACGGCCTATACTCGAGTATATACGGTATATGCTTGTTGCCTCCTTATTTTCTGTCACTCTCCAGGAAAGTCCTTGGGAGACCCTCCTGCTTCGCACAATTAACCTCCTATTACAGGACCACTTGCTATATATTTCTTTCCCTGGTGAAACAAGTTATTGCTAGATCCTGAAAAAATCATTTCATTAGATGGTCTGAAGTTATTTCCAGAATCTCAGAAATTATGGCAAATGAGAAGCTAAATGCAATTACTCTTGATAGATATGACAAATTTACTTAAGAATGGAGCCCTTGCTTTGAGTATATTGCTCCCAACTCTAACATCTCCATTTTGAAATTTTGGATCTGTAATAATCAGTATACAGCTTTATTTCTGCCCTGCTGTTCAGCTAATAGTGTGATTGGCCGAACAAACCCCAGAACTTTAGTTCTGGATCATACAACAGCCACCCAAAAAAGTCTCTTGGTGAGCCTTCCTGGCTTCATATAACTGTCTCTTCAACTAATATTTAGGAAACCACAAACCAATCAAGGTACAGTAAGTAAGCAGACAGTGCTCCCTTTACCCTAGGATCCAACAGACTATATGCCAATGTTCTGTCTAACCCCCACTACACCAGATGTGGGGAGGGCAGCCTGCATGCATTGGTTGTTGGGTCTGTGGGTCTGTTGGAGTGTATTCTTTGGGAATTAGCCACTCTTTTAATTTTTGCTTCTTCTCGTTCCTGATCAGATAAAAGGGTCAGTCTGCCAACAAGTCCTAAAATTACTAATTTATTGAAAGAAAATAAAACAAATAACAGGAAATCAAATGAAAGGCAGGTTTGGTTGGCAGCAGCCCTCCTCAGCATTATACGGTATCTTATTGCTATGATCTTGGCAAATATAGTCTAAACCTGATAAACCTCCAGTTTGCCTATAGGTGGGAGATAAAATGATGATAAAAATTCTTGTGCAAAAATCACCTTGGGATGCAAAGTGGGCTGGTCCCTTTGTAGTCACAACTGCTTTGAGTGACCAGGTGATCAAAGTCAAGCGAATAAATGACAAGACTAATGTTAAATGCATGAGGAAAAGGGATACAGAAATGCAGACTAATGTAAAAGATTTAACTGCTACGAATATGATGCCGCTCTTGTTCCAAAAAGAAGTGGCAACATTTGTAAACTAATATGTGGAACCGAGAAATTATTCTTACAATAATGATTGTACTCTCGAAAACATCAAGAAAGTGGGCTTAAGAAAAAATTAGAGCTACTCCAGCCCATCTACTGAACAGACCCCCAACCCCACAACCATGGAGGTGTTTTTAGAAGGAAGTAATAGTGATGTGAAAAGAAAGGGAGCTAGGCTTACCCCAAATACCCATAGGTCACCATAGGCCAGAGAAATCAAAAATGTAAAATAACATTCCTTTATTTGATTCAGCCCAAATCATGGTTACGGGAATAAAGGTTATGTTCACCTATGAACTTGGTACCATCGGCAAAGATGATATGTCAGTCAAAAGAGGGGACAACTTCCTGACTGGTACCTTTACAAAACCTTATTATTCATATTGAGAGGTAATAGGTAGCATTTCAACATATTCCAATGGTTGTTAAGGACATACTATCCAGTATGTGCTAAGTATACCCTGATGGAACATGGAACAACATACATTATTTGCAGGTAATGATGAATGATAGGGGTGGTAGGGGTAAGAGGGATGTGTTTAGCACAGTACTAGATGGACTGGCAACAGGGATGGGAATAATAAATTATTGGCCACTGCATGTGATAGTAAGCGATATTTAGAAAACGAAAAGGGAGAACAATGACATTATCAGTAACCTTCAAAAAGCCATATACATCTGCAGATCAATATGGCCAAAGGTTTTATTAGTAATTTTAGGGCATTCATTGAGAGCATGGTAACTATCTCATGGGCTTTGGCATGTGCCCAATGGCAGATGGGACTGTCAACTTACATCAAATTAAGAATTCAATGCTTGTATGATGATCAGTGGCCATTCAAATTATTATCCCAAATGCATATGGCCCTCCCAGAGCATTTGATGTTTACACACCCTAAATGGAGGGCAAATACGTTGCCTTGGTCATGACTTCCATAGATGTTATGCCTCCTCCCTGAGTTCTCAATTGTCAAAGGTATATGGAATTCTGGCAGGAATCAACAATAATGCATCCAAGGCTATATTATCCTTATGTTGTGCAAAAAGGAGGAGATTGAAAACAAGTTGACATTTCCCTCTGCCAACATAGGAACCATGACATTTTGTGTATGCCTGGTCAGTATAGGATTGTGAACGAGAATTGCTCAGAAAATGCCACATTCTGTGTATTGGATGGTAAGACTATTGCCAGTAACAGAACTCCCATCTATTAATTTGCTTACAAGAGAGTCTGTTTCTTCATCCTGGAGCAAACCATGTGTAAGCTAATTACAGAACAGAGTGTTCCTTACAATTACAAATAAAATGGGGGTTTGGTGTACTGTGGATAATGTAAATGAAATCCAAACCCCAGAATGGAAATACACCATTCCCACAGTTACCAATCTGACCCTCAACTTTTAATATGAAGGCGGCAGCTGCTGGAGAGGGTAGGGGGACCCACTATGACTTTTGCTATGTGGCCCTGTGAAACCTATATATTCCCCCCGTGCCAATGGCTAACAATATTTTAAGAGTAACTATTTCAAATGCACTTTATTTCATATAGAGTGGACATCCTGTAAGTCGCGATCACGCTGCACAGATGGCTAAAATTCTGAGGACAAAATCCTTTTATATTATACACTAATTATACATGATATATTATATTATTATAATAATAATTATATATTATCATGTATTTATTGGTTTGCTCACTCTGATTATATTATGATTTATACATCTCCTGTCATATTCTTAAGTATATTTTATATATTTGTAACTGAATATAGCGGTACTAAACTTGTTGAATTTCTAAATTGGACTGATTTATGTGTTGAATCCCGGAATAGCTTTTATCAGTTTGTGGGCATACTGGATTATTTAGCTTAATTATTTGGCAGCTAAGCAGCTCAGTTTGGTATATACTGTAGATAAGTCTATGCAGTAACACAAGCAGTATTATGTTGTACCATGTTAGCCATTCAAAGCAGTCGAAAGTGAAGAAATCAGGCTATAACTTTTCAGGCTAACTATGGATGGTTAAAGCAGATGGAAACCCATTTCTGGGTCCACCGCTCATCTTTCGGGCTGGACACTGCTGTTGGCTTGGTGGCGCCCCTGTTTTTTAAGAATACCGGGCTTTTCCAGGCCACATCCCCGGCACACCACAGCCGCAGACACACAAGGAATGCAGGCGCCAGCGGAGATCGCTTTGTGGGGTCTGCTAGGGAGCAGGTAAGATCACCGGTGCCCTGGGGGGTTTCATGCAGCGAGGCAACCGATGTTGGATGCTCCGGGGCAAGCTAGCAGCTATGCCTGGAATCTTTTAGATTCCAAGTTTTGGAGGTTTTAAGTTTAGGGCTTTGATTTAAGGTAAGCTTTGTTATGTTGTATACTCACCTACATTGATGTGTTATTATGATTTTGAATCATTTATTTTAGGCCCTACAGTTACACTCTAATGTTTTGCACATGTTTCAAGAAGTAGAACAGAACTGTATTAACTCCAAACACAAAAACACAGGTCGATCTTTATTTCTAAGTCTCTACTAAATAGAATTACACACAAAGAAAGGGCTGCTCATTGCAGCAAAACAAAGATGTGGTTATCCGCAATGCAGATAAGGGTGGTTGTGTTTACATTTTGAATGGTATTACTTACAAAAAATAGGATTTAAGACAGTTTGGCGCTGCTAGGACAAGCAGGAGGTCTTTCTCTCTGCTGTTGGGACATGCAGTTGGGTATGGACCCCTACAATTGAATACTAAAAAGTATATTTTTCTTTAATTGAGGAGGATTTTGCTTTGGAGGGAATTTTAAGGTAAATTTCCAGTAGTTCTAACTGTCCATTATTTAGCTAAATTGCAAAGAGGAAAGAATCCTCCACAAGAATTTGTTGGGAGTTACCTAGCCAAAGGGGGTGGCAGGTATCAATGTACAGTATCAAAATGTATAATGTCTATCAAGTTCTTATTTACTATCTGAATATATATGTGTCCTATTCATGCGTCCTATTCATCCTTATGTTTGGTTATGGACTAGTACACAATTTATGTATTCATACATGTTTAAAAATGTAAGCACAACACAACTACCATTGTGGTATTTTCCTAGCACAACTGATACGGGGGGGGGGGGTAGATTTCTCCAATATCCAACGCCTATTACCCCCCCACTCTTAGAGGCTCTAGTCTCTGTGGCCACATATAGCCTTTTAAGTTGCAGTTGCGGTGCAAAGGACATACAATGTATAGAAAATACAGTAATAACTAAGACTGGTGTGTGCTACCCAGTGCATTGCTTACGGCTCTTTGATAGATAAGAGACACTTATTTGTAGGGTGGCCATGTGGCTGATCCTCTGGGTGCTGCACCGTGCTTCCAGAGCACAGCTATATATTCAGCAGAGGCGGGTCTTACTTCCTAAGTGGATATACTGATCGAGCATACAGCGGACAGCATCTCTACATGGTTAACTTTAACAGTTTTATTTAATGCAAACCATAAACAGGTATTTAGGCAAAGAATGAACAGCGTGGAGAAAGGAGGAAAAGAAAGAGAAAAAAAGAAGGGGGTGGGGTTTACAATTTGGGGGGTGCGATCTGAATGTGGGTTAGCTTCTATTAACGTGGCTAATTCTGGCGAATTTACAAAGTCAGTCCAATAGAACCATTTGAAGAGATGAGCCTCTGATGTGTTTTGAGTGCAGCTATATTACCCTTAAACCTCTAAATCTCTGCAACTCTGTTCAGCCACATAGAAACGCTGTGGGGTGCAGGGTTCTTCCAATGTGCGGGCATGCACGCTTTCGCAGCATTTGATAGCTGGCCCATGATAGACTTTTTGTAGATTTTGGCGGTAATCTCTGAGTGGTGAAGAAAGCAAAAGGGCGGGTCCTCGGGTACCTCTCTGTCTGACATACGCTGCATTGTGTCTCTAACTGTTGCCCAGAATTTTGACAGTGCAGGTCATGACCAAAAGATATAGAGCAGGTCCCTTC
This sequence comes from Gastrophryne carolinensis, assembly GCA_027917425.1. NCBI lineage: Eukaryota > Metazoa > Chordata > Amphibia > Anura > Microhylidae > Gastrophryne > Gastrophryne carolinensis. The sequence continues at coordinate 306,885,696 of CM051234.1, read as the reverse complement.
TCTCCTATTTCCAACGCCAGCAGAGGGGGAAGTTATCAGGAGACCATTTGTTTAATAGGACAGGCACCTTATACCACCTAGTAAATATTTTATCATTGCATTACTGATATTTAGTGCATGTGGAGGTTTGTGTGTAAGGAGAACTATTTTGTGTCTCTGTTCAGCGGTGAAGGCAGTATCTAGCTCATTCTCCCACTTTAGAATAAAGGCGGGATCTCCTGGTCTTGGGGGTTAATTAGGATTTTATAGATGGTTGATAAAGCATGGTGGGGGCCCTGGCTATCTTTTAGCCAGTGATGTCAGTGTGTTAGAGGTGTGCAAAGGCACGTGGCAGAGTTGTGTATTTTTAACTTTGACAATTTTATATTGCACCCACTTGTTCAGTAATATGCAGATCTTTACTGTACTTACACACTATCACATACTAAGGCAGATCACAGCCTCCACCTCCTTCCAGTCATGTGTTTTACCTGAGTGTTAGTTATGAACGTCTGCAAGGTAAATGCTCTAACTACAAATAAGGACAAGTAAGTCCGAAACATCAGATGTAATTACCTGTTGTTTTTATGTGCTTGTATTCCTTAATGACAGTGGATTGCCTTATCTTTAATGTGTATTGAAATCTTGCATGTTTTATGTTACAAAGGAGTAGTGCTGGCTCAACATGGGAGTTAATGCTTTACTGCACTTATTTGAGTGCTCACAGATCGATTCAATCCTAAACATTTACATTTGGTGGGAGCACTTAGACAGTGATAGGATTTTTTATGGGCAAATAATAATTTATTTTTGACAGCGGTTTATCTATTTAGGGAACTTCCAGATCTATACATATAGTGTTTTCTTATGATGTGATTAATAGGGCTGTCATCTGAGATGTTCACAGGTGCACTGGGGCATTATTTTTAAAAATAAGTATATGAATATCAGATAAGTTGTGTTTTAAAATATGTACATACTGTCTGGCTATAGTTTTGGTGTAATGTCTGAAAGTGTCCAAAATGAGCAAGTCGTTCAGCAACAGGAGGGAATCCTTGAAATCATACATTTATTTTGCATTTTAAAATCCATAAATGCTGTGCTGTGCGCCCTAACAAAATCCAATCACCTAACTGTGACAGGTAATGCATTTCAGGACTGAACTGCCCATTAGTCCTACCTGCCTGTTATGTTTGAAAGACCAGTTGAGGTGTGGATAGTGTTTTATTGAAGCCATGGAATTACTTTAAAAGGAAAGACTGGATTGGTCAGAATTAATGAATAGAGTCTGGATACTCTCTGACCCTCTCTGCCATTTCCTGTAAAAAGTTAGCTATCTGGGTCTATTTGCTCTATTTTATTTCAGAGGTCAGAGTGTGGATTACATACTGCCCAACTGCAGATGTAAAGAAGGGAGACTACAACTGAATAAGCCCTTTCTGGCTCATGAAATGGAACAAGGAACGGGGAGGCCGATTCATTAATAGCGCCAGGTAGTGACAAATGAGCGCCAGTAGCGTGATTTTCACAGCGCCAGCTAGTATTCGCTGTGCTTGGCCGGGGTTTGCTTGTTGACAGCGACTCAGTCGGTGTGCGGTAATGTTGAATACGGGGTTAGGGGCCGCTGTTTCACAGGTTCAGCGTTGTATGGGTGCGCCTGACAGCGAATGGCCAGAGCGAACGGCTTGCTGCAGATTCATTAACAAATCACGCTCAAAAATTTCTCGCGCTGTGAATTCCTTGTTTAAACCCCAGAGCGCTGGCGGCGATGTGTGTAAAGTAGTTTTTAACCCCCAAACAACCTTTTTTTTTATATGGAAAAATTATACAAGTTTTTCTAAACATTTTGTAATATGAATACATGAATATCAGACCTGTAATATCAATTCTGCACAATATTTTTTTTTTTTTTTTTTTACTTTAAAAAAATTCCTAACATTGCAGAAGTGGTCACAGAATTTTTGACATTAAAAAAAAAAAAAAAAAACAGTAATAGCAATTAATTATGATTATTTAAAGATTCCCCCTATAAAATGCATTGGACAACGCCAGGGAGCGCCAGGTCATACCTGTCGCTGTGATGGGATTAGCAGCGGCGCTGTTCGTTGCAGTCGGCTACATGATGAATCCCGCACTAGCTGACGCTCTCGCCGGCGCTAGCCTCATTTAGCGTGATAAATGCGTCATTGTGACCGCCGCCGGGCGTACTTGATTCGGTAGCCGCCGATAGCTGGCGGTACCTGGCGCTCGTCAGACACTACCTGGCGCTAGCCCTTGATAAATAAGGGCCATAGTTTCATTATCCATTATGGTCAAAAGAAAAAGAATGTACTGAGGAGCGCTGGAAAAAGGTTAGTATTAGCTGCTGCCTAAAAATAAGGGGGATGCCTTACAATGTTAAGAGTTTTCTAAGTTCCTAATTTCTTCCTTTGGTGCTTAGATGGAAAAGGTATGCCAAAATGGAGAGAATCAAAGTTAGGCGCGCTTTGTGACTGTACCAGAGGTGTAAACTTTCTGAATAAGTCTTTTTAATCATAGCTGTATTTCAAGAGGTATTTGGGTCTCCTTTACTCAATACCATTTATATAAATACTATTTATTTCAATTAATTGGTATAAAGAAGAGAAAAGAGCACTCACCGCCGTGGCTCGGGGGTTCGCAGACCTACACAGGGCCTTTGAGGTTAAAACACTCCAACGGTGTCCTGCTGCTGCTGAATGGGTAGCAAAGTTGTTGGGTGTTATGCCTTCCAGAGTGGAGCTCCTTATTAGTATCCTCTGATGATTATTGGTTGCATTTGAAATAAACGCCAAGTCAAATCTTAATGGCAGGGCGACTGCTTCAAGAACTCCTGCTCAAAATAATAAACAAAAAACACCCGTGGATAACTGATGATTCCTCAGTGTTGCAACCACCTCGGAAGAAGCCTGGGCCTCACTCCACTCTGGAAGGCATGACACCCAACAACTTCACTAACCATTCAGCAGCAGCAGGACACCGTGGGAGTGTTTGAACCTCAGAGGCCCTGGGTAGGTCTGCGAACCCTCGGACCGCGGCGGTGAGTGCTCTTTTCTCTGTGCTCTTTTCTCTTCTTTATAACCATTAATTGAAATAAATGGTATTTATAAATTGAGAAAAGCTGTCTCAAAGGAGACCCAATACCTCTTGAAACACAGCTAAGATTAAAAAAACGTATTAAGAATGTTTACCATAGCCCAGTTATAACGATTTTATTACCTCTTGGAAAATACACCTCCGGTACAGTCACAAAGCACGTCTAACTTTGATTTTCTCCCTTTTGGCATACCTTTTCCATCTGGGCACCAAAGGCAGTAATCAAGAACTTAGAAAACCATTATCCATTATAGTTTTTTTTTTTACGTAAGGCCCATGAGAGCCATAGAGCTCTTGGTTTATTCCATTAAAGGAGCACTATCGCAAAATTGTGTAGTATTAAAAATACATATAAACATGATGGCTGATGAGAGAAGGAGAAGGGGTCACTTATACCCCCGAACTGACTAAGCATGTGGTTTTCCTCTCCTTGTAGGAATAAAATCCAGGGGTTACAGGTTTAGTCTATCAGGGGTGAAAAACAAGCCTGGCAGCATATTTCTTGATGACGGGTGTATAAGTGACCCCTCCCCTGGCCATCCAGCAAATTTATATGGATAGCAATAGTGCTCATTTAAGAATTTAATGTTGAGTTACGTGATATAGTTCTTCATCGGGATGGAATTTAGAAATAATTTTTAAGTTACCCATTTCCCACCCTCAGGAGCCTTCTATATTGTTTGACAGTTATACCAGGCCATTTTTTATGTTATTGATTGAATTAGCTAGCATGGTCTGCTAATCGTGTTTAGGAGACAGAGACAACTCATTTGAGAGGCAGGATATAGTAAGATTCCTCCATGCCTTTTTACTGGGGGGCAGGAACTTACCCCATTGCATATGTATCGCTTTTTTGTTGCCCATAGTAGCATTTGCATTTTATGTTTTTATAGGGGGGGGGGATTTCCTCAAGCCAAGATATTAGTGTCCTTTGGGGATTTAGGATAACTTGTTTTCCACAAAAGCTTAGGGCTAAAGTGACAGAGGACCAGATCTTCACGGCATCCATCATAGATGGAAAATAGAGGCCTGTTCTTTTCTGCATCAGGTGGTGGTACAAAGTAGTGGGCTGAGGCAAGGGTTTTATAGATGCAACATAGTTTTAGGGGACTGTTGGGTAGGTCTATGAGGAGTTCTTGCAAAGGGTTAGGCATCACAATGGAGGATGGGAGGTTTAGTGTATTCAGGTAGCTTCTGATTTGGGCGAGTAATAAAAAGTAAAAAAGGCAACTGGCTTTTTCTTTCCAAATATAGAAGAGAGGTTATCTTTGTATAGCCAGATATGGATGGTTCTAATATGAGGTCATGACGTTGATATTGGGGTATCAAGGGGTCGGATTCCTGGTAAAAAATCTGGATTAACAGTAAGGGATATGTACATATTAGGGTGCGGAAAGAGTAGATTAGAGAAGCCTTATAGTATAGTTTAAAATCTAGTTAATTTAGACCACTTGTCGATGTTGTTTTTAAGACGTTGCAGCAGTGGAAGTTTCTTCTAATTTCCTTGGGACATAAAATATAAATAGGGGATACTTGCATTGCTTCTGGGAAGTGTGGCAAACCTATGGCAGAGTGTGGAATTTTTGATGTTAAGATATAATGGCATAATGATGGATTTCTTATAATTCTTCTATATCGTTGACTGCCACTTGCAGAGAGAGAGGTAGATTATCTGCCTAAGCCAGAATTTGTATTTCAGAGGAGTAGCTAGGCTTTCTGGCACCCGGGGAAAACATTCGAAATGGCGCCCCCACCTGTGTTCAGGCCCCCATTTTGGCACCTCCCTGACCTGCTGCAGCCGGGGCATGCTCCCCCCTGGCTACGCCCCTGATGCCTCTGGTCTTCATCTATAATCTTTATTTGGGAGTCAAGCTGAAGATTTAAAAGAAAAGGTGACAGCGAACAACCTTGTCTAGTGCCGTTGTTCATATCAAATGGTTGAGACAAATTATCATTTTTTAACCTAAATAAATATAGGTCAATAGCTTGAACACTGTAGAGGAACTTTCCCAGATTTCGGGATTACGTTAATTATTACTCGGTTTGCCACCCTCAGTGGGGGGTTGGACCTACTAATGTTGTTGAGGAAACGCGTTAATGGACATAGCAAACAGGATTTTAATTCCTTAATATATTCCCTATTCCCTGGTGAATTCATCTATTGCGGGCTATTTCCCGTCTTTAAAGTGGACCAACACCCAGGATTTTGACTATCCTGGGTCTTGGTCCACTTCGGTGGGGCACCCCCGATCGGGGTGCCCCGCTGTGTGAAACCCCCCCGATCACCCTAAAAACTCACCTCTCCCCGCTCCCAGCGCCGACGGACAAGCGATTTGACAGCCGCTTGTCCGTGGCTCCTCCGCCGCCGCCTCCCGCGCGTCCCTCTTGACACGCGCGCCCCCGCGTCGGCCATTCACAGACGGCCGGCGCGGGGGCGCGCACGCCTAGAGGGGCGCGAGGGAGGCGACGGCAGCCGGCCGCCGCCGAAACTAAGGTAAGGGGGTTTGGGGGTTTTCGGGGGGTTTCACCCCGTGGGACATCCCGATCTCGGATGTCCCGCGGGGAGGGAGGTGATCGGCCCGGGAATCTTATAGATTCCCGGGCCGATCACCCGAGGGTGATGGTCCACTTTAAGCCTGGCTATGACCTTTGCGATTTCTTCAGCTGTAAAGCGATGCTTGAGATCTATTTTAGTTTCTAAGAAGACTTTATTGTTAGTAGACTTTATAGAAATTTCTAAATTCTTTTGAAGGTATATTTGCTAGTGTCATATTTATGAAATTCTTTGCCCCTGGTTATACTTTCTGAGGTATGCAAGAAGTTTGCCTTCTCTATTAGCGTTTGGATTCTTACTGGCACTGCATAAATCCTTGGGGGTGTAGTTTTTGGTTAAAGCTAGCTTACCTCAGCTTTTATTTTGTTCAATAGATTCCTTTTAGGGTTTTGTTTATGTTCAGTTTTTGTCTCCTATATTTAGCTTTTGTAAGGACAATGCCTGGGGTGTAACCTGAGGGGGTGCAGGAAGTACGACCGCACTGGGGATCAGGGGTTGCTCCTCCACTTTATTTAGCATATTTGTGCTCCCTTGGTATTGTTCAGAGAAAGGAAGAACCATTTGTCCAGGGAACTCAAACAGTACATACGAGCCCTTTGTGTCCATAATTTTAAAGTGGACCAAAACCCACACTGATCAGCCCAGGAATCAATAAGATCCAAAATCGGAATGCCCTGCTTTGTGAAACCCCCCAGGTCGCCCCCCCCCATACACTTACCTTGTTTCCCGGTCCAACGGCGCATAAGCGGGCCGCACCCCCGCTATCCCTCTAGCAGGGCACGTGCCCCCGCCAGGTTTTGGCTTTTGGTCCACTTTAAGTCATAGTTACGTTTATAGGAAATTAAAAATGTATATCTTATTCTTAGTTCCGACCGGGCTGTTGCTATTCTAAATACAGGCTATGCTATTACCATTCTTAACAGTGCGTAGCTGGATACATTCTAATCCCAATAGAGAGAGCAAAAAGAAAGAGACAGAGGAGAGGAGTTCCATTCATTCCAAAAAAAGAATTCTGTAGGGAGAGAAAGAAAAAAAAGAGTGAGACGAAGGCGAAAGAAATAAAGAAGAGAGAGAGTGAAAAACAAAAAAGAATGAAAAAAAAGAAAGAGAGATTCAGGTTTGGTCTCACTCTGTGCATTAAAGAGAGAGAGAAAACAAAATAAAATATAGAGAGTAATTTATGAAGAATGGTGTGAGCGGCACTTGAGCCCCCCATCAGAGACGCTCGGCAGTGCCTGCTATGCAACGTCGACTTCAGTTGTCAATATTTAAGATGAAAATACAGAGCGCCCACAGGGGATTCCAGGCACACAGCGCCTGTTGTAATCCCCCGTTTTTTATTTTTTAGGGCCAGGGCAGCACATTTTTTTTTAAAAAAGGGAATTGCAATGGGGGCACTTAAAAGACATGACATGAGCCCCAAAAATATATAAAAATGCCAAGATAATTACAACTATCCCAGCCCACTGAAATGTATGGGATAAGGCCACACAGTGCCTTATGGGAATTTTTGACTTGATAAATATACCTTTTGCACTGGCAATTCACCTGATGGCACTAGTGCTTCTTAAATAAACCCATATATAAATATATATACATATATTTATATATATATATATATATATATATATATATATATATATATATATATATATTGTAATGTCTTTCGTTAGGTGGGTACTCACCTAGTATAGCCAGGGAGTGATCTATGGAGCTGCAGGACAGGTTTCATAACATTGAATTTATGTTTGGGTCTGCTTTTCCCCCATATTGGAGGCATTCATCTATTATGCTTGCATTAATATGAGTGCATATTCTATGCTACTGATCACCTCCTAGTATTATCCCAGGAAAGGACCTTTTTCTGTTTTTTCCATTCCCTCTTCTAATTAAGAAACAAAACAAAAGAAAATGCATTGTAGTGTTGTTTGTCAGGTGATCATGTGTCTTAAACAACCAGTATGTCCAGGGAGTGATCTTTTCAGCTGTGGGGCAGATTTCGTAGTATTACATATATTTGTGGGTCAGCTTTTCCCCCATATTGAGGGCATTCATCTTTTGACCCTCCATTAATGTGACTACATATTCTATGTTACTGTCTGTACTGCAAGAGACAAGGCACCCGTCTAGCTATACAGAAGCTGGTTCTGTTAGTAGAGGCTTCAATGCATAACCCTTGTGTACAGTACGGGTGATAGGTCCTGTTAAATCTGTAGATCCATATAGTCCATTATAGTCATCCTAACCAGATCTGAGGGAAAGTTATTGGGCAAAGGTTCAAAGTGTATTGCACACTGCTTAAGAAAAAGCCTTGCAAAACTTGGAGTCACTTAAAAATGTGAAGGTTAAGGCAAATTAATGCTGTGAGCCAGGAAAGGAGCAGGGGCGTGGAGCAATCATGGCAGCAGCAGGCTCAGAAGCTGCAAAGATTTCTATATGGCTTTAAAATGACTAGCGTTCTTACTGAAAATGGATGGTGTGGTCTTGTTTAGCTTCCTGCACCAAATGTTGCACCATAGGGGTCCCAGGCAACAATGTGTTGGTGCGGTCTATAGTTGGAGAAAACTGTGCAGTGTTTTTCTGAAGGAATAAATAAGGCAACAGTACTGGCTGTCTTATTTTTCTTTAAGGCGTTTCGCTAGTCCTCCAACTGCCTCAGTTCAGAGTGCCTTGTACAGGAATCGAATCTGGCAACAATAAATGGTAACTGCAGTCCATATCATCTGAATAATGTACCTTAAACAGAAGGGAGCTGACTGGAGTTATTGGGTGTTAGCTGCCTTTGTTGTTTAACATGGCATTACAAGTCCCAGGCGATAAGTGTTGTAGCCCCCTGCCTATACTCAAGCTTCGGTTGCTCATTTTCACGTAAATCGCTTCTTTCATGCCTCTTTTAACCAAGTAAGTTTCAGGAACTACAATGTGAACTTCATATAAGAAATGCCCTGTGTCCTTCAGATGTAGTTACGAAAGAGAAGGTAAAAGATACTTTTAAGGCCTAGATGATACAGTACATTGTATAACTGTCAGGGCTTTATATTCTAATATCGTACCCACACTTTCTCAATAGGTGATCCTTTGATTAATCATGATCCACTTAAGTATGTTTAGAACAGGGAGGGATTGGGATTGTGGATTGTTTTCAAGATGATGCTATAGCAATGCTGGCTGCCAGGAATATTTTGGAGATGCAATTTTGTGTGAATATGCTCTATGCTGACATTATTTTCCCTTAAGGGCTTACCATGGATCAAGTGGTATTGTAATATATATCATGTTAATTAGTCAATTTACTTTTCCCTAGAACTGTCTAGCTGTAGGGCAGAGCCAGCGTATATGGTACACGTCTCCTATAACATTGCATTCTCATAGTTACATAGCTAATACGGTTGAAAAAAGACATATGTCCATCAAGTTCAACCAAGGGTGTTGGGGTAGGGGAAGTTCAACAAACGATTTTAAACAAAGTGATTTTTAAATACATTGAGGTCTTGCTTATCCCATGTATTAGGGGTGCAAAACCTTTGTTGGTCTAAGGGCCACAGTATCTTATAGTTCTACTTCAAGGGTCCGCAATAGAAGCAGCAAAAACGCAAGCCATTTACTGCAGGAAAGCTGTACCATAAAGCATTGTATATTCCTTTATGTATATGAGGTGAGCAGATATGTGCAGAGATGAGGCAGGTAAAAGAGGGAAGGGGTGAAGCAGGAAAAGGTGATGAGAGTGGGAAGAGGTAAGAAAGAGATGTGGTGGGTGAGACCAGAAGAGAAGTAGAGGTGAAGTGACAAGTGGTAAGCAGAGGTGATATGGGAAGAGGTAAGCCAAGGTAGAGCAAAAGTGTAATAGACGGAGGTTAAGTAGGAAGCATAGGACAGAGGTAAGTTGAGCAAAGTAAGGCAGGGATGTGAAAAAGGGGACATAGGAAGAAGTGGGCAGAAGTGTGAATGGGTGAGGTGGGATAGCTATCAGTAGAATAAAAAAAAGTGCCCACAGCAAAAGTCACAGGCCTTACTCCTGGTTTCAAGCCCTTTCCCAACCAAAATATTTCACCTGATTTTGGGCTTTAACTTGTTCTGTTTTGGGATATGACATAATGCTGACAACCTTTCCCTGCTCATTAAGCCTGATTCTAAGCCTCTTCCTGATTACTCGTTTTTTCCGCAAGCAAACTGTGATTTTGCAAATGCTCCTATTATTTTTGTCTGAGATTTTCTTGACCAGGCTTATGCGAGTATAAGTGTTTCACATAAGCTTTTCTTTTAGCCGAGCAATTACATATTTGGCCAGTGAACGAGCATCTTAGCCCTAGTTTGTTTCCTACCGCATGTTGCTGAGGAGTTCTTGGTTCTCGGTGCTGTGTGGCCATCTCGCTTGTATTCATACGCATACTGGTTTGTTTGATTTTTTTCTCCGTTGCTGAACCCCACCTTTGGGGGATGCCATGTAGTGTGTGTCCCCAGTGAGACTAACCTTCTCCCTCCTGGTTCTTTTTGGGGCATCCCATGTAGTATGTGTCCCCAGTGTCACTCACCTTCTTCTTCCTGGATCCTTTTGCGGCATCCCATGTATTGTGCCCCCAGTGTCACTCTCCTTCCTCCTCCTGGTTCCTTTTGGGGCATCCCATGTAGTGTGTGTCCCCAGTGAGACTCACCTTCTTGTTCCTTGCTCTTATATGCTTTCCCCTAGTGGTTGCCGCCACCTTTCCCCACCCCAGCTTTCCCTACTGCACACTGCATTAAACATGCATGTATTGGCCTACCCGTTTTGTCTGGCGAGGTAGCATGTCGCTACTCCAAAACAGCATGTGCATATGCACCTCCTAATCGCTGCCTGCCATGGCACCAAATCACTGACGCACCTAGGCTAACTGGATGACACAGCTCTCCAGGATTGTAAGCTCTATGGCCTTGCTCTTGTCTCATTCTGCAACTGTATCCCATACCCCCGGCGTACACACATCTGAGCCCCTCAGCACAGGGGATGTGTAGGCTCAGGCTAATATAATTAAGTAAGGTATTTGCTGGCTTTGACCTTGGCCACAAACAAACACTAATGGTTACCTGTATCCACACAGACACCTCAAATCCTTGACAGGTCCATCTGAGCCAACAGCACAACCCACCATCAGAGCTCTCTGCTGAGGACCCCAGCACCCAGTCCAACACTCCGGGCCAGGAATCAACCACATATGAGTCCACAGAGTGCCCAGGAGACCTGCCAGCCATGCTCTGCAGCCCAACACCAACTTTCCATGACACACAGGCGCCAAATGATGGAGGCAGACTGACATGCCAACAGCTCCACCTTCAGGCATAACTCACAAGGTAATTCAAAATGGTACAGAGAACAGCAACCCTCATACACGAGGACCCAGGTTAGGGGTGGTTGAGCAGCAGCGCCTCAACAACAACTTAGAGGCCACAATAGCCCGTGCTATTGAGAAATTTACTCTGGGTGCCATGCCAGCATACAGAGTCCCAAGCCTCTATTAGGAGTCATTCACTAAAAATGGAAGGCAGCCAACCAATTTGGTCATGCTATCAATTGCATGCTCCTTTCTTGTGGCGGGGCCAACCATGACCGCAGGTCTGAGTAAAGCTTCTCAAGAGAAAGGCGGTTCAGTCAGTTCAGTTCAAACACATGTTGATCGGACATCCAATCAACATCCAGATGATGGCAGGTGTGCCTAAGCTCAGGAAGGTAAAAGGTAAACAGCTGATGGCATTGCAGATGCTCGAACTCTACCAGAAACTCGTTTAGGGAATCCATCACACGCATCCGCCAGCAACCCTGCACGCAAAAAGAGGGTGTAATTTTGGACCAACAACTTCTGTTTTTAAACCCCCCTCCAAGGGGCAAATGAGGGCTGAGAATAATGCGAAAGTGCAGGCAAAATCTATAAAGTTACAAAATCAAGAACGCAGAAACCAAAACGTCACGGAGAACTGCAAACTGGGACTAAAAAGGCAATACTGAAAAGCACAAGGCTAACAAAACAGCTAAAACCAAGATTTCAAAGCAATCTCGCATGCAGGAATGGGTTCAAGAGAGACTACGAATAGGCATATTGTTTAGATGCCGTGTTTTCAGCGATGCCTATGAACATTCAAAATACAATGCCCCCTGAAAACAAATACCAACAGGTGTGTCGCCCACCTCATTGCCACAAGGTAGGCTCAGCTTTCCAACTCCCTAACATTTAGAATTAGAGGTGCCAGGAACTGCATAGGAGGAGATGTAAATGTGTTAAACATAAAAACAAATGTGTGAGAATAAAAAGGAGGAACAGTGTTAGTATAGCTCAGTATTAGTACATGGTACCTGGTTCGCGAATACCTACATTGGCATCTGCCAGTTTCCTCCAGCTAAGCGTCATTTACCAAAGAAAACTGGTCCTTCAGGAACATTCCACACTTTTATTGACTACCATTTTTACATCTCTACATTTTCCATCTCCTAGAATGCTTGTGCTCTGATCCTGTTACAGGGAGTTATCTGTGTTTTTGACTAGTAAACTGAAACATTTCTAACCTCCAAATTGTGCCAGCCTGCACCATGCACTGTTTAATGCCGAAATTGTGTCAATATACTACCTGCAAAAACACGATTTATCCAGTCACCGCCATTTTTCACTCATGAAACCACCACATTAGAGGCAAGTGTCAGCAACTGCCAAATAACATCAGTGGTGTCCACTGTAAATCAGGCCCATAGGATTTGCCAATACATTTTAATTTGCTGTTCTCATCTCATCATAACTATTTTATTCTATAATTTTTGAATTCCTGAGAAATTGCCACTACTATTGTGGACTTACAAGAGAGGTCAGGGTACAAAAATTGTAGGGCAAGAGTGGTTTTGCACCTTCCATTAGGTCCAACTACCTGTACCAGATGTCAACTTCTCTTCTTGTTACCAACCATAAACCAAATGCAGTGGGAAGGAAAGCAATTAAAAATGTTCTCTCCTTGAAAGCAGTCTGTCCAGTCTGTCCCTATAAAGATCAGATGTCCAGATCTTTATAGGACAACTTCTGACCTTGACTCAGACGCAAAGAATGACGATAGAGAAGTGAAAATAAGTTTAGAAGCTGTACGGTAAATACATGAATATTTATGTGTAGACTTATTTACATTATTGGAAAAAGTAAAATATAAATACCGCGCTCAGGAATACGGTAACAAAATCTTTATAAAATTCTTAAAGGGATGGGTGCTCAACGTGTAAAAAAAAAAACTCCTCCTCCACAGAGTTCAAGGGAAATATAGTTAAATGTCAAAACAGAGCTCCCTTAGTTGTATGCAATGTTCTTAACTGTCCCAACACACTTGCACCAAATTGTGGAATACTTTACAAAAAAATCCCAAAGTGCATGCACACCCGGCCGCAGTGCTGGTCACAATCCTTCACCGCAAAATGAATCCTCTTACCGACTATATTCAGTCATTAGGGCTTTAAATAATTTGAAGCTGTCAATGGTTGATGCTGTGACAAGCTTCTGTGGGAGGCTATTACATAGATTTATAGTTCTTATGGTAAAAAACGATTGTTGTCTCCGGAGATTTCTTTAGAGAGGATTTTACATGAAATAGTGTCCCCCCATATTTTTTGTATGGACCATTTATTATTGCTAAATCTAATCGTCAGTCTTATTCCAGGGTGGCATTTATATGTAAATGCATGGAAGCTATTCAGATAATTAAACAATACAGACAATCACACACCTGAGTGGAACATAACTTTATGTGTGCATTGTATGGGCACAGTTCTGAAGTGGTGAAAACAATAATGCTCTTACTGGGCAATTCAGTCATTACACACAAAGTTGTTGATTCTTAAGTGTCCTAACGTCTTCTTAAACGGGTAAAGCTGGATAATTATTATTATTTTTAATGCAGGAAACAACTGTGTAATGGGGCAGTGAAAATGTAAATGGGTATCTGAAACAGTGTAGCTACAGGGATGCAGTGGTAGCAACTACATAGGGGCCCATGGGACCATTACCCCCATTTTAAGAGCTAAGTGACTAAATATTATTAAATAAATAAATACATGTATCTTCCACTCAAGCTTTCAAAATATGAAAAAAACAACACATAAGATTGACAAATCCTCAGAAATCTTTTTGGTTGAACGTTGATCATCCTCACGTGGATGCCCTTTTGAGTGCCATGGTGCATAAGCAATTGAGCTACATTTTACCAGCTAGGAATGTGAGCACTTGACTCGTTCGGTGTCTGACTTTAGTAAATCAGGCACACCAGTTTCTTTTATTATTGCAAGAAGCGCAGTGTGACAGAAAGATAAGAAGGTGGCAGAAAACAATAGGTACATAGAAGGAAAGGAGGAAAGAGGGGGACAAGAATAGACAGGGAAAGAATGGAAATGAGAGGAGGGAGGGCTGGAGAGGGAGTTAGTGACTGAGATGCAAGCTGCAGCTCAGTGTTATGTTAGAGCAGAAAGGGAACCAAGCACAGCAACTGGGAGGAGGGATGCAAAGCGGAGGCACTGGGACACGGCTAACACATTGGGATGAGAGGAGACGCAAGCTTACACTCAGTCTAAGCAAGATGATGATAAGAGAGAGGAGCAGACGGAAGGCACTAACGCAGTGAGTGGCCAACCTGAAAGCGTGTCTGGTATGAGTGCTGGGAAGGCATTGAGGCAGGACACCGACACATCTGTATGCATGTCAGGGGCAAACATATTCTTCTAATGGAGGGAATAGCAGAGCCTAGTCAAGGTACATCATGTTTGGAGGGGGTCAGTAGTTGAAAGACATCCTTGGCAGCTCTATAGTATTCTGGAGTGTAGTGAAGTATTGTGGTGTGTTTGAAATGAAGGAAACATGCAATGTTTATCAGTGGCACAACTGAAACCAGCATTGTGCATTGTCTAGAAAAAAAAAGGGCATTGTGTTGCCACATTTAATATGAGCTTAGCTTACACCAGCAGAATAGCCTCAAAGATTAAAATAAATGTGCTTTCTATTGCAAGAATGTTTCAAGGAAAGGCAGTGTATAGGAATGCATGAATTGTATTCGTCTATGTGTTACTACTTTTGTGGTGCTTTCCACAAAGGTTCTTCAAAGCTGTTACGGTTTGTATTTGCGGTATGTATAGAGCTTCATATTTTTACTTATAGCCTCCCATTTAATAGTCCAAAACACAGGTTTATCTGCTCTTTTATGACAATAGGGCTGTGCACTATTGTATCTCTCTATTCTTTCGGCACTAACATTTGGCCTGATATACACAAATATGCTGTTATTTTGCCATCTAAAAGTATGCTGCACTCCAAACCAAACATAACAGCACACTGCTCAGATCATTCATGCTTCCAGCCAGGCGGCACATTACATCACGCAATGCCCTCTAACGGCAGTCTCTCAAGCTCAGTTTGATATTAAGAGGATGTTACATATAGTCTTGTAGCATCAGCATGTCTTTGTCACACACACAAAAACCAGGAATGTTCCAGGTGGCTGATATGTATATGCATCCTTACACCAATTAATTAATAATAATCTCTAAAGGTGATGAGGTCATGTCATAGACCCACGAAACACATGCTGCAATTAAGTCATAATATAGGTGAACATGCTAGACCCACAATAAATAAAAAATTATATTGTAGAAATGAAAATCACACGTGTAGCAATAGAAAGGTTTTCTGATCTATTGAATATCAACGTAGCCGCTGTGCTGCAAAGTAATTACACAAAAAAAAAGGAACTGGGAACAAATGCGAGGGCAGCTAATAACTGCATAGGAAACTTGCACAGTCTGCCGTGACTGTACATGACACACAGTGTTCGGTTACCTACTGTTAAAACTCATAAACAGGGCTTTCCAACTGGGCTGTGGATGTGAGAACAAGTGGCTGACATGTCTCCCCTGACCACACTGGGAAAGTAGACTAAACAAAAGGCAACTCATATTAAAGAAATTACAGCATAGTACACAAAAGGTTTTAGATAAGCAAAGTTTTCATGTCTTAGGAAAATAGACCATACAATAAGATCACATACATTAAAGGAATCATAAAGTAAATTACATTTTGTGTCTTATAAAGTTGACCATACAAAAATACCACTAATTGTTTTTTTTTTGATGAACAGTTTAACTTTATAGTTCTTCAGTTACATTGTCCAAAATGATTTCCTCTTTTTTAATTGTTCATACTTTGGCCCTTATTTATCAAGGGCTATCGCCAGGTAGTGTCTGACTAGCGCCAGGTAGCGCCAGCTATCGGCGGCTACCGACTCCAGAACGCCCGGCGGCGGACACAATAACGCATTTATCACGCTAAATGAGGCTAGCGCCGGCGAGAGCGTCAGCTAGCGCGGGATTCATCATGTAGCCGACTGCAACGAACAGCGCCGCTGCTAATCCCATCACAGCGCCAGGTATGACCTGTCGCTCCCTGGCTCTCTCCAATGCATTTCAATGGAGCAATCTTTAAATATTCATAATTAATTGATTTTATTTATTTATTTATTTTTTTAACTGTCAAAAATTCTGTGACCACTACGGCAATGTTAGATATTTTTTTTAAGGTAAAAAAAAAAAAAAATTTGTGCAGAATTGATATTACAGGTCTGATATTAATGTATTCATATTACAAAATGTTTAGAAAAAAATATGGTTGTTTGGGGGTTAGAAACTACTTTTAAGCCATCGCCGCCAGCGCTCTGGGGTTTAAACAAGCATTTCACAGCGCAAGAATTTTTTGAGTGTGATTTGTTAATGAATATGCTGGGAGCCGTTCGCTCTGGCCATTCGCTGTCAGGCGCACCCATACAGCGCGGAACCTGTGAAACAGCGACTCCTAACCCCATATTCAACATTACCGCACACCGACTGAGTCGCTGTCAACAAGCAAACCCCGGCCAAGCACAGCGAATACTAGCGGGCACTGTGAAAATCACGCTACTGGCGCTCATCTGTCGCTACCTGGCACTATTAATGAATCGGCCTGCCCGTTTTTTTTCATCTTGGTTCCCCAGCTTTCTTCTTTTAGCCTTCATTTATCCCTTAGTTTTGTTCTATGCCTTCCTTTTCCTTTCAATTTGACCTGAGCCTTGTGCCACTGGGTCTGAGGTGTTAGAGGCAAGGGTTTACTCCATTTTATGTAGCTATTTAGATTTGTTATAGCTCAAATAACTTCACTTACCCAAGCCTGGAGGTTTTATGTTTTGGCCAATATGCCGGTATGGTTTCTCTGAAAACAAAACTAATCTGTGAATGATGTTGTTGGAAGCATAATTACATTTGGGAGCAAATACAAATACAGGCTTCGGGTATACATATATTTAATTTCTTTTTTCAAAGGTCATACTTCTAACCAGAAAGCCTAATCTGGCAACATGACCACCATATGTGTAAATTGTAGTAGGTCCCTTAATACACCTCCAACAGCAGAAGGAAACAGATGAATAAGAGAAATCTGTATTAAGTCTGACATACCCCCCTTAGGACTGCTGTGTATCCCACCCTTTTTTTAACCTCCTAGGAGAGTCGAAGAATCAAACGCAGTACTCACCTATATACACTTATTTGCTGGTCTGCTATAAATGAATGAACATTATACATGTACAGACCATACAATAAGGCCCACTCACATTAAAGTAGCCCATATGTATTTAGATAGTTCACATGTAATCAAAAAGTGTTTGTGTCTCATACAAAAATTCCATTTGGGGATTGTAACTCAGGGGAAGCAGCAGCCATGAGACTGTTACTGGTGATAGTTGTGTAGGTCTGCTTTAATTGTACAAACAGTATGCAGGTAAATAGGTATTTCACATTGTACTTGCATATTATTATACATCAGAGTTTTCAGGTAAATTACATGAACCTGAAATAAATGTCATTGTTTTATGCTTAAATTACAAGATCCCTCTTAAAACAAGATCTTAAAGCTAGGAAATAAAAGAAGACACCAATGCAAAGAATTAATTGTAATTATATTTTCTAAACTAAGGAACACATAACTTCAAACAAACAGGCAGGATATTATACTAGAAAGTATTATTTAACTGAAAAAGCTTTGGCTCTTGGGACTGATTTCCAGCAGTTGTAATAGGTCAAACACCATTAATCAAATTAAAACACACTGGGCTATCCTACTGCTGGGGATTCGACCACTCACTCGTGATTGCCATAAACAGAGCCATTTGGTGGTTTAATTATTCACATTGAAGAGGTACTAGGTTATTACGGGGAGGCCGATTCATCAATAGCGCCAGGTAGCGACAGATGAGCGACTGTAGCGTGATTTTTTCAGCGCCAGCCAGTATTCGCTGTGCTTGGCCGGCGTTAGCTTGATGACAGCGACTCAGTCGGTGTGCGGTAATGTTGAATACAGGCTGGGGGGTCGCTGTTTCACAGGTCCAGCGTTGTATGTGAGCGCCTGACAACGAATGGCCAGAGCGAACGGCTAGCTTCATATTCATCAACAAATCACGCTCCGAATGTGCTGTCGCTGTCCATTCCTTGTTTAAACCCCAGAGCGCTGGCGGCGATCTGTATTAACTAGTTTTTAACCCCTAAACAACCATATTTTTTGAATGTAACATTATACATGTTTTTAGAATCATTTTGTTATATGAATACATTAATCTCAGACCTGTTAGATCAATTCTGCACATATTTTTTTTTTTTTAACTTAAAAATAAATCCTAACATTGCAGAAGTGTTCTCCGATTTTTTTACATTAAAAAAATTAAAAAAAAAATTATTACCAATTAATCATGAATTATTATAGATTGCTCCATTGAAATGCATTGGACATCGCCATACCTGGCGCTGTGAGGGAATTTGCAGCGGCGCTGTTTGGTCCAGGCGGCTTCATGATGAATGCCGCGCTAGCCGTCGCTCTCGCCGGCGCTAGCCTCATTTTGCTGGATAAATGCGTCATTGTGACCGCCGCCGGGCGTACTTGAGTCGGTAGTCGCCGTTAGCTGCCGCTACCTGGCGCTCGTCAGACACTACCTGGCGCTATCGCTTGATGAATAAGGGCCTAAATTACAATCTTTGTCAGCAATGTATGCAACATTTTAATGAAATTCCCTTTCTCTAAAATTCGTGCAGCCTTAGTGTAAATTGAGAACCCCTAGAATTAAAGTGCAGTTTCCCCCCAACCTATAAATACCACTCACAGGTCAGCTTCATTAGTCTTTTGACAGAATTACAAGTGAATTGAATGTGTGAGTGTCTAATGACAGCCCGGTGGGTTCCGGGAGATCCTTCCTTGTTAGTGGTAATTAAGGGCCAGCGTTTGGAAGCAACGCTATAATACTATGTATGTCCGCAATGTATGTGGTCTGCATATGGTACTGTCCATCAGCCTTTTTTTACTTGTAATATGAGTGTCTTAATAGAAGCATTTAGGAATTGTCCGTGGTGCTGAAAGTTCGTGCATTATCCTGGCAGTATACTTTTTGATATAACAGTTGTAGTATACTACAATAACTTTTTTTTTTTAAGAATTGAAATTATTTAAATGTTTTTGCTTAATAATTAGCATGTAACTGATTTGACTACAGGTGTTTGATAATATTACCAAACTGAGAAAATAAATTAGACAGTATTTATGAGTTTCCATTCAAAACAATATGGGTTTGCTTATATCCTTTGGACATACAGGTGTATCACTCCCATTGGATGTTTAGTGTTCAAAGGGAAAATCTAAAAGCAGTGCTATATTTTTAACTTCACTAACTAACTGAACAAGCCCATTATCATGTTTGAAATAATGCAAACCAAAATCTAGGATTTAGCCAGCAATCCGGTGGTGTGTAAGATTATTTTCTCACTATTTCAGGGTTACTTCTGCGCTTTAACCAGGTGGACATAATAAATTGGGATGACAAGTGGGCAGGAACAGCCTGGCCATAGGAAGTTTTTTTCTTCTGCTTTAGAGCTAAACTATTTTGTCATATGGTTTTGGAGAGAGCTACAATCCTTTCTTCTGTAGCAAGTTACACGATCTGTCAGCTTTAGCAGCAGCTGTGGTCTCCTAAATTCTTAGGAGTATACTCACCAGTAAAGCCCTCAGCCATTTGAGCCCAAAAGGTAATTATGGCTATATCTTATTACAGTCAACAGAGCTGCTAATAGGGTATAGAGAATAGGGTTTACAAGCAATATGGGCTATTGGAGAATCGTGACCCCCCTTCAGTGACTTTTGAGTTTAGCTTTGATGAAGGACCCATCTATTTTTAAGCAAACCTTAGAGTGGAACAAAACCCAGGAATTTGACTTTGCCTGGTTTTGATCAGTGCCACTGAGGAATCCCTAAATGGTAGGCCCTGCTGTGTGAAACTCCCCAGGAAGCTAGAAAAACTCATAATAGGCTATATAGAATAGGGGTTACAAGCAATATGTGATATTAGAGGGGGGTGACCCTCTTCAGTGACTTTAGAGTTATGTTCTGATGAAGAACTCAGCTTCTTGAAGCAAACCTGTGCTGTGTGAAACTCCCCAGGAAGCCAGAAAAACTCACCTGTCCAGTCTCCAACGGTGCATGAATCCTGCCCCAGCCTATCTGAATGGTTGGGGTGGTAGCATGCGCATGATGCTGGGGATGCAGGGAATGCGGCAGAGCATACTCCCGATTCAAAACAATGAGAGCCGCATGTTGAATGAAGTAGTCATAGCAGGTGGTTCTCATTGGACAAGAGCTTGCAAATATGCAGTTGGAGCGGGGAAAGGTGAGGTTTTTTGGGCTTCCTGGGAAGTTTCACACAGCGGGGTATCCTGATTCAGGATGCCCACGAAAAAAAGCCAGCAGCCGACCCAGGAAATCCTTTAGATTCCAGGCCGGGTGCTGCTGCGTTTTATTTTGCTTGCTGATTCCCCTCCACTTAGGGCATCCCAATTAGCACCCTCAATGAAGCCCAAAAAGGGGCTTAGTTACTCAGGAGTGGGGGGCATGCTTTAAAAAAAAGGGGGACAACTAGGCAAATATCTTGGATGATTTTTTCCCTATAGACTTTAATGTGTGGCTACAGAATAGACTATTAAAGCAGAAGTCTGTGTTCCCACTTTAAGAAGCAGGTCAAGATCCCATAGAGCACAATTAATATTACAAACATTATTTTGTACAGAACTTGCATTGGGACTTGTCAATAATGTAAACGCAGGATCTACATGTTTTTTTCTGATATAATGGTTTTTAATGGCTTCTCTTGCTTATCAATGTGTGATTTGGACAACAGCAAAAATGCTGCCTAAGCACTCAGTAAAGTTTGTCCCCAGCAGTGATATCTGGTAACTAGATTAATGAAACACTGACCAGCGCTGGAGAAATACAGTGCCAATCTTTTCAGAGTGTAAAAAAATCATAAATACACTGTGTAGTGCCAAAAAGACAGAGTGGCTCACATTGGCACTGGCATAAGTGGGAGTTGGGTCCAACAGGCGCTGACACAGGTCGTCCCAATACCTAATGCTACAATCTAAGCAAGTTAGTAACAACGGGCGCAATGACTTCCAGCACCATTTTAGACATGATAGCAAAAAAGAGCAAGATCCCTGGCACTAGAGCCACCAGAAAGACGTTAAACTGCGCACTTCATAAATAAGGTCCTAAATGTCTATTCCTTCAAACTATTCCTTCTAATGAGATTGATACTAAATTCGGGGCTAAATCTTTTATGGCTTTCATCCAAACATTCCAAACATTCTTTTTTTTTTTCCATTCTTCAATAAGTTAGAACAAGCTGTTGTTTTCAATCTAACATTACGCAGTAACAAACATTATACATATAACATGTTAAAGTGGACCAACACCCAGGATTTTGACTATCCTGGGTTTTGGTCCACTTCGGCGGGGCACCCCGATCGGGGGTGCCCCGCTGTGTGAAACCCCCCAGAAAGCCCCAAAATCTTACCTGTCCCCGCTCCCACGTGACTGGACGGTCCAATCCCCGCCAACGTCCAGGCGGGGATCAGGAACGTCCAAGCGGCTGCCGCCGCCGCCGCCTCCCTCGCGTCACTTTCGGCGCGCGCGCGCCCCCCGCCGGCCATTCGCAGACGGCCGGCGCGGGTGCGCGCACGCCTACAGTAAGCGATTTGGGGTGTCTGGGGGGGGTTTCACCCCGCGGGACATCCCGATCTCGGATGTCCCGCGGGGTGGGAGATGATCGGCCCGGGAATCTTATAGATTTCGGGGCCGATCACCTCTCGGTGTTGGTCCACTTTAAGGCAATTGACAGTCATTAACTCGAGCTCTAGGTCATGAATCATGTGGTCTTTTTGATGACATGTGATGGATTAAATGGATGAAAAGGGACTCGCCAATAAAATGAAATCAATTTCTGTTTCTTTAAAAAAAATAGCAGAAGGTAAATGCCAAGTATAAGGACTGTAATATTGGAAGACATTTAGGAAAACTATGGGTTAAGAGCAGTGCCCAAACTGCTACCCAAACCCCACTTATTTATTGCCAACACAGAAATTTAACTGAGGTTTTAGTTTAGAAAATGCAATTGTTGATGCCCTCCCATGCATAGTGCTCCTGCAGGCACAATACTGCTGGTTGATACCTTCTATATCTGGAACCCCCACCATTTGGCAGCTGGGAGGCAGAAGCAGACCCCACATGTCTGACAGCAGCCAATCAGGTTTGGGTCACCAGCCATCATCTCCCTGCATAGACACACCACGCCAACAAAACACCGGCCACAACCTGACACACGCACGTCAATCTGCCAACCACAACCTGACACACACGTCAATCTGCCAGCCACAACCTGACACACACACGTCAATCTGCCAGCCACAACCTGACACACACGTCAATCTGCCAGCCACAACCTGACACACACATGTCAATCTGCCAGCCACAACCTGACACACACACGTCAATCTGCCAGCCACAACCTGACACACACACGTCAATCTACCAGCCACAATCTGACACACACATGTCAATCTGCCAGCCACAACCTGACACACACGTCAATCTGCCAGCCACAACCTGACACACACGTCAATCTGCCAGCCACAACCTGACACACACATGTCAATCTGCCAGCCACAATCTGACACACACACGTCAATCTGCCAGCCACAACCTGACACACACACGTCAATCTGCCAGCCACAACCTGACACACACACGTCAATCTACCAGCCACAATCTGACACACACATGTCAATCTACCAGCCACAACCTGACACACACACACGTCAATCTGCCAGCCACAATCTGACACACACACGTCAATCTGCCAGCCACAACCTGACACACACGTCAATCTGCCAGCCACAACCTGACACACACACGTCAATCTACCAGCCACAATCTGACACAAACATGTCAATCTGCCAGCTACAACCTGACACACACGTCAATCTGCCAGCCACAACCTGACACACACGTCAATCTGCCAGCCACAACCTGACACACACATGTCAATCTGCCAGCCACAATCTGACACACACACGTCAATCTGCCAGCCACAACCTGACACACACACGTCAATCTACCAGCCACAATCTGACACACACATGTCAATCTGCCAGCCACAACCTGACACACACACGTCAATCTGCCAGCCACAACCTGACACACACACGTCAATCTACCAGCCACAATCTGACACACACATGTCAATCTACCAGCCACAACCTGACACACACACACGTCAATCTGCCAGCCACAATCTGACACACACACGTCAATCTGCCAGCCACAACCTGACACACACACGTCAATCTGCCAGCCACAACCTGACACACACATGTCAATCTACCAGCCACAACCTGACACACACACACGTCAATCTGCCAGCCACAATCTGACACACACACGTCAATCTGCCAGCCACAACCTGACACACACACGTCAATCTGCCAGCCACAACCTGACACACACATGTCAATCTGCCAGCCACAACCTGACACACACACGTCAATCTGCCAGCCACAAACTGACACACGTGTCAATCTGCCAGCCACAACCTGACACACACACGTCAATCTACCAGCCACAAGCTGACACACATGTCAATCTGCCAGCCACAACCTGACACACACGTCAATCTACCAGCCACAACCTGACACACACGTCAATCTGCCAGCCACAACCTGACACACACGTCAATCTGCCAGCCACAACCTGACACACACACGTCAATCTGCCAGCCACAACCTGACACACACGTCAATCTGCCAGCCACAACCTGACACACACGTCAATCTGCCAGCCACAACCTGACACACACATGTCAATCTGCCAGCCACAACCTGACACACACGTCAATCTGCCAGCCACAACCTGACACACACACGTCAATCTGCCAGCCACAACCTGACACACACATGTCAATCTGCCAGCCACAACCTGACACACACGTCAATCTGCCAGCCACAACCTGACACACACGTCAATCTGCCAGCCACAACCTGACACACACGTCAATCTGCCAGCCACAACCTGACACACACACGTCAATCTGCCAGCCACAACCTGACACACACGTCAATCTACCAGCCACAACCTGACACACACGTCAATCTGCCAGCCACAATCTGACACACACACGTCAATCTGCCAGCCACAACCTGACACACACACACGTCAATCTGCCAGCCACAACCTGACACACACACGTCAATCTACCAGCCACAACCTGACACACACACGTCAATCTGCCAGCCACAACCTGACACACACATGTCAATCTACCAGCCACAATCTGACACACACATGTCAATCTACCAGCCACAACCTGACACACACACACGTCAATCTGCCAGCCACAATCTGACACACACACGTCAATCTACCAGCCACAACCTGACACACACACACGTCAATCTGCCAGCCACAACCTGACACACACACGTCAATCTGCCAGCCACAACCTGACACACACACGTCAATCTACCAGCCACAACCTGACACACACGTCAATCTGCCAGCCACAACCTGACACACACGTCAATCTACCAGCCACAACCTGACACACACGTCAATCTGCCAGCCACAACCTGACACACACATGTCAATCTGCCAGCCACAACCTGACACACACACATCAATCTGCCAGCCACAACCTGACACACACGTCAATCTGCCAGCCACAACCAGACACACACGTCAATCTACCAGCCACAACCTGACACACACACACGTCAATCTGCCAGCCACAACCTGACACACACACGTCAATCTGCCAGCCACAACCTGACACACACATGTCAATCTGCCAGCCACAACCTGACACACACACGTCAATCTGCCAGCCACAAACTGACACACGTGTCAATCTGCCAGCCACAACCTGACACACACACGTCAATCTACCAGCCACAACCTGACACACACGTCAATCTGCCAGCCACAACCTGACACACACGTCAATCTGCCAGCCACAACCTGACACACACGTCAATCTACCAGCCACAACCTGACACACACGTCAATCTGCCAGCCACAACCTGACACACACGTCAATCTGCCAGCCACAATCTGACACACACACACGTCAATCTGCCAGCCACAACCTGACACACACACGTCAATCTGCCAGCCACAACCTGACACACACACGTCAATCTACCAGCCACAACCTGACACACACACGTCAATCTGCCAGCCACAACCTGACACACACATGTCAATCTACCAGCCACAACCTGACACACACACACGTCAATCTGCCAGCCACAATCTGACACACACACGTCAATCTACCAGCCACAACCTGACACACACACGTCAATCTGCCAGCCACAACCTGACACACACACGTCAATCTGCCAGCCACAACCTGACACACACACGTCAATCTACCAGCCACAACCTGACACACACGTCAATCTGCCAGCCACAACCTGACACACACGTCAATCTGCCAGCCACAACCTGACACACACATGTCAATCTGCCAGCCACAACCTGACACACACACGTCAATCTGCCAGCCACAACCTGACACACACACGTCAATCTACCAGCCACAACCTGACACACACACGTCAATCTGCCAGCCACAACCTGACACACACATGTCAATCTACCAGCCACAACCTAACACACACACGTCAATCTGCCAGCCACAACCTGACACACACGTCAATCTGCCAGCCACAACCTGACACACACACGTCAATCTACCAGCCACAACCTGACACACACACGTCAATCTGCCAGCCACAACCTGACACACACGTCAATCTGCCAGCCACAACCTGACACACACGTCAATCTGCCAGCCACAAACTGACACACGTGTCAATCTGCCAGCCACAACCTGACACACACACGTCAATCTACCAGCCACAACCTGACACACACGTCAATCTGCCAGCCACAACCTGACACACGTCAATCTACCAGCCACAACCTGACACACACGTCAATCTGCCAGCCACAACCTGACACACACGTCAATCTGCCAGCCACAACCTGACACACACACACGTCAATCTGCCAGCCACAACCTGACACACACATGTCAATCTGCCAGCCACAACCTGACACACACACGTCAATCTGCCAGCCACAACCTGACACACACACGTCAATCTGCCAGCCACAACCTGCACACACATGTCAATCTACCAGCCACAATCTGACACACACATGTCAATCTACCAGCCACAACCTGACACACACACACGTCAATCTGCCAGCCACAATCTGACACACACACGTCAATCTACCAGCCACAACCTGACACACACACACGTCAATCTGCCAGCCACAACCTGACACACACACGTCAATCTGCCAGCCACAACCTGACACACACGTCAATCTGCCAGCCACAACCTGACACACACGTCAATCTGCCAGCCACAACCTGACACACACACGTCAATCTACCAGCCACAACCTGACACACACGTCAATCTGCCAGCCACAACCTGACACACACGTCAATCTACCAGCCACAACCTGACACACACGTCAATCTGCCAGCCACAACCTGACACACACGTCAATCTACCAGCCACAACCTGACACACACGTCAATCTGCCAGCCACAACCTGACACACACGTCAATCTACCAGCCACAACCTGACACACACGTCAATCTGCCAGCCACAACCTGACACACACGTCAATCTGCCAGCCACAACCTGACACACACGTCAATCTGCCAGCCACAACCTGACACACACACGTCAATCTGCCAGCCACAACCTGACACACACGTCAATCTGCCAGCCACAACCTGACACACACATGTCAATCTACCAGCCACAAACTGACACACACACGTCAATCTATCAGCCACAAACTGACACACACGTCAATCTGCCAGCCACAACCTGACACACACATGTCAATCTGCCAGCCACAACCTGACACACACATGTCAATCTACCAGCCACAAACTGACACACACGTCAATCTGCCAGCCACAACCAGACACACACACGTCAATCTGCCAGCCACAAGCTGACACACACATATAGCAGTTCACCAGGCCCCCAAGCAAACACTAGTACACACCACATGAGTAACCCCCTGCCCCTCACACATACACATTTAAATGTTACTGACCTCAGTGACAATGTGCAGGCCCCTGGCAATAGCAGCTGCAGCTCCTGGTTTTCTCACCCACCAGTGCTGTGAGTGATGTCAGTGGTGGGTGGAGCTATGGCTGCTCATCTCCCAGGCAGTTTAAGGACGGGCAGGAAGGAGTGGCAGAGGGTTGGGTTGGTGGGTGGTCTGGAGCACGGGGACAGGAGACGGGTGGGGTGATTACCACCATTTATCAACAGTGATTTATTGAAAAATAGAATAAAAAAGTAAGAAAAGACACCTGCATACAGCACATGTTAGAGGGCTCTTAGTGCCACCTATGACATGCATGCCATAGGTTCCCACAACTGATTTAGAGTGTCAGGAATGAAAAATTACAGTTAGTGGTTGAAGATGACGTCAAGCTTTGTTGTGTAATATGGTCCACAGAGGAGGTCTCTGACCTAAAAGGATTAACTTTCTACAATCAGCCAAGCTGCGATTTCAGAACTGAGGGCTTGGCTACGGTCGTTGTAAAAGCTATTATTGCTATGCATTAAGGTCTCCGCATCTTCAGATTTGACCCTCTGTGGAAAAAGCACATATAGAAACTGTCTAATACCTAGTTACAATGTCTACCCATATTTTATGCAAACAAGGCCCCTCTCTCCCAGTAAATTTGCAGATATGCCCTGACTTTTATTGGAAAATGTCCAAACAGCCAACTGATTTTGAAGGGCCTACCTATTCACACACTAAAGCCTCCAACTGTCAACCTGAGAATTCCTTGTTAAAGATCCACTTTAACCTATTTACCCTTATGGGTCAAGTATGGCAACTATGATGGCCTGAACATTCTATTAAAAAAATGTGAATCAACCACTGAGTAATGCAGCAGCACATAAGGGGGTGGGTGTTGCATGACAAGGAGGCAATCTAGTGGTATATATACTACAATTCCTTTTTCTCCTCTCTTCACTCACAGGGGGAACCTACGTGAGAATGTAGCTCTTGTCCATGTCATGAGAGATGGCAGAGACCTCTGTTATTAGGAAACTCAGAACTCTCCTCCATATATATAGCCTCGTATATCTCACTCAGTCACACACACAGCTAGCAGAGCCTACTGAGAGGGCTAATCTAAAACTCGGAATTGAGGCATTACTATTTTTAACACATAATATTTGATTGGAAATCCCACTTCAACTTGAAGAACTTTCCTCACCCATAAAGAATTCATTAAGTTCATTATGGGGGGGCATTACATGTTGTAAAACACATTGCATGTATCTTTAAACTAGGGCTGGAAGACTGTAAGATTGTAATATAATATATACCTCATAACTATATAACCTATTTTTCACCATATAAGATGCACCTGCTCATAGGATGCACCTAGGATTTGAAGGAGACAATTAAGGAAAAAAAAATATTCTGAAACAAATGTGTGGCATTCTCCTCTCCCATTTTTCATTGCAGTTGGTGTGGCATTTTCCCCTCCCATTTCTCATTACAGGCAGGGTGGCATTCTTCCTTCCCATTCTCCACATAGGCAGTATGTCATATCCCTCTTCCATTCCACATATAGACAGTGTGGCATTCCCCCCCTCCCATTCCCCATATAGGCAGTGTGACATTCCCCCTCCCATTCCCCATATAGGCAACGTGGCACCCCCTCCCATTCCCCATATAGGCAGTGTGGCATTCACCCCCTCCCATTCCCCATATAGGCAGTGTGGCATTTCCCCCCTCCCATTCCCCATATAGGCAGTGTGGCATTCCCCCCTCCCATTCCCCATATAGGCAGTGTGGCATTCCCCCCTCCCATTCCCCATATAGGCAGTGTGGCATTTACCCCTCCCATTCCCCATATAGGCAGTGTGGCATTCCCCCCTCCCATTCCCCATATAGGCAGTGTGGCATTTACCCCTCCCATTCCCCATATAGGCAGTGTGGCATCCCCCTCCCATTCCCCATATAGGCAGTGTGGCATTCCCCCCCCCATTCCCCATATAGGCAGTGTGGCATCCCCCCTCACATTCCCCATATAGGCAGTGTGGCATTCCCCCCCCCCCCCCATTCCCCATATAGGCAGTGTGACATTCCCCCCATCCCATTCCCCATATAGGCAGTGTGACATTCCCCCCTCCCATTCCCCATATAGGCAGTGTGACATTCCCCCCTCCCATTCCCCATATAGGCAGTGTGACATTCCCCCTCCCATTCCCCATATAGGCAGTGTGACATTCCCCCCTCCCATTCCCCATATAGGCAGTGTGACATTCCCCCCTCCCATTCCCCATATAGGCAGTGTGACATTCCCCCATCCCATTCCCCATATAGGCAGTCAGGCATTCCCCCTCCCATTCCCCATATAGGCAGTGTGGCATTCCCCCTCCCATTCCCCATATAGGCAGTGTGACATTCCCCCTCCCATTCCCCATATAGGCAGTGTGACATTTACCCCTCCCATTCCCCATATAGGCAGTGTGGCTTTTCCCCTCTCCCCCTCCCATTCCCCATATAGGCAGTGTGGCATTTCCCCCCCCCCCTCCCATTCCCCATATAGGCAGTGTGGCATTCATCCCCCCTCCCATTCCCCATATAGGCAGTGTGGCATTCCCCTCTCCCATTCTCCATATAGGCAGTGTGGCATTCCCCTCTCCCATTCCCCATATAGGCAGTGTGACATTCCCCCCTCCCATTCCCCATATAGGCAGTGTGGCATTTCCCCCTCCTATTCCCCATATAGGCAGTGTGACATTCCCCCCTCCCATTCCCCATATAGGCAGTGTGACATTCCCCCTCCCATTCCCCATATAGGCAGTGTGGCATTTCCCCCTCCTATTCCCCATATAGGCAGTGTGGCATTCCCCCCTCCCATTCCCCATATAGGCAGTGTGGCATCCCCCCTCCCATTTCCCATATAGACAGTGTGGCATTCCCCCCTCCCATTCCCCATATAGGCAGTGTGGCATCCCCCCTCCCATTCCCCATATAGGCAGTGTGGCATTCCTCCCTCCCATTCCCCATATAGGCAGTGTGACATTCCCCCCTCCCATTCCCCATATAGGCAGTGTGGCATTTCCCCCTCCTATTCCCCATATAGGCAGTGTGGCATTCCCCCCTCCCATTCCCCATATAGGCAGTGTGGCATTCCCCCCTCCCATTCCCCATATAGGCAGTGTGACATTCCCCCCTCCCATTCCCCATATAGGCAGTGTGGCATTCCCCCATCCCATTCCCCATATAGGCAGTGTGACATTCCCCCATCCCATTCCCCATATAGGCAGTGTGACATTCCCCCTCCCATTCCCCATATAGGCAGTGTGGCATTCCCCCCTCCCATTCCCCATATAGGCAGTGTGACATTCCCCCTCCCATTCCCCATATAGGCAGTGTGGCATTCCCCCCTCCCATTCCCCATATAGGCAGTGTGACATTCCCCCTCCCATTCCCCATATAGGCAGTGTGACATTCCCCCCATCCCATTCCCCATATAGGCAGTGTGACATTCCCCCTCCCATTCCCCATATAGGCAGTGTGGCATTCCCCCCTCCCATTCCCCATATAGGCAGTGTGGCATTCCACCTCCCATTCCCCATATAGGCAGTGTGACATTTACCCCTCCCATTCCCCATATAGGCAGTGTGGCATTCCCCCCTCCCATTCCCCATATAGGCAGTGTGACATTTACCCCTCCCATTCCCCATATAGGCAGTGTGGCTTTTCCCCTCTCCCCCTCCCATTCCCCATATAGGCAGTGTGGCATTCCCCTCTCCCATTCCCCATATAGGCAGTGTGACATTCCCCCTCCTATTCCCCATATAGGCAGTGTGACATTCCCCCCTCCCATTCCCCATATAGGCAGTGTGGCATTTCCCCCTCCTATTCCCCATATAGGCAGTGTGACATTCCCCCCTCCCATTCCCCATATAGGCAGTGTGGCATTTCCCCCTCCTATTCCCCATATAGGCAGTGTGGCATTCCCCCCTCCCATTCCCCATATAGGCAGTGTGACATCCCCCCCTCCCATTCCCCATATAGGCAGTGTGACATTCCCCCCTCCCATTCCCCATATAGGGAGTGTGGCCTTCTCCCTCCCATTCACCATATAGGCAGTGTGGCATTCCCCCCCCCTCCCATTCCCCATATAAGCAGTGTGACATTCCCCCCTCCCATTCCCCATATAGGAAGTGTGGCATTCCTCTGTCTCATTCCCATATAGGCAGTGTGGCATTCCCCCCTCCCATTCCCCATATAGGCAGTGTGGCATTCCCCCCTCCTATTCTCCATATAGGCAGTGTGGCATTCCTCTGTCTCATTCCCATATAGGCAGTGTGGCATTCCCCCTCCCATTCCCCATATAGGGAGTGTGGCCTTCTCCCTCCCATTCACCATATAGGCAGTGTGGCATTCCCCCCCCCCTCCCATTCCCCATATAAGCAGTGTGACATTCCCCCCTCCCA
The DNA here is from genome assembly GCA_027917425.1 of Gastrophryne carolinensis. NCBI lineage: Eukaryota > Metazoa > Chordata > Amphibia > Anura > Microhylidae > Gastrophryne > Gastrophryne carolinensis. The sequence goes on along the minus strand of CM051234.1, from coordinate 306,854,088 downwards.
TTCCCCATATAGGCAGTGTGGCATTCCTCTGTCTCATTCCCATATAGGCAGTGTGGCATTCCCCCCTCCCATTCCCCATATAGGCAGTGTGGCATTCCCCCCTCCTATTCTCCATATAGGCAGTGTGGCATTCCTCTGTCTCATTCCCATATAGGCAGTGTGGCATTTCCCCCTCCTATTCCCCATATAGGCAGTGTGGCATTCCCCCCTCCCATTCCCCATATAGGCAGTGTGACATCCCCCCCTCCCATTCCCCATATAGGCAGTGTGACATTCCCCCCTCCCATTCCCCATATAGGGAGTGTGGCCTTCTCCCTCCCATTCACCATATAGGCAGTGTGGCATTCCCCCCCCCCTCCCATTCCCCATATAGGCAGTGTGGCATTTCCCCCCTCCCATTCTCCATATAGGCAGTGTGACATTCTCCCCTCCCATTCCCCATATAGGGAGTGTGGCCTTCTCCCTCCCATTCTCCATATAGGCAGTGTGACATTCTCCCCTCCCATTCCCCATATAAGCAGTGTGGCATTCCCCCATCCCATTCCCCATATAGGCAGTGTGGCATCCCCCCCCCCTCCCATTCCCCATATAGGCAGTGTGACATTCTCCCCTCCCATTCCCCATATAGGCAGTGTGACATTCCCCCCTCCCATTCCCCATATAGGCAGTGTGGCATTTCCTCCTCCCATTTCCCATATAGGCAGTGTGACATTCCCCCCTCCCATTCCCCATATAGGCAGTGGGACATTCCCCCCTCCCATTCCCCATATAGGCAGTGTGGCATTCCCCCCTCCCATTCCCCATATAGGCAGTGTGGCATTCCCCCCTCCTATTCTCCATATAGGCAGTGTGGCATTCCCCCCTCCCATTCCCCATATAGGCAGTGTGGCATTCCCCCCTCCCATTCCCCATATAGGCAGTGTGGCATTCCCCCCTCCTATTCTCCATATAGGCAGTGTGGCATTCCTCTGTCTCATTCCCATATAGGCAGTGTGGCAGACTCATCCCGACCCACAGTTTCCCTGCCCACCTGCCGCTCATGATGCACTGACATTTTCCTTCCAATTTTGGTGCATGTTATAGGGCGAGAAATACGATATATATAATCATAACGGTTCAGTGTTGATCCAGAATAATTTGGATGGCTGTTATGGAGTTTGTCATTTTCTTGGTTGAACTTGATCTTGAAATATCTCTTGTTTGTTACAAAACATCATTTTACTGTGTAGCCTGCTGGTCCAACTGTTCCGACTGTCTTCCTAGAACAGGGGACCCTTGTGACTTATTCACACAACATATATATTTTGAAGCACAGCCTGTAGAAGGTGCCTTCTAAATGTTTGGCATTGGCTGCCATACAAATACATGATAAATACCTTGTAAATGCCTTCTGTATGTTCGAACCTAATTTGGCGTTATGAGCAAGCAGCCAGTGGTGGGCCAATATTCTGAAATAAATCTAATTACCGGTATACCACTTTAGATAGTTATTGTGGTGGCTCAAAGCAGCAAGTGGCCTAAATAACTGATCATATAGCAGATTACCTGGCTATTTGTGTGACTGTTTAAATATAGGACAGCATGTGATGAGACTGATGGCACGAGAAGCATGGAGGCAAGCACGATACCAAAATGAGACAGCAGAGGTTCTCCAATTGTCCTGAGTTGGAATATGAGCCTCTAGTTAAGCCTGTAGTGGAAAATATTTCTGAGAGTTGCATGTAGCGACCAATATGTTGTGAGTGTCAGTGTGGTTCATAAAAAAAATCCAAGTCACAATTCTTAATGTTGGCAGCACAAACTGTAGATTCTTTGAGGTGAGCAATCGCAGCTACATTGCTCCAAATCTAATATTTAACAATTGGAGAATGCAAAAGTATTTTACCAGTGTAAAAATAAAGAAGTTGCTGTGTAAATATAGCCATACTCACCATTCCCCCTGAAACCCAGCCCAAATACAGCACTGTTCATACAGTCTTAAGAAGCGCTCCTATGTCGGTTCCTGCACTTACAAGGCTGAACATGCTATGTTAGGAGCACTCAGTGTTGTCTGTCTAGGGCCCTTATTTAACAAGGGATAGCGCCAGGTAGCGAATGGTGAGCGAACGGTAATGACGCTCACCGCCACGAGAACGCCGGCTCCCCTCCGCAATCACACATTTATCAAGCCGATCCTGCTTAGCGACTGACAGAGCGCCAGATAGCGAATCATTCATCATTATTCCAGCCTCACCCCACAGCGCCAGCGAGCGACCTTGAACAGCGACAGGTATGACCTCTCGCTACCTGGCGCTCTCCAATGCATTTCAATGGAGCAATCTTTAATTATTCATAATTAATTGCTATTAATTTTTTTTTTTTTTTTTTTTTTAAATGTCAAAAATTCTGTGACCACTTCTGCAATGTTAGATTTTTTTTAAGGTAAAAAAAAAATAATAAATTTGTGCAGAATTGATATTACAGGTCTGATATTAATGTATTCATATTACAAAATGTTTTGAAAAACATGTTTTATTTTTTTTTCTAAAAATATGGTTGTTTGGGGGTTAAAAAACTACTTTTAACCCATCGCTGCCAGCGCTCTGGGGTTTAAACAAGCATTTCACTGCGCAAGAATTTTTGGAGCGTGATTTGTTAATGTGTTAATGGATATGCTGGGAGCCGTTCGCTATGGCCATTCGCTGTCATGCGCTCCCATACAGCGCGGAACCTGTCAAACAGAGACTCCTAACCCCGTATTCAACATTACCGCACACCGACTGTCAACAGCCGAACAACGGCCAAGCACAGCGAATGCTAGCGTGCGCTGTGAAAATAACGCTACTGGCGCTCATCTGTCGCTACCTGGCGCTATTAATGAATCGGCCTCCCCGTGCTCCAATCAAGATGTGTGCATCAATTCCTCCAATGAAGAGAGGTAGGAGGGCACCCTGGAGGGAAGGACACTTATGTCCTATGAGGATGGCTATTGAGAGCCAGAAAATGTTGGCACTTGAAAATAGAATTTGCTTGCCTAATGTCAGTGGAAGTAGATCATGGCAGTTTCATAAATGTTTTTACTCCCTTAAAGCTGCCTACTTGCCCACCCCAGGGCATCCCTATTTGGAATACCCTCTCAATTAGAAGTGTAAAATTAAGCCTAATACCAGGCAAAATGACACATCAGGTCTGTGCATCAGTTTGTGCATACCACATGACCGGTGGGCAATGAAGCTCGGTGGGAAGGCAAACACAGAGGCATGCAGAATACAGGCTCCTGCCCAGCGAACCCTATTATTTGACAGAGAGTATAGCAGAATATTATATATGTATATTTTGTGTCCAAATGGTTGCTGCTCCCTCCTTTTAATTCCCTCTCTCCTGGGGCAAAAATGCCGGTTCTGGAGAACCTATTTGGTCCCTTTAGTAGCACAAACCTACTGCTGAGCTAAGACTTCCTCTGTTTGTATAATGTGTAAGCAAAATCCTATGTGGTCAGGAGTCGGGCGGCTCTCTCTATTCAACCCGAGGAAGAAACTTCAAAAGGTTCATGATTTTGTAAATTAAACAGATTAAACAGGCTCCGTTTTTAATTTTTTTAAAATAGGCAGATAGAAATGATCTTATCGATAACCTCTACCTGATGAAAGTCCCACCTGTAAAAACATGCTAACGTAGTCTTTCCTGGTCGCGATGATGAATTTCATGTAGCAGATAGACCCTTAACTCTCTATTTCCATGCTGTCCTATTACCTGTTATGTCCTTGTTTTACACTGTTCTTTGGAGCGTCAGGTGCCATCCTTTGTACATATCCTGAGAGTGTGCAGTTCCATGGTGCTGAGTCCTCCTCTGGCAAACAGTCGCTTTGTCAATATGTGAAGGAGTTGTCTTTCGTTGGGTTTACAACTGAAAAAAAGACTGAATAACGGAGGTTTTATGAGTGTATTGTATGTATATCCTGAAAATAATTACATTTTTTATTTGTAGGCTTATAACAAATACAGTGTATAACAGGACACTCATTTCTATGGCAAGCATTATGTAGCAGTAAACTGCAATAATCTCTGTCTCTGCATTGCAAATAAGATACATAAGCTGCTATTCCTGAGAGAGGATGAATGGAAAGCTGGCATTGTCAATTGATTCCTCATAGATCAGATCCTGAAAAGCAGGCTGAATTTATGTGACTTGTTCGCTGTATATTATAACTAGCATAGTCAAGAAGTCAGGGCTACATTCTTCTTCCTTGACATAAACAAAATAGCTATCCTCTATGCCAGCTTTGTTGGATGCAAGGCATTAAAGCACTAGAACAGCCAAAACGCTGAACTGCAGGACCCAGGACTAAGATGGATTGAGATGGCAGTAGGGAGGATAAGCATGTTTTTTCTAAAAGAAATCTGCCACCGCAGTTCGGCATATCACCGGCATACTTCAAAGCACTTTTCAATCTAAATACCAGTGACTTTCGCCAGCAAATTGCGGTGCAAACACAGCAAAATACATGGTGTAAGCCTGTGTTCACTGGTATTCGATACTGTAGGTCTAGCTCAATTCGACGCAGTTTTCTCCTCTGGCCGCACAGTGAAAGCAGGGAGAGTGAAAGTTGCACACATTGTAAATCACCCCCTAAGGGCCTGATTTCTCAAGCACTTCTGCCAAATTACGCCACATCGGTGGAAATTAGAGTGGTGGAAAATATAATTTGAGAAATGTTTTTTTACACCGACGCATGTTGCTGAAAAAAATATTAGTCATATTTTGCATTCCTCTAATTTGCACCGATGTGGTGTAATCTGGCAGAAGTTCTCGATAAATCGGGCCCTAAATGTAATGTAGACATGAACAATCTAGGGCCCTTATTTAACAAGGGATAGCGCCAGGTAGCGAATGGTGAGCGAACGGTAGTGACGCTCACCGCCACGAGAACGCCGGCTCCCCTCCGCAATCACACATTTATGAAGCCAATCCTGCTTAGCGACAGACAGAGCGCCAGATAGCGAATCATTCATCATTATTCCAGCCTCACCCCACAGCGCCAGCGAGCGACCTTGAACAGCGACAGGTATGACCTCTCGCTACCTGGCGCTCTCCAATGCATTTCAATGGAGCTAACTTTAAATATTCATAATTAATTGCTCTTAATTTTTTTTTTTAATGTCAAAAATTCTGTGACCACTTCTGCAATGTTAGCTAAAAAAAAAAAAAAAAAAAAAAATTTGTGCAGAATTGAATATTACAGGTCTGATATTAATGTATTCATATTACAAGCGGGCGCTGTGAAAATAACGCTACTGGCGCTCATCTGTCGCTACCTGGCGCTATTAATGAATCAGCCTGTAGGTTTCCTCCTGCAAAACAGCACCATTTTTTTACTTTACTGCAGGAAAAGGAAGAAAGCTATCTTCATTTTATAATTTAAAGGTGATTGTATTTAAAAAAACACTCTTGTTTTTGCTTGCTTTCAGCTGTAGTCTAAATGGCTTTATGACAGGCCTTTTATCTTTCTGAAAGCCAGTCATGTGCAAATAATTGATCTATTTTCCTATCTGGGAGTGATGCCTAATAAACAGCTCAGTCAGTGTGTAATATTGGGAAATGAAAATGTATTACAATGCTGTACTGACATTCTTCTGTGTTTTTTAACTACTCAAAGACACCCTTATGCTAGGGCTTTTGTTTCTATGGAAGTACATCCAATGCTTGGCCACGCATCAGAAGTCTGCTAGGAGCTGACCTTGCAGGCTGCAGATGGGTTGATGGCTGGATGGTGACTTACAGAGAAGGGGAATACTCACATCCCTCACAGTTAAATGGAGAGTAGATCTAGGGCCTTATTTATGAAGCTCTAGCGGCAGGTAGTGCCTTGTAAGTGGCAGGTAGCGTCAGGTAGCGGCAGGTGAACGCCGGACACAGCACGCAATTACACATTTATGAAGCCGAATCTGGTGAGCGATTGGAACAACGCCATGTAGCGTATGATTCATCATTATTCCAGGCTCAGCGTACAGTGCCAGCGTTCAGCCTTGCAGAGCGCCACGTATTACCTCTCGCTACCTGGCGCACTCCCATACATTCCTATAGACGATCCTTAAATCCCTTTCCTGATCCCAATTTTTTTTTTTTAAATAAAAACTGAAATCCTTCTGACATGTATCCTGGCCTAGAAAATGACATTTTTTAAAACTTTTTTGATTAATAATATTTTTATGCAGAATTGTCCTTACATGTCTGGTATTAAACTGTTCATGTTACAATGTAATAACAATGTAATTCCATATGTTTTCGCTTTGTTACTAGTGGATACATGTTCAAAAACTGACTTTAAACACACAGCCTCTGGCGCTATGGGCTACAACTACCCCATTTTGAGCGCCGGCATTATTTGAGGCTGTTTTTTTGATGAATGTGGTGTGAGTCGGTCGCACTGAGCTGACCCTACCGTTCGCTCCCATACAGCGTAGTACTGCAGCTCACACAACATATTCATCAATTCCGGCCAGCGACTGAGGCGCTCTGAAACAAAATCCATGGCCAAACATAGCAGCTACTAGTGGTCGCTCTGAAATTCGCACTACAGACGCTCATCTGTCGCTACCTGGCGTTAGTAATAAATCAGCCTGTTAGTAAATGAGGGAAGTGCTTTATTTTGGATTATGTAAATGTGCAGGAAAAAATGGATTCGGAAACACGTGGCGTGGAGCAGTGGTCCCTAACCTGTGGTACGAGTAAAAATAAAGAAGTAAAATAATGTGGTTCCTTAATATGCACATTTTAAAGTGGACCAACACCCAGGATTTTCACTATCCTGGGTGTTGGTCCACTTCTGCAGGGCACCCCGATCGGGGCCCCGCTGTGTGAAACCCCCCAGAAAGCCCAAAAAAACTCACCTCACCCCGCTCCTACGGCGCATGCGCGAGCGCTCCGCCAATCAGTGCGGACGGACAAGCTGGAATATGGAACGGAGGGAACGCTGCCCTCTAACAGGGAGCGCACCCGTGCTGGCCATTCACAAACGGCCGGCGCGTGTGCGCGCCCTGCTAGAGGGAAGTGCGAGAGGTGGCGGCGGCCCGCGCATGCGCAATTGGAACGAAGAAAAGGTAGGATTTTTGGGGGTCCTGGGGGGTTTCACACAGCGGGGCACCCCCGATCGGGGTGCCCCACGGGCAGGGAGCTGATCAGCAGTGGGTGTTGGTCCACTTTAAGTCATAACAGCAATCAGTATTTTGCATCGGACCATGGTGCAGGGGCGTAGCTGGGGGGGCAGGGAGAGCACATGCCCCGGGTACAGCAGGTCAGGGGGATGCAAAAGGGCTTGAGCTCAGCTGTGGGTTCCATTTCAAATCTTTGCCCCAGGTGCCAGAAACCTAGTTACTCCTCTGCCATGTGCATCTAGACTTGGCAATCTTTCTCCACTCCTCCTTCCAAAAAGTGCTCAAAATCTTGTGTAGCTCTCTCTTTAGGTCAGCCCAATAGATTTAGAGGCCGATTTATTAATAGCGCCAGGTAGCGACAGATGAGTGCCAATAGCGTTATTTTCACAGCGCCGGCTAGTATTCGCTGTACTTGGCCGTTGTTCGGTTGTTGACAGTGACTCAGTCGGTGTGCGGTAATGTTGAATACGGGGTTAGGAGTCGCTGTTTGACAGGTTCCGCGCTGTATGGGAGCGCATGACAACGAATGGCCATAGCGAACGGCTCCCAGCATATTCATTAACAAATCCCGCTCGAAAAATTCTCGCGCTGTAAAATGCATGTTTAAACCCCAGAGCGCTGGCGGCGATGTGTTAAAAGTCGTTTTTTAACCCCCAAACAACCTTATTTTTGGAAAAAAATAATAAACAAGTTTTTATAAACATTTTGTAATATGAATACATTAATATCAGACCTGTAATATCAATTCTGCACGAATATTTTTTTATTTTTTTTTTTTACCTTAAAAAAAAAAACATTGCAGAAGTGGTCACCGAATTTTTGACATTTAAAAAAAAAAAAAAAAAACAAAAAACATTAATATCAATTCATTATGAATATTTAAAGATTGCTCCATTGAAATGCATTGGAGAGCGCCAGGTAGCGAGAGGTCATACCTGGCGCTGTGATGGGATTAGCAGCGGCGCTGTTCGTTGCAGTCGGCTACATGATGAATCCCGCGCTAGCTGACGCTCTCGCCGGCGCTAGCCTCATTTAGCGTGATAAATGCGTGATTGTGTTCGCAGCCTGGCGTTCTGGAGTCGGTAGCCGCCGATAGCTGGCGCTACCTGGCGCTAGTGAGACACTACCTGGCGCTAGCCCTTGATAAATAAGGCCCTTAGTATGTTTAGGGTTATTGTCATGATGAAAGGTGAAATTTCTCTTCTTCAGTTTTGTGCCACAATTGTCTGTTAATTGGAACAGTTTTGGCTTTGCAATTGGATGTGCAGTGTTGGCTTTGCACCAAACATACCGTTTTAAATTATAGCCAAAAAGTTCAACATTGGTCCTATCGGATTATAACACATCTTCTGTTTCAATATTTTTATTTTATTTTAGAAAACAATAGTACAGGCATAATCAACTTCACAGTTGACGGTAATCTATACTTTACAGAGTATGAAGCCGGACTGGCTCCGCTTCCACATGGACAAAATACAAGAGCAAAAAAAGAGCAGTGTTTTAATAAGTGCTACCGTGGGAGCAGTGAGTGGGAAAACTATTTCTAGTGTTAGCGACCGCACACCTTTATTACGCGGTTTCTAACTGTACTAAAATAAGGTGCACTTTAGACTGCAAGCCATGGCCAGGTACAAAGGTAAGACTTCAAAAAATAGAATGGGGAAAAAAAAACAAAAAGGGGGGGAGCGAAGTTAAAGACTGGAGAGGGTATTGAGAAAAGACAAAGGAAAGAAAGTCAGGTGGGGTGGGGGGGGGGGGAGATGAAAAAGGGAAGGGATCCCTCACGCTCTGCCCCATATTAACCATTATCAGTTCAGCGCTCCCAAAGGGGTATTGGGCCAGGTGCACCGTTTCCAAGGCTCCCATGTTGAAAGAAATTTTTCTTGAGAGTCAGTGAAGATACTCGAAAGTCTCTCATTTATGAAGAACCCATTCATCCTTGTCGACACTTCCGACAATGTGTTACATTTTTTCTAATATTGGTTTGTAATCTTTTATAGACATTCCCCTCGATTCAAAGAGCAAAAGTTAATTGATTTCGGATCGAGATTCGTAAGTTTGGGTGGGTGTTAGTCATTTTTTCCAGTTTTTTTGGCCATTTCCGACTCGCATGAGCCTACGTACGAATGCGTATATGCTCTTACGATCATCGCAAGTTCGTTCCTAAATTTTAGGATCAAAACGTAAAACTTAGGATCAAATCCTAAAACTTAGGATCAAAACGTAAAACTTAGGATAATTGGATGTGTTTAGGTGTGATTCAGAGAACAGTTTTCCAACCTCTAAATACGTTTTAAAAGAAAGCCACTGCCGACACCTTTTAGCAGTCGGATTGCTGTTCTTGAACAGGTTTTTTGGCTATGTGGAGGAGTCTGCGCGTCTTGAGCTCCAATGAACTGCATGTATCAGCATGGCCGAGGCCATAAATTGTATGGCAATGCATACCTGATTCATGTATGCCTTATAAAAGCATTTTAATGTGGACCTTAATTAGTCCTTTGCATGTAAACCTTTATTTTGCAATATATTTGCGTTAATTAAAGAAACTTATGTCCTTTGTTATTTATTTTTAAATTGATGTACTAGAATAATATTTTTTGATTGAATTTATTGGTGTAGTTGTTTACCTTTGCTTTGTTTAATTATTTAAGCACATCTTTGGTCAGATGCATCACACTTACTGAGGAGAGGAGAGCGGGATAAAGTGCAGGATGTGGGTTACTGCTGTATTTTGCACAGACACAGCAGAGCTGGGGGCACGGAAAGGTCAGAAATCAAAGAATCCAGAGCAACACAGTCACAAGGCCCTTTCTGTTTGCAGGCTGCCCGAGAATACCTGAGCCGCCATCTTGGCTGTTTCTAGGCTCATAACATGCAGAAGTTGCTGGGTGTTTTTTTATATTTGAGAGCAATCTGTATGTAGAGGGTGTGGGTAACCACACACAAAATTTTAAGTTGTACCATTTGAAGCCAAAATATTAAAATTAAATCCACAAGTAAAAAATGCAAGTTAACTAAAAATTAAACAAAGTAAGATTTACTTATGCAAATGCATTCATTAATGGTTGGTTACTACAAAATGAATGAAATAAAGAAAAATAAAAGACCAAATATTTAGAATGCACTTTAATGAGGTAAGTTTGTAGTGTGCAGCCGCAAGATCAGAAGGATTTACGTCCAGACAAAAAAGGAAAAAGGGCAAAACCAATGTTGCAACCTGAGAAATGAAACGGAAAATTCAGGATGGAAACTGACATAGGTCTGATTCCCGAACTGCCATACGAACGGACGTACATTTTAGGATAGAAACGTATTTGCTTATAGAATCACTCGCAAGTTCATACGAACGCACGAGCGGACGGCAAAAATAGGATGATCGGCACCAAAATCAAAGCTGTTACATGTTTCTTTGAATCGACCCTATTGTCTCCAATTAGAGCTGTTTCATCCGCATTTTCTCCCAGAGGGGTAGGAAAGCCACATAAAGTCTGTACTACATTGAGGAAAATAATTTCTGCATGTTTTTTGAAACCTGTACATTTAAAGAGTCCTAGAAGGTAACATCATTGTTTCTAATAACCATATGCCTACATTTGAGATTATATCCCGTATAACAATGAATCATACACAGTGACTAGACAATTGTTTTTCTGTTCAGGTATTGAGAAAGCCGAGAGGCTAAACATGTCTACCTGTTTTATAGGAAGAGGGACAATAGTCCCTAAAAATAAGCAAATGAGAATTATATTGAAGTGTATTATGAACATTGAATATTTTGTGTGGAGAAGTACAACTATGTGTATGAAATTATTCATTCATGGACTATGTATGTTTTAAAGTGGACCTAAATAAAACAAGCACTGAGAAATTTTTAAACAAGTTTGATGAGGTTGAATGATTGGGTCATGGGAATGGGACCCAGCCTTAGAGCCCCAAAGGTTTTGGAAGTGTTGAAAAAGACCCACCATTTGAACCAAATTTAATAAACAATAATCAAGACAGGTCTCCCTTGGGGATCCTTATTAAAGGATCTTCTGTTTGGGTTTTTTGAATGTGTTAAATTGCTTCTTCTAAGCCCATGGTCTGCTTAGCCACAAGGAGTAGGTAGACAAATAGCTAATTCTGTTTTCTTGTTAATTCTGGGGTCCTGTGGTGAAGAAGAGCCACCCATGGATCTTTTTTAATACTTGTTTGGAATATTGCGCTGGCCATCCTATAAACCTGAGTCCAAAAGCAGGCCTGAGTCCAAAAGCAGGGCATGTCCACCAGGTGTGCATAAAATCGCCTTCCGTGTTGCAGCTCCTAAAGCATGTCCTGGCCTGCCCTGGACACATCTTGCTAAGGCGACTTGGTACAAAGTACCAGCGGAACAGTACCTTATAAGCTGTTTTGGTCATGTTAGCATTTAGAGGCGGTAGCCCAGATTGCCGCCCACCCCTTTTCTGATTGGCAGGGCCTAGGTCTTTCTCACAGGTCCCACATATCTATGGATATCCGATCCTGTGTCATTCAGTGCAGAATACTAGGAGATTGTCCCCCCGCAGAATGGGTCTCTGCTGCATATCTCCTCGAAGTCCATTTCTGGAACAAGGGTCTCATTTTAGTTAAAGGTAGCACCCAGTGCCTTAGTTGAAGGTATTGAAAGTACTCCCTTTGGGGGATATTATGCTTCTCTTTAAAAATCGCTAAAAGGCCTAATATTATAACACATCTTCACATATTCTTTTGGCAGACTTGATGCACTGTAGGGTTTGGCAAAACATAGCTGACCCGCAATGTAAGAATAGTTTAGACATATGGCAGCCTCGAGGACCAATTTTATTCTTGGCTTTTCATGAATTCTTGAGGTATGTCCAGCTTTTGGTAATGTCACTGTTTTCCATGGTATCTGTAATGCCACTGAATATTTTCGACCCTTCTCCTGACTGATACCTTTAAACTGAGATCCTCTTCATATGTTGTAAGCTGGTAATGGACTATGGCTAACTAAGAAAATGTCAGTGTCAGGTCCCGTGGGACACCCGCCTGCTGAGTAAGTCCACAACCCCCAATCTCCGCTGCTAGTCAAGCCCCCGTCTGCCGGGACTCTTTATACGCCTCACCGGGCACGGTTGCCCCCAGGACTTGGTAGCACAAAGGATGCGGACTTACGGGGAGGAAGGCGGATGAACCATGAACGAGACTGGGCGAGGTTGGCCAAGCAGGGGTCATACACGAGAGATTAGTCCAATCAAGTGCGGCATCAAAGGATGAGACGCAAGAGTAGTCAAAGTCGAGCCAAGGGTCAAGCCGGAAGGTCACGCGTACAAGGGAGCAGGCAAATAGTCGTAGTCAGAAACAGGCAAAGGTCGGTCCAGGCGGCAATCACAGGATGGTCATACACAGCAAGATCAATAACAGGAAAGTTCAGATACAGATAATCAGACCCAGCAGCACGCTATCACGGGCAACGAACAACTGCGGGGAACAAAACTTTATTGGGAAGGAGCTGACGGGATTGGACGGAAGGGAGTGGACTAATTGGTGCAACCATGAACTTTGGGCTGATTGCCCAGTTTAATTACAAAAGGGCGTTTTCGCCCCAGTGAAGGTTGGACCTATTGGTCCACCTTAAATGTAAGGGCTCATTGGCCCACCTTAAACCAGCCTCCAGCAGGCGCGCTGACTGCAGCGCCGCCGGAGGTCATAAGACAGCCGTGCTCGCGCGAGCACGAGCTGTCAGTGAGGAGAGAGGAGGAGAGGGGGTGTGTCTGCTCGTCAGCCCGCCAGGGACGCGGCCGCCGAGCGGGGATGGAAGCAGACAGGCACTAGAGCCCGCGCCGCCTGCAGACGCCATGGGACTGGCGAGAAGGTGAGTTGTCCATGACAGTCAGGAAATGTCAGTTAAACCCTACTAGAACAATTTGAACTTTATGTGATGTTAATCAGAATCACTTAATTGATGGCAGCTGTGAACTGGCTACTATTTAACGTTAGTTTAAATGTGATTGGCCAAACACAACCACATCTCTATTTATAAGTTGATGTTCACATTTTATTACATTTATTTTCCCCTTCAAAGGATTTGAGTTTGTTTCTCAATAAAATTGTACAGATTTTGGGTCACATTGAAGGTGGAAAAAGTTCTGAAATTATTCTTCTGTGGAATTTTCCACATCCTCCAGGGCCAGGCAGCTCCAGCAGTAACTAGATCAGCTTACCTTACTGCTGATCCCATGCCAATCGTCCTCCCACAGCCCTGGGCTTGTGAAGCCAGGAGCTGCGCTTCTGGGTTCTGGCTGAGGGGTGGGCCTGGTCTTGATAAAGCCTGCTCCCATTCAAAACAAAGGGCGCCTCCATACATGAAAGTTACTTGAGCCTGGAGGCACCCATTGTTTTCAGTGGGAGCCAATCGTACCCAAACATGCCCAACTGCCGGTTGTAACTCAGAAATGGCTTCACAAACCAGGGTTGCGGGAGGACAATCAGCGGTGCGGGACCAGCTGTAATGTTCACGTTACTGCCAGAGCTTCCCGGCTCTGGAGTCTGAAAATACGTAAGTAGTGGAACAACCCAATATTTTCACTATCCTGGGTTTTGTTCCTCACACTGGGGGCCTCCAGATTTGGGATGCTGTTGCTGCTGTTGTTGTGCCTACCCACCCCAGATCATCTAAAAACTCAAGTTTTTCTCGTTCCCACAGCACTTGCATGGACCGCTCAGCCAATCAGTGGCCTGCACTCAAGTCAGGAAAGCAGAATGAAGCATGCACCACTGGCTACATCTCGATTCACAGCTAGCTTCATGTGATGGTGCGCCAGCCAGCCATTTGGAAATCCCTTGAACAGGTACTCTCCCTAGATAAAAATATAGCGGGGGTGCCGCTATGTCCCACAGATGCATTGTGGGATTTGCAGCGAGATGAGTGTTCCGTGCGATCCCCGGGGTTTCACACAGCAGGGCATCCCAATTTAGGATCCCTCTTAAAGAGGGAGACCACCTACGCTAAAGTCTCAAGACTCTAGAGAGTTGTTTGCTCTACCTTAAAGCGAACCAATATTCAAAAATGAATTAAATCAGACCAACACAACAAACAGTTCTCCATCTCCAGGGCAATTTAGATTGCTGCACATAAAAAATGATTTACTGGGATAAATTTTAAAACCAAGATGGCCGCTCATGGGCTTGCAGGCCACCTGCAAACAGAAAGTCATGCTGGGCTTCCTGTTACTGTGCATTTCAGTTATGTCAGTTGGGAGAGGAAGCTCCAAAATGGCCGTTACCTTTCTTTTCCAACTGTGCCAGGCTGTTGGTCCGGTTAAAGAGACATCATGTTTAATTTTAGTTTTTTTTCAAATAGGAAGGGGCTACAAGACAGAATCTACCCCATGGTGTTCTACTAACATGCAATGGGGTATAATATTTCATGGTACACTATTAGAATTTCCATAACAACTACTGCAATATTGGCTCCCCCATGAACTGTCACTTATAAGTATGTGGGGGTGGCAGTGGAATATACTACCTTCTGCTCACCTTTCATAAAGACTGTCAGTATTCTCCTTTAAACTATAACATTTTATTGCGCAACTTGATTAAAATAACTTTTGGGGCATATGACACATTTTAGGTGAACTCAATAGTAATTAGTCGTCGTTTGTATTGGCTTTATCGTGCATGTTTAAATGTAGTTGGATATCATGTAAAACACAAATAGTTTTTATTGGCAGCCATTGCTCAGAAAAGGTTAAAGCCAAACTCTAGATAAAGGAAAGTCATGTTACTATTGTTATTCATGTTTCCAGGTAATATTCTGTTACTGTCAATTCAAATGGATGCCTAAATGGCATTTAAGGCCTACTTTATTACTGAGGTCATTATTAAGCCAGACCATTTGTATGAGCAACTGCACTTGGCCATACTGTAAGCCATAAATCTGGTGCTGCAGGAAAATCATTATTTATGATACACTGCAATGCTAAGGCTCCATCATTGTTCAGACATTTATGTTTGGTTTAATTTGTGAATTGCCTTCTGTAGGGTTGAATTACTGGTAAACGGGTCGATATTATACAATACCTATGACTATTATACCTAACTAACATGTGATAATCATAACTGACTGGCTAAGCCATGGCCATAAAACATATTTACTGAATTACCACAATACTCCTTCACTTCACAACATTCCTAGACATTCTGTTTTCTTCATGGGTCATGGGAGCAGTTGTCAGTGGAGTCATCCATTTGCCAGTGTCACTGTGACTAATGGTGTGGAGGCAGATGTGACTGTCTATTGAGCATCAGACAGCGGCACAGGACTCAATCTGGTGATCAGGCAAAGATACATAGCGCCGAAGAAGAAACGATCATCTGCAAGAACAAAAGGTGAGTATAGAGGTTTTTTCTGTAGCCTGGACAATATTGCAGCTGTAACTATATTAATGTAAAAAATCTTGCCCTTCTTCAACACCCTTCCATCATACTTTGTGTTCCAGGTATGATGTTATTCACTTAAAAGCACAGATAGTGTTCCCAATCAGTATTCCTGTCTATGTTTCTATGAGTCTATGTTCTTGACCTGAGCTCTAATTCTTCATTTTTAGTTTGTGCAAGGTCTAAGGTCCTGGTCAGCACTGTTGTTCTATGTTCATTTACCTTGCTTCTAGTTCCTGTCCATGATTGGTGCCCTGTTGCAAGTTTTAGGCCTAGCTCATGACTTGCTTGGAGTTTCTTTTTCTGGTTGCTTTTCTGCTCCGAGTTCAAGCACTTGTTCTTCGCCTATGTGTTTTCCATGCTTACTTTTACCTGGTCTGTGTCCTGCTCCTAGTCCAAAACCTGCATGGAGCTCCTGTTCCTTGAAAGCCATGATATAATACCCAACATTTGTATTATTTTATTAAATAAAATGTGTAGTAAATCATTCAGAAATTAAAAAGTAAATTACAAAATCTTCTCCTGACTTACTATGTATTCTCATGGTATATATTACTAAAGGCTACCCACACTTTGTTTTCCTGGGATTACCCATGTAAATGGGCATCAAAGGGTCCCAGGAAATATAAAATACCAAAAATAGCCATGCTCATGTTTTCTGGACTAGTATTTATGTCACTATGGTCAAAAGCAAGAATAGTCTAGTTTTTAGTTAAGTCAGCATTTCATTTGCATAATATGACATATGAGGGGGATGATAAATGAGAATCTGTGATATAAGTGATGACTGTAAAGTACAGTATTGAAGTGATTGGATGAAGTCATAACTATGATTCAATTATGAGCAAGTATGCATCCAGAAATGCATATATATATATATATATATATATATATATATATATATATATATCACAAATAGGTATTACTAACCATCTTGCATTCAGCTGCCCTAAGCCTGTTCAACACAATTAGGATAATATGGAAAATTGTTGCTTTTCTGCAGCAAGCCGGAACGGAACCAGTCAAGCAATTTGCTGAGTGAGTGAGAAGAATCCACCACTAAAATGCAGTATGAAAGTACCTCTTAACAGTCTCAATGCACATGTAGTTTGGATATATATTTATTAGTATGCCCTCTTCCACCATTATAAACATTATAGAACTGCATGGAATCCATTGTTTTCAAAGCATATGCCAATGGTACGCAATACACCAACTCTTGCTGATAACAAGATGAATAAAATGCTTTAAGTTTTGTGTTGTTCTCATGGTTAATTGTGATCTGTTTGCCAGTGAAATGCTGAAGGTAAAGTATAAGAATGCCCAGTTTTGGGCTCACAGCAGAGGTGCAGTGGGAAATACCAAACTGAGATGCACCAGGCTGCAGCGGTAGAAGAAGTAGGCAAAAGTAGGGACTGTCTAGGCAAAAATAAAATAAAAAACAATAGATACTCACCAGTAGTCCCACACAGATGATTTGCCCTATAGCACTAATTTGAAACTTACTGACCTGGGCAATCTCATGCTTGCATCCTGGTGGCCCGGAGCTGAGTGGCCATCTCCTTGTGTCAATTACGGTGACTGGTTATGCCACTCACTACAATTGGGGGGCATTCCATTCCTCAACATGTCCCTTCTATTGAAACAAGTGGAGTGGGTGTGGCCAGTTGCCATCCCAGGCTTGGGTCGTGAAAGGGGATGGCACGGTGTGGATCTCGGGTGTTGGTAAATTTGCGACTTCTGGTATAGGGCCAATTGGCTGTGCCTGTGTGAGACTATTTTTCCAATAAAACACAGAGCTATAGTCAATGATGGAAGACTTGGATGTTGAATTTATCCCAGGTGTATAATTCTCAGAACTCCCAGTTAAGTTAAAACTATTACCAAAAGGTTGATATGAAGGAGTACAACACATATCCCAAGGGTGATTTGATCACATTAGTCTCCAGATTTCAATATCAAATTCCAATAGTAATAATATAATTTTGTAGGAGCCACCATATAAAAAGACAACACAGGTGCATGAAGGACCTGTCCCCTTGCCAGCCTTGCATCAACCCAACTCATCGGCCTCTCACCAACCCAACCCACCAACTGGTTGGCGAGAGGCCAGCAAGGGGAGAGGTCCTCTTGTGTGGCGCCTTCATGCCCCTGTGTGTCTTTTTATATGGTGGGGGTCCTGCCAAATGAAATGCATTTTTTTTACATCTATCGGAATGCGATATTGAAATCTGGAGACTAATGTGATTAAATCACCCTTGGGATATGTGTTTATGGTTGTACTCCTTCATACCAAATTTTTGGTAAGAGTTTTAACTTAACTGGTGGTGAATTTCACAGAGTGCTGAGAATTATACACCTTGGATAAATTCAACATCCAAGTCTTCCATCATTGACTATAGCTCTGTGTTTTATTGGAAAAGTGACTGTTTTGCATTGGGAGGAAGGACGTGGTATTATCCATACATTTCTTTACTGTGTGAGACTATTGTTTTTTTTATTTTAGCTTGGACAGTCCAATGGAGCTTGTTTGGGCTTTTCACTGGCCAGACTTTATCCTATACAGTATAGACCCGTTTAGTGACAGACTAAATACAGATTTTCTATAATGTTATTATATCACTAAATATAATACATTTTGCTTTATTAGACTTCGGTATTATTCTGCATAACATTTGGGTCTAGTGTTTCTGCATTTAATAACGTACAGCCAGGTCAGCCATTTCTCTGGCACTCGAGGGATAGGTTTACCTGCAGCCCTCTCACCACAGCAATCCAGTCACTTGCCGCTGTTCCCTAATCAAGGCAACTCATGCTTTAAATTCTTTCTGAGGCCCAGAGCTAAACAATGTGAAAGCTTTGAGCCTGAGGGTGAACATTCCCGCGTGGTTCAGTTATTGTACTAGCTAAATAAAAGTACAGTCTGCTACAAAATACAAAAGAAAGCAGCCATCCTGGGTGGAAGAAATATAATAAGCTACTTAACCAGGGCTGCAGCTGCTGCCAGGATTGCAGCACAAAAAAGGTGCTCACTCACCATCATCATATAATCATTCTGTGGTAAATTAGTCGATTTTAGCCTTCACTGCCACTTTCAGCCTGAGCTGTGTTTGTACTATGCTAGTCAGTGCCATTGTTTGGGTTTTTGTGCTGGGTAAATGGCAGGGCAGCATATAATGTTTCCGTCCCTTTCATGTATTACAAGTTCTCTAGTTTCTCTGTGGCTGTTAACACAATACAGCAAAAGAACCACAATGACCTGCCTGTCTGACATGAATTATTTCATCCTCAATTCCTTCACCATACCCTTTGTAGGGTAAGCAGGAGTAAGTTTACCAGCTAGCTGCGAGGCTCTTATGTGGAATGCATCGCTAGTAACGCAACCCAAATTGTTTCCTAAATATACGATCATACGACTGCCCAATGGTCTCCTAAAATGGAAAGTCACCCAGTAGCACAGTTTCCATTGTTATTTAGCAATCATTCGCCCATCTGCAGCAGCCACATCCCCAGTCTCCCTGCCACAATTGTGTTGGGGGATCATCTGAAAGGGAAAGTGTTTCGTGTATGCTCTGGGGGTAGGGGTGCAGCCTTCTGAACAGGTGGTTGGTCCTCTTTAAAGTCAAAAAGACTCAAAGGCCGTAGCCTATACAAGAGGTGCCGAATCCGCCTTGGCACACCCCCACCATTGAAGTAAATGGAGTAGGCGTGTGGGGGTATGGACGCCACCATGAGAGGTAAGTATGAAGGAGCTGTCGGAATATTGGACCTACACAGAGGAGCTAGGGGGCTGTGTAACCAATGTGTAATATATATATATATAATTTTTTTTTTTAATAAATAGGGGTCATAGACTGATATTTGTAATATTTATAATGTATAATATTTATATGAACTTGTTTAAACTTCCTATGAAAGTTACATATACAATATTAGTAAGATATTTTGTTTTTTATGATGGAGTTGGTACATTTCTACCGACTCTAACTCCATCCAAAACTAGCTCTGACTCTGACTCTGCAGCCCAGGGTATCTGGCTGGTGGCAGACTAATGCCCTTATTCATCAAGCGATAGCGCCGGGTAGTGTCTGACGAGCGCCAGGTAGCGGCAGCTAACGGCGACTACCGACTCAAGTACGCCCGCGGCGGTCACAATGACGCATTTATCAAGCAAAATGAGGCTAGCGCCGGCGAGAGCGACGGCTAGCGCGGCATTCATCATGAAGCCGCCTGGACCGAACAGCGCCGCTGCAAATTCCCTCACAGCGCCAGGTATGAGCTGTCGCTCCCTGGCGATGTCCAATGCATTTCAATGGAGCAAGCTCTAATTAATCATAATTGATTGGTATTATTTTTTTAAATTTTTTTTTTAATGTCAAAAAATCGGAGACCACTTCTGCAATGTTAGGATTTATTTTTAAGTCAAAAAAAAAAAAAAAAAAAATATGTGCAGAATTGATCTAACAGGTCTGAGATTAATGTATTCATATTACAAAATGATTCTAAAAACATGTATAATGTTACATTCAAAAAATATGGTTGTTTAGGGGTTAAAAACTAGTTAATACCCATCGCCGCCAGCGCTCTGGGGTTTAAACAAGGAATGGACAGCGACAGCACATTCGGAGCGTGATTTTTTGATGAATATGAAGCTAGCCGTTCGCTCTGGCCATTCGTTGTCAGGCGCTCACATACAACGCTGGACCTGTGAAACAGCGACACCCCAGCCCGTATTCAACATTACCGCACACCGACTGAGTCGCTGTCATCAAGCTAACGCCGGCCAAGCACAGCGAATACTGGCTGGCGCAGAAAAAATCACGCTACAGTCGCTCATCTGTCGCTACCTGGCGCTATTGATGAATCGGCCTCTTAGCTCGCTAGCCGCTGTGTTGTCACTGGCATCTCTAATTTACGATGCAGGAAGTGAGGCACCGATGAATTTCTCTGTAGAGGTGGGTGACACATGTAGTACGGGTGTGCTGGGTATGTCTGGACATACCTGTGTAGACCGGTAGGCTGGTGCTTACCACTTCCCACCCTGTGCTTCCTTCACCTCTGTTTACCTCTGCCTATCATTACTCACCTCTCCCCACCTTTGCTTCCCTGTGTCCATCATGTGTCTGCCTCTTTCCATCATACCTCTGCTCCACCTCACTTCTGCTTAGCTCTATCCACCTCTGCTAACTTCACCCCTGTCCATCTCAACACAGGTCCGTCACACCTCTTCTTTCTCACCTCCCGTCTCACCTCTGCTCAACTTTTCCTGTCTCACCTCTGCCCACCTCGTCTCAACTCTTCCTCCCTCACCTAAGTCCATATCACATCTGCCCACACATAAAAGCATATGAAATGCACCCAAAAAGGGTTGTGCACCCCTGCTTTACACGGTATAAAAGTAGCCCTTCCTCTTGCTGATTTTTATTATTAGACCATTTGTTTACAATAGAGCAATGCCTTGTGACAGCTTGCGCCTCTCGTTTCAACTGGTGACTAGAGATATGCCTTCCAATTCAGGAATATGATGGTAGCATCAGATTGTATGAAATATTATTACAATGGAAATAGAAATATTAACATGAATTATTCATATTCCTTTTACATTATCTCACTGTTGGTTCTAAATAGCTGACAGCTCAAAGAACAACAGATAATGGTCTTTAAAAAAGGGATACATTTAATTTAGTACCAGAATGCAAAACGCAACTCAATTACACTGCAATCATTTATAAACAACAAAATTGATTACAGATAAATTACGAAAACCTCGGTCAGATACATAAAAGGCAGGGCACAAATAATATACATTAGAATCGTGACAAGGAAACAATTTAATTACTCACAAATCAAAGCATCAGCAGAAATGCACAAAAGGAGGAGAAACAATGAAAGTTAGCTTAATACATCCCGCTGCCTGCAAAGGGGAAAAGTAACTCCAGTAACTCCTAAAGCAGAATTTCACTCAAAATGACCCCCCCGCCTTGCCTCCCTCACCTTGAGCTGAGGCAGGATGGAAAGCAACCCTGTACCCTACCCACAGCCCAGTGGTGCAGAAAGACACAAAGCGGCATCCTGCAGCTCTGAGCATGCCCACCGCCTGTTTACTTAAGTGGGCAGCTGGTGTATGCATGAAGACAGGGGATGGGATACTCTGACCTGCTACATAATGTTCTAAGGAACTGCTGAGTTTTTTTTTACTCTATCTATGATCCTATTTCCAGCATGGAGTTCCAAATGTCATGCTCATGGGCAATAGCAGATAATTACAGGCCAGTGGTGATGGCATTCAGAGCTCTCTCTGTGGACATGTGACATTGCCCCACTGGCAGGCTGGTTAATCCAGCAGTTTAATATAGCAGCACCCAGGGGTTTTGTGGTAGGTAAGGGAGGGTGGTATACTGTAATGTAGGGCTGGTCTTTACTGGACTTTACTGATGATCCCGCCAGCACAGCCATTGGTTGCATTTCCTACTTCACAGTACAAAAGCTGCCACATGCCCACCAGCACTCACTGCTTCTTTTTTAAACTGCTGGCCCCCTGTGCCCCACCAACAAGACTGATAGGACCACTGGGACAGCCCCCCCTATACACACACACACACACACACACACACACACACACACACACACACACACACACACACTTTTCTCCTACACTGCCAGGCCATCAGGGGACCTATCTGGACCCTATCAACAGGATTTCCTGTGGGGCCCACTAGGACACAGGGCAGAGATGGGGCAGGCAGCATGGGGCAGGGTGGGGGTGCAGCATTCAGCAGGATAGATATAGGGGCACAGCATGGAGCTGGGTGGAGATGAGGGTGTAGCATGGAGCAGGGCAGAGATGAGGCTGCAGTGTGGAAGCAGGGCAGAAATGGGGTGCAGCATGGGTACAGGACAGAGATGGGGTGCAGCATGAGTGCAGTGCAGAGATGGGGGTGCAGAGTGGAAGCAGGGCAGAGATGGGGGTGCCGCAGCTAGCAGGGAGAAAGGGGTACAATAGAGAGTGGGACATGGAGTTAAAGATTTTGCAAAAAGCTTGTGTCCGGGGACACAGAAAGGGGTGAGCAGCAGCAGGTATCCTGAGACACCTTAAAACACAAGGCATAGCCACACAGAGAGAGAACAGTTATAAAGGAGAACCACGAGGGCAAATAGGCAAAATAACTACAAAATATGTTCCAAAAGGGAAGCTGGTGAGATAGAAGGCCACAGTAGGTCAAGAATGTAATTTTACTTATACAGACAATTTGCAGGACCAAATAAAGGCAAGCACACTGCTAGGTCAAAGGAGTTAAACTAGGCACATGGGGAATAGGGATTTAAAATAGGAAAATGAGCACATAATTAGACACTGAGCCTAGAGCAGCAGAGAAAAAGCTGGACTCTGAGCTCAGATGTGGCATAGCAAAATCTAAGCTCTAATCTCAGAGCGGCATGGCAAAAGCTGGACTAGTAAGTGGCCATTAAAGGGACATTCCAGGCAAAGGGTTAAAGTTGCTTCCTGCTTACCCAATATTGGATTTTAGGGGCTCCATCGTTATTATTGTTATGTATAATAGTTATGGTAAAAGCATAGCCCAATGGTGCTCTGACAATGTACCCCATGAGACATTCATAGCCTACTGACACAAACCAGTTTCATGCTCACTTACTCAAATGAAAAAAAAAATCAGACTCACTCAAATTTTAAAAATGTACTTGTTGAAACACTTTGAAACAGAAACATACATGGATGAGTCATCATTTGCTGCCAAGGAGGGAGAGAGTTCACTTGGATGTATTGAGTAATATAAAGCAAATTCAAGGAAATCCAAATGAAAGATGCCGCCCCTGACAGCCAGCATAGGGAGAGCAGAATACATTTAATGTAACTCTTTGTCTGGAATGGCCCATTAAAAGCCCTGCCCAGCCTAAATGAAAGAAAAAACAAGCATTACTCTCCCCAACCCCCACAGCTGGTTGAACTTGATGGACATATGTCTTTTTTCAACCGTATCCAAGTCTTTTTTCACCCCAGTCCTGCATCTGCAGCAATTCAGTTTTAACACTGACGGCTTCAGTGTCCTGCCCTGTCTCAGTGTGGATCCCTACTGCAAGTCTTGGGCGGACACATGAAGAGCCACTGCTCTCATTGGCTTTGGTTGCTAGGTTAGTCATTTTTTTTTATTGTTTAGCCTGGTGGCTGGTCCTGGCTGGTCCCTGACCCAGGGCATCCCAGTGTAGGTTACCCCCTGTGTGAAACTCCCCAGATCGCCCAATATCACACCTTTCCGCTGCTCCCATGGCACATTTGGGCGCTAATACGAACGTGCGGCATAAAGCCACTGACTTAAACTGGACCAACAGCCTGGTACAGTTGGAAAAGAAAGGTAGCAGCTATTTTGGGGCATTCTCTCCCAACTGACATAACTGACAGCACTTCCTGTTTGCAGGTTTTAAAATTTACCACAACAAGAATTAGAAAAGGGTAAATTAATTTTTAGGTGCAGAAATCTTAATTGCCCTGGGAAGGAATGCATATGAGCATTGTATGTTGTGTTGGTCTGGTTAAATCATTTTTGACTGTTGTTCCACTTTAAACTTCGCCCCAGAATAGAAGTGCCGGCAGTGGTCCTGTGGACAGCATGCTCCCATACACCCAGCCTCTCTGAATGGCTGGGTGTGGGAAGTGCACACATCTACAGAGAAGCCACGGATACAACCACTGCCAAGGATGGCCTCGCCGGACCCATTGGGATCAGGTACTGGCACCCCGGGGGTTTCACACAGTGGAGAGTCGGTGTAGGATTCTCCGGGGGCAGGCTAGTGGGCGGTCCTGGAATCTTATATATTCCAGGCCAGACGCAGTGGGTGATTGGTCCACTTTAAGCTAGCCTATTTTGTTAGTCCCTTTAAGATGGGCCGTGGGTCTGAATGAAGGAATGAACTGAATGGCCAGCCCCAGGAATAGCTACAGTACTTTCATCAAATATCTGAAAACTGCATTTTAATAATGAAGCTGTTCATGTTTGGATTGAATAAATCAGGTGAAGTGCAAGATGAAAAAAGGTCAGTTACATTTAATTTACACAAACGCAACGCATATACAATAAAACTGCAGCCTGAAAGAAAAGACCCCCTATTCAGCCAGCCAAACACTGCAGAACACAAGCTAAATCAAGCTAAACAAGTTTGAATGAAAAGCATGTACATGTACCTGTATAGTATAGAGTGTGCTCAACACTGTGTTTCAGAGAAAGTCTTCTTCAAATAATCCTTTATTTCAATTCAATAATCATACCTCCTATAAATGTCTGCAAGAATAATGATTCTTCTCTAGATGGGAATTGTAAGACCTTTCATATAAGAAAGACTTACAGCGTATCAACCTGTAATCAATGCAGCAATAAGAATTCTGTGAAAATACTCTCTCTCTGTACACCAATCATTATAAGGGGCTTATTATGGGGCAATTTATCTGAAAAGGCTGCTGTACAGTGCAGCTATCAGTAGAAAAAGCATGCAGATACATGTATACTACTTGCCAGTACAGGAGATACTAGGGTTTAGGTCAGGGCTGCAATAAAAGGGGGATGAACCAACAATCCTGCTCCAAGACCAGCCTCTCTGCTGTGCAGATGGAGCACCCCCACAGGATGCCATCATCCTAGGGAAGCAGTGGGGCACCACACTTGCTGCTGGGTGTAGCAAAACCTTCGTTCCCTCTTTTACGCATTCCCAACTTTTTCACTTTCCCTATTTTCTACATCCCCACCCTTTTCACTTTCCATATTTTCTGCATTCCCACCTCTTTCCCTCTATTCCTTCTTTCTCACATCCCCTCCATCATTATCTATTTTTTACATTACTCTTATTGTTTACTTTTCCACATTCCCTAATGTTTTTCTTCTTTTCTCACCCCCTGCATGATTCACTTTTTCACAATCCCTCCGCTAGTCTCTGTTTTCACATTTCCTCTATTCTCTCTTTCTCACATTCCCTCCATTGTTTTCTCTTTTTCATATTTCTTTTATTGTTTTCTCTTTTCCACATTCACTCATTTTCTTTTCTTTCACTCTTCATTTTCTCTCTTTTTCACATTCCCTCCATTGTTCTTTTTCACTATGATTCTCTCTTATTCACAAACCCTTCACTGTTCTCTCTTTTTCCCATTCTCTCTCTTTCTTCTCATTTTCACATCCTCTCCCCTTTTTCTTCTTTTCACATTCCCTACAATGTTTTCTTTTCATCATTTTCTCTCTTCCTTTTTTGCATTCCATCTTATTCTTTTTTTCCCCACCCCTCTTATATTTCTCTCTTATATTCTCTCTTTGATACACTCCATCCATCATTTTTTACACATTCCCTACACTCCCCTTTGTTCCACACCCTTTCTTTTCTCTCTACCACATTTCATCAATCTCCCTATTAATTCCACATTCCTTCCCTCCTCCTGCATTCCATCCATCTTTTCGGTCTCCCACAGCCACGTTTTTTAAACCTGGTAGCAGCCTTGGTTTGTAAACCCTAGATGGGCGTGGCTTGTGGAAAACAATAGGTGTCTTCATACACAAAAGTTCCTGGTGTACGGAGGCCCCTGTTGTTTTCAATGGAAGCTGGCTGTACACAAGCCACGCCCACCCACGAGCTGGAACTCAGACGTGCAGCTCCCCCCTTCACAGACCTGGTCTGTGGGAAACCGCTCACAACAAGAGAGCAGCAGTCAGGTAAGCAGATTCTCTAGTCTCCCCTTGGACTGCCCGGTAATGGAGTATTGGGAATGTCCACAGCAGCTGAATTTTCCTTTAAACCTGAAGCTGGCACTGGGGCCACTACCACCACTTGGAGCATCCACCACTTGTTAACAAAGGCAGCAATCAATCAGCCTCCAGTAGACTTTCTGCCCAGAGGCCTTCTCCAAACTTAACCTGGTCTAGGTAGGTAATACAATCTACACAGCATTTGTTTGCTGCAGTGTATCGTGCAGTAATAACCCCCCAAGAACACCCCCAAACACACCAATGTACAAACCCACAAGCATAGATGGTGAAGATCAGTAACATGTAAGGATGACTAGTGTTTCTAAAAGAGGGGCTCTATAATTCAAATTACCTAGACCATATTCCTTGTAAAAATGTAAGGTAAATTAGTTTTTTTCAAATTCAGCATAATAATTAACAGCAAACTAAAACTATTTTTAATTAAAACAAATAAATAATTTTATATGTTTGAATCTGGGTAATTGCTATCAGAATATGGGCAACATCTGGGCCAATCTTTTTAATTAAAACATTTTTAGTTGTGGCACTCTAGCCCAGCACACAAGGCATGGGGGCTGGTAACCCAGTACCTGCATGTGCATCAGCCCTGAAGCCCCTTGACACAGGTCTGGTGCTCTTTCAGGAAAAACTGGGCCCCTGAGGGGGTGCTGGTAATTGAGTATCAACAAGCCAATGCTGGGCAGGTGGTTTGTTGGCCCACTCTATCCTATATCTAGGTATAGGGGTCTTTGAAAGAAAATAAAAACATTTTAAAAACACTTAGAGGCCGATTTATTAATAGCGCCAGGTAGCGACAGATGAGCGACAGTAGCGTGATTTTCACAGCGCCGGCTAGTATTCGCTGTGCTTGGCCGTTGTTCGCAGCGACTCAGTCGGTGTGTGGTAATGTTGGGTTAGGAGTCGCTGTTTGACAGGTTCCGCGCTGTATTGGAGCGCATGACAACGAATAGCCATAGCGAACGGCTCCCAGCATATTCATTAACAAATCACGCTCAAAAAATTCTCGCACTGTAAAATGCATGTTTAAACCCCAGAGCGCTGGCGGCGATGTGTTAAAAGTAGTTTTTTAACCCCCAAACAACCATATTTTGGGAAAAAAATAATAAACGAGTTTTTCTAAACATTTTGTAATATGAATACATTAATATCAGACCTGTAATATCAATTCTGCACAAATTTTGTTTTTTTTTTACCTTAAAAAAAAGATATAACATTGCAGAAGTGGTCACCGAATTTTTGACATTTAAAAAAAAAAAAAATTAATATCAATTCATTATGAATATTTAAAGATTGCTCCATTGAAATGCATTGGAGAGCGCCAGGTAGCGAGAGGTCATACCTGGCGCTGTGATGGGATTAGCAGCGGCGCTGTTCGCTGAAGTCTGCAACATGATGAATCCCGTGCTAGCTGACGCTCTCGCCAGCGCTAGCCTCATTTAGCGTGATAAATGCGTGATTGTGTTCACAGCCTGGCGTTCTGTAGTTGGTAGCCGCCGATAGCTGGTGCTACCTGGCGCTAGTGAGACACTACCTGGCGCTATCCCTTGATAAATAAGGCCCTTATATAATTCTCCATTGCAGCAGGTCGTAAATCATTCCTGCTTTTAATATATATATATATATATATATATACCGGTATATATATATCAGGTTTAGACATTACACATACCTGCCCTTGTGCCTCCAGCATGCCTTTCTTTTTGCCTCAGTCTGTCGGCATGACTGGCATTCAACCTAAAAGCACCTAAAAGAGATCGACATACTGATGATTATTTTTCGTTTCTATAAAATGGAAAATAAATACGTACATTGAATACACAAGCCTAACCTCCAATTTACTAGGCATTCCAGACACAGTTTGAGTGGTGCACTATTATTTGCTGGCTCTTATTTAGGTGTAACTTTGGGTGATAATAGGCTTCTTTAGTTACTTTTTTTATTTTGAGCAGTATGTACGATGAGTAGAAAAACTCTGGACATTGGTTTCAAATGAAGATAATCTGCCCATTGCCTAAATATACTATTTATTGGCTCTGATTCCTCTCTCCCTCTTTATGTTTATGTCAGGTTTATATGGTCACCGGAATATGGGGACCATTTATATCAATGTCTTTTACAATTTCTTGTTCTCTATACTACTCAAAACTCTTGGCTTCAGCTTGACTATAACACTGATAGGTTGTCGTTATAAGAGCCCTTGTCTGTGTATTGATTACAGGGGAAGATTTCAGAGGTACACATGTATCTGTGTCTAATTACTTGGAAAGATAAGACTCAAACAGGGCAAATCCAGTACAAAGGCTTGTGTATTGTATAGGGAAACTGGATAGGAGTAACCCTGCAAGTGTACCTTTTACCTATCTTGGTAAATCTACCCTATTATGTTTTGGGGCTAAGAAAAATAAAATGTAAATATTAATATATAATACTACATATAACATATATCAAATATTTTTTTAGCAAAGCAGGTAGATGACGGTGACCCAAGCTATGGTCACCAGTAGAATTATACAGCATTATCTGGAGAAAGAAGATTGGATCAAGAATAATGACAAAAATGTGAGGTACTATGATAAACAGCAGACCATGTGTAGTTTGGTATCAGGTCATCTCAGAAGTACAGTCTGTGTTAGAGTTGTTGTCCCCCTAGTGTGGAATCTGAGGAAGGCCACAATTAATGAGGAGAAATAGGTGTTTCTAGCAAATCACTGTTAAGATATGACCCCCCAAGTTTACCATAATGATGAAAACTGTAAAAGAGAACCTAAAAAGTACTGAAATTTGAGTAGACAACAGCAATGAGCAGCTAAGTAGAGCAGATACATAGAAAAAGTAAAGTTATTGACGTTAAATAAAGTGGGGCATGGCAAGTAATTCCAAGTTGGATGAAAACTTAGATGGATCTGAATATATTATATATAATATAATATAATATATATATATTCACCCGCACACCTCAGTTTTTAGGCCTGATAGTCTATCAGCATAGAGTTACACCTTACGTTATGTGAAAAGAATGTGCACACAATCATCTGACCTACACACAGTGTAAATGAACCTCCTAGCAGCATGGTGATAAGAAACCAGTGAGGAGGGAAACCAAGAGATAGTGCTGCCATCAGGAATTTATGGCCCATATACAGCCTCAGTACCTAGAACCGCTGGACCCCTTACGTATTCCTACCTAGATTTCTAGAGATGCAATTACCTTTTTTTTTTTGTAGTTCAAAACAAAGCAAAAATATTTTGGCCAAAAGATTTTGAAATGCACCTACACTCCTCCTGGGGGTGTAGGTTCACTGAGATACTTACCCAACCCATCAGGGTTTTCGTCACACTGTAGACCATAAATTGCAACACACATTGCAGTGGCCAGAACCCCCAAAAGAGTGCAGAAGTTTCTCGTCCATATGTAACAGAACTCCACTGAGTAGGGTTTTAGGAAAGCATTGCTTTACCTTTGATCTCTTTAGCCCCCCTATATTAGCCTAACATGGGTCTCTCCACATGGTGGCTTGCTTGCGGTGTTTTGGGAGACTATATATAAAGCAAACGTTGCTCAAGTGCTTTATGGGAGAGTTAACTAAAAGATAAATGACACCCCCATCTACAGTTTGAGTTTTGTGGGCTCCTACATTTGATGGCACAAGAAGGCACTGACTTTTATAGGCCTGTACTAAGGCACAATTTAAAACAATAAAACTGGAATTTAGCTTTGTTTTAACTCAGATTTGATATTTTATAAAGGGCAACGCAATTACTTAAGTAAAGCAACCTTTTACCTGAAAATCATACTGGGTCTGATAGTGTTAATTCCAGAGTTCATTTTTCTTTTACAATTATGAAAGCACTACAGTAGATAAATGCATTCTGAAAACTGGATGAGATTCCTAAGTAATTTATGCTGCTATGTGCCTATTTTGCAAAAAACATATATACATTTAAAAAAGCATCTTCAGCATCTGGGCTAATAGGAATTCCTCCTACTGGGTCCCTCTCCTAATGAAGGCACAAATGTGTCCAAGCTGCTATGCTGAATTACATTAAAGGTTATTTGCATAATATGTAAATAGATTGTGATCACCTGTGAGCCCAACCAAGGCGTAAGGCACATATATTTATAGCTATCATCTAGGTTTCATAATGGGTAATCCTATATGGCTATTTCACATAGTCCACTGAAAAGCTTTTAATACCTGTGGGCCATTATTTACACCAGTTGGACAATCTGCGCTTTCAGTAGGTTTTATTACATGATTTAGAAAATGGCATAATCACATTGCTTCAAATTGCTTCATTTCTGTAATGTTTGTCTCACTAGTCATATGGTCACAAGCCAGAAAGGTCCTCTCTGCAGCCCCCTTCCTGAGGGACCTGTGTAATTTAAGTGTGACACGGCTGCTATTTACATGGAGTGGCACATGAGAGGCACCAAAGTGCCATCAGCTCTTCTGGCATTGCAGCCAGTGCAGGCCAGGATTATGCTGGATCAGGGTAGGAATGAGTATTTGCAGATTTAAAGGTATTGTAAAGGTTCAAGTGTGAAAACAAATCACTGTCTGTTTAACCGCCATGCAGCAGATTCATACTGCTGAGCTACTGAATCAAAGCTGAGATCTTAGGGTCAATTCAGCACGAGTCGTAAAAAAAACTCATCTCTGTGCAAAAGTAAACTTGCATGCAAGAATTCTTGCATGATTCACGGGACATATGCGAGACATCCTGGCATGTGTGAAAGCAATTGCAAAAGCCATTGGAGATCTCTCACAAGTGCCCTATTTAAAGTCATTAAGCAGGGAAAAAACACATGGGTACCTACCTTTTTTCCTGCGCTGCTGGTCACTGCAGGTCCGGAGCTCCTGAACTCACACGATCGCTATATCGGGGCCCCTGCCCTAGCCACGCATTCTGGGGCCAGACCATAAGGACAGGATTGATGGCACTATTGTGGCATGCCCACCCCCCTGTGGCTGATGGCAAGGGCGTGGTCTGGCACAGAATTGCTAGAGAATAGAGTTCCAGGGCCCGGCGGCGTGGGAGGTGGTGGCTTTGGCAGGGGCCCCGATAAAACACCAGACCTGCAGTAACCAGCAGCGCAGGGCAAAAAGTAAGTATTCTTTTGTTTTGTTTTTTTCCCTGCTGAAAAACTTTAAGCTAGTACAGACCTATTTAAGCGAGAAATGAGAGTACTCTCACATGAGCTTTCTCATTACAAAGCATACTCGCATGACTTCTGCAGCTCCAAAGGTTCAGCTGACTGTCCCACCTTTCTCCTGCTTACCATATAGCTGTAACTCATACTAATGACTCTAAATGTAATATTGTTTTATGTATTTTAGTATTTATGCATATCATGTATGTTATGACTTGACTCTAATACCTCTTTAATCATGTTTATTTTTCCTTTTTCCTTTTATAAATATTAACACAATACCATAATTATTAAAAAAAATAAAATTTCAATTTGTAGGTTATAGTAATTTTTACTAATTATTTTTGTTTAAATAATTAAAATATATAACTTTTTTTATTATAAATTAAATACATTAAAAAGTAAAAACATTGGTAAAATTAAAAAAATCCCACTAGATATACCGGAGATTACGAACTTTCATATGTCTCAGCAAGGTATTCATCAAAAGGCTCCATTTTTCCAAAATAAGTACATAAACATTTCAAAAGTATCATTCTCAGCAGCAAGGAAATGGAGGGAATTCATCAATTACTCTACTTAATATCTTGTCTCTATGGTGAATTGTGGTCCCAGAATCATGCTAGTGCATTTGCAAGAATTTTCATACCCAGGAAAACTTAAAATGGGAATACTCGCTTGCGTGTGCGCAAATTTACACTTAAAAAACGTACACATTAAAAGGTGACTTGCACAAGGCACACAAGTACAAGTTCTCAACACTTTTTATTATTTATGCAGGACTAACTTTTTTCCACTTTGAGAATTAGTTCTAATCCCACCTCTCTTGCATCAAACTGCATGAGACACGTCTGCAGGAGGAATAGCTTCCCCCTTCTCTGCCTGGCTCTTATATGCTTCTGCTCTCAGCCCAAACTTTACTGACAACTTTACAAAGACCCATTTTTTCTCTCCCAGACACAGGAAGCTGCAACCATGGCTGTATAACTTGAGGCATAAAATCATCCCAACAATCCTCCTCTGAGATACCAGACTACCAGAAATCAACTGCCTGGCAGGTAGGACACTTCAGCTTTTATTTAATCATCTGCCTGGACATCTGGAGAGAAGCAATGTACAGTATTTATCTTTATCTTGGTTGGTTGGGCTTCAACACTGGTCTATCATTGTCATATGCCACGTGTATCATTTAGATCCCAAACAGTTGAAAACCATTTACACCGTTAACATCCTTTCGGAAAGTCCAGAGGTGAATGCATTTTGTTCCTTGTAGCATATTCATTGATAGATAGGGTCTGGATACAATATGTTTTTGTAGTATATATATTGGTAGCAGGGAATGGATGCATTATGTTCATTGTAGTATATTCACTAATAGATAGGGTCGTTTCTAGTGGCGGGCAGGCAGGAAAACTACCATGAGTTCGTGCACAAAATAACACTAAGCTCCTTGTAGTATATTCTCTGGTAGAAAGGACAATTTCTAGGGGTGGGCAAGCCAGAAAATTATTATGAGCACCAGGTCAAGTTGGTAATGCCACCATCTTGTCTTACCTGTGTGGGTAAGGGCTGCTGTCTGTTGGGTTACTGAATAGGCCTGCTGCTAAGGTTAGTACACAGAATAACACATATGGGGCAACAACATCATTGTAGGGTGGGTGGGGAGAGGGGGCACCTTTTTTCATGCCCTGAGAGCTATTTAGCCTAGAAACTGCCTTCCTCTTGGTAATTAAAATAAATACAAGAATAATACAGCTCTGTATAACCATCTTGAGGCCAGTGCCCAGTCTAAAGGCCCCCCTCCAATGTGGTAAAAGTCTTATGGACTTATGGACATGGATGGTTTTACAGGTGGCTTACCAATGACAGTGAGACTCGGCAACTGGACTTATTGTTTTGGAGCCTAGTGTCGTGTGGTCCCAGGCTGTAAACACAAACTCCATACGTTTGATATAAAGACATATAGCTGAACTTCAGATGATCTGAGTTGCAGTACTTTGGAAGGGATACACATATTTAAAGGAGTACTGTAACTTGTGTAGACTAGTTACATAAGTTTTGTGATGGCTTGCCCCATAAGTTCACCTCAACCCCTCAATTGCACAGCTGTGGCTAAGCTTAGCTGCACTCCTCAGCGTCCCACAGCATCCCCACTCAATTTACTAATTTTTGCAATTTATTAAACTTAGATTTTTTGAATGGAGTTCTGCTTTATGATCAGACAAAGTTAGCATATGCCTGGACAGGGATTTAAGTAGAAGTTGTGCATCAGAAACCAGTTCTTCAAGGTTGTAATCTAAAGTAGGGAACACTTTTTATGTCAGCGATCAGGCCTAACACAAATTTAACTATAAAAACTTGTAGCCACTATAGTTTGATAGTATATAGTATATAGTTTGATGTAGCCATAGAATGTACAAGGAGTAATGGTGGGTTCAGGGCACGGAGTGTAAGTGAGGAGGAGACATTTTCCCTCATGGACAACTTGTAGGCCTGTCTGTTAGGAAGTTGAGGATCCACTGGCACAATGATTTTCTAAACCCCAGGGCCTTTTACTGTAACATTTGCCCACAATAGTAATAGTCAATTAACCAGTACATATTGCCTACAAAGACACGTATATATGCAGTATGTGCTATCAGGGCGAACAATAGCAATTACATTTTGCTTAATATAAATCAGAATTACTTGGTGTTTCTATCTTGCACCCGGTTGAAAGGGAAAGATCCCTTTCTTGAAGACAAGAACCGCACTTCTGCATTTCAGTCTTCATATGGTCATAGTCTTGTGTAAGAGACAAAACCAAAGCTCTTGTTATTCTCAACGGGTGCCTCAACTGAGCTTTTGCCCAAGCCGTGCACAGGCCGCTCCTACCTGCACACCAGAATTCGGACGTATAACTCCCAGCTTCACATACAGAGGCTGCAGGAGGGCGAGCAGGTATGCGGGAACGGGTATAGGTAAGCCTCTTTCCCTCTAGCACCCTTTTAAGTTCACAAAACGGAACTTTCCCTTTAAGACCAAAAAGGTTTACCAGTGCAATCCCCCCCCCCGACAAAAGCATAAATGCAAAATAAAGTGCCAGAGATATAAAAGGCTGTGATCATTTTTCACTTCATTCAAGTCATTCTGTTTGGTTGCCAGGCAACAGTATTGGCAATGCGGCCCTTGAGGTTATGTCATGTTCCTCTGTGTCCCTTGGTGAAGAGGCCTTATCTGTCCTGACATTAAGAAAAGATTCAGTGCCTATAGCCCTGGCCACAGTTGCTAACATGACCTTTATGCATGTATGTGTCTGATGTCTGGGAATTTCCATCTGAAAGACAGCAAAATGTATTTATTTAGTTATTCTGCACAGCACAGATCACCTCACCTTAGCGATTCAGTCCATTTACAATGCTCTGTGGTGTAGAGCACAACACATTTTCAGTGTGCATATCAGAGTTAACAGCCTGACGGCAATTGCCTCATTAATCCAGAACTAAACAGAGGAGAATAAATCAAAGCGAGTTGCTCACTTGCTCGGCCACTCATTAAAAGCATGGCAGATGTGCAATAGCTTTTCTCCCCTAGGATTTTTTGCTCTTATCAGAGCCATTGTATACGCAGCAAATTGTCTTATAACAGAGAATTAACCTTGATTTGACGTCTTTGTGTTTTCAAGTTTAATTAATTCCAAAGTGAATTAAGCAAAAAATACAGGCAAAAAAATACAAGGCTTCAAGCCCATCTGTGGACAAACAAAATGCATAAGCATGCTTCCGGAAGCCTTACTCTTGGTTGCTGAAATGTTTTTTCTTTCAGCTGACTTTGCTGACCATGTACTCGCTATGTGGCTCCTGAGGGTCCAAACTAACAATGGAGATAAACATTTAAGCATGGTTGGTCAGATCATGTGCCCTTTCCTCCAATCAGCATGGCCGCTCTGTCCCAAACATCACAATAGTTTTTTTTATTCCTCACACAACGTTAAGACGTGCTTAGTTTTAAACTGTTTTACATACCGGTAGGTAAAAGTATAAACCAGAATAGAGTACAATACCATAAACAAGACTCATGGTGCTCTGCTTGAGCAAGCTTTTATTGGTTATCAACAATCAGTAGCTATAAAACAAAATTACAATTTAGAAGCTTCATAATAGCTGAGGTGCCATTCTTTAAAACATATTGCAGAAAAAAAACAGACCTTCCACATGCCTCTTGTTGTGTGTTGTGCAACGACTCTTGAGCACTAAAGATGTATTTGGGAAGTAAAATAAATAACAAGAAAGAAAAGAAGAAAAGGAGGTTCAGGGAAGGTGGGAAGTAAAGGGAAGGGGTAAAGCCTAAAGAGAATGCCCGATCTCCTTACTTACACAGGGGATTCCACGAGAAGCCTGCAAGGCTCAGATCCACACATTTATCCATTTGTTGACTCTCATTATAGGTGGAAAAATCCTTTCCAGAGGCAGTGGTAGCCATTTTCTACCTTCTATTGAGGTTCAGATCTCCTCCATCTCCTCAATAAAGTGCATTTGTTCCAACCATTCTTTCAAAGATGGTGTAACCCAAGATTTCCATGTCTTAGAAGTGTCATCTTTGCAGTATTATTTAGGTGAATCCCCAATGATTTCTTGTAAGTGCTCATAGAAGTGTTGGCCTGCTGGAGTAGGCATATTAAGAGACTTTCTTTGGCTTAATATTCAGTTTTCAGAATTTATGAATAACTGGTAAAATGCATTTTTCCCAACCAAGCTTAGCCAGAATTCAATTTCCCAGTAAAGATTACAAGATGATTGGTTGCTAGTGACTGCTTAACTTATTTTATTTCTTCTACTTATTTCTTCCATTTCAGTTTTTTGGAGCTCATGTGAAGCAAATATTTTATGGGGCAGGGGGGTCCAGACACATGTTATGAGGGGTTACGGGGGTTAGCACATGCTCTAAAATTAACCCGTTTATACGCACAATGACTGTAGGTAGGCATTTGTGTCCCCAAACTATTTAATTTGAATGTGCCTTGCAACCATTCCTCAGTGATAAATGTGGCTGTCAAGGACAGAGAGGTTGGGGATCCTTACTCTAAGGCAATATTCAGTGTGGCGGCATTTTCAGCAATTTTCAGCCCATTTGCTTAATGCAACTTTGTACAGGACAACTGCAAATAAACTTGAAACAATTGGTGGCTGGAAGAAAAAAATGTTCCTGCAAACAAACTTGGACTAGGGGCACTAAAATGTGTCAGTCATGGATTAGTTGTTAGGTAACAATCCAGTTCCCAGCTGGGACATAACTGAAAGCAGAACAAAAACTAAAAAGCAGAACTAAAAAATTCCAGGGCCTGCCGCTGGGTTTTCTGTGTGGCATCTCAAATTGGGATGCCCCACTGTGTGAAACCCCCCAGTTCGCACCTGTCATGCTCTGGTAACTCCAGCCCTCTAGGTAAGCCCTCAACCCCCAATCTCCACAGCCTGCTTCACCTGTAGGAGCCCCGCTTGCCGGGACGCAGAATACGCCTGCCCGGGATCGGTTGCCCCCAGGACTTCAATGGCTCAAAGGATGAGAGCTTACAGGTATAGAGGTCTGAAGAACCAATGGCTAAGAGCGAGTGTAGCGGAAGTCCAGAGACAGGCCAGAGGTTAACACGGGGAGTCAGAGTTCGCAGCGGTACAGAGGGGTGAGACAGCTCGAGGTCTAGGTACAAGGCAGAGGTCGGCAACGGAGATCAGATCGAGATTGGTCGGTTCAGGCAGGAGTCGGCAACAGAGATCAGATCAATCAGTAGCTATAAAACAAAATTACAATTTAGAAGCTTCATAATAGCTGAGGTGCCATTCTTTAAAACATATTGCAGAAAAAAAACAGACCTTCCACATGCCTCTTGTTGTGTGTTGTGCAACGACTCTTGAGCACTAAAGATGTATTTGGGAAGTAAAATAAATAACAAGAAAGAAAAGAAGAAAAGGAGGTTCAGGGAAGGTGGGAAGTAAAGGGAAGGGGTAAAGCCTAAAGAGAATGCCCGATCTCCTTACTTACACAGGGGATTCCACGAGAAGCCTGCAAGGCTCAGATCCACACATTTATCCATTTGTTGACTCTCATTATAGGTGGAAAAATCCTTTCCAGAGGCAGTGGTAGCCATTTTCTACCTTCTATTGAGGTTCAGATCTCCTCCATCTCCTCAATAAAGTGCATTTGTTCCAACCATTCTTTCAAAGATGGTGTAACCCAAGATTTCCATGTCTTAGAAGTGTCATCTTTGCAGTATTATTTAGGTGAATCCCCAATGATTTCTTGTAAGTGCTCATAGAAGTGTTGGCCTGCTGGAGTAGGCATATTAAGAGACTTTCTTTGGCTTAATATTCAGTTTTCAGAATTTATGAATAACTGGTAAAATGCATTTTTCCCAACCAAGCTTAGCCAGAATTCAATTTCCCAGTAAAGATTACAAGATGATTGGTTGCTAGTGACTGCTTAACTTATTTTATTTCTTCTACTTATTTCTTCCATTTCAGTTTTTTGGAGCTCATGTGAAGCAAATATTTTATGGGGCAGGGGGGTCCAGACACATGTTATGAGGGGTTACGGGGGTTAGCACATGCTCTAAAATTAACCCGTTTATACGCACAATGACTGTAGGTAGGCATTTGTGTCCCCAAACTATTTAATTTGAATGTGCCTTGCAACCATTCCTCAGTGATAAATGTGGCTGTCAAGGACAGAGAGGTTGGGGATCCTTACTCTAAGGCAATATTCAGTGTGGCGGCATTTTCAGCAATTTTCAGCCCATTTGCTTAATGCAACTTTGTACAGGACAACTGCAAATAAACTTGAAACAATTGGTGGCTGGAAGAAAAAAATGTTCCTGCAAACAAACTTGGACTAGGGGCACTAAAATGTGTCAGTCATGGATTAGTTGTTAGGTAACAATCCAGTTCCCAGCTGGGACATAACTGAAAGCAGAACAAAAACTAAAAAGCAGAACTAAAAAATTCCAGGGCCTGCCGCTGGGTTTTCTGTGTGGCATCTCAAATTGGGATGCCCCACTGTGTGAAACCCCCCAGTTCGCACCTGTCATGCTCTGGTAACTCCAGCCCTCTAGGTAAGCCCTCAACCCCCAATCTCCACAGCCTGCTTCACCTGTAGGAGCCCCGCTTGCCGGGACGCAGAATACGCCTGCCCGGGATCGGTTGCCCCCAGGACTTCAATGGCTCAAAGGATGAGAGCTTACAGGTATAGAGGTCTGAAGAACCAATGGCTAAGAGCGAGTGTAGCGGAAGTCCAGAGACAGGCCAGAGGTTAACACGGGGAGTCAGAGTTCGCAGCGGTACAGAGGGGTGAGACAGCTCGAGGTCTAGGTACAAGGCAGAGGTCGGCAACGGAGATCAGATCGAGATTGGTCGGTTCAGGCAGGAGTCGGCAACAGAGATCAGATCAATGAATAACACTGTCACACTCGGGGTAACTCCAGCCCTCTTAATAAGCTCACAACCCCCAATCTCCACAGCCAGCTTCACCTGTAGGAGCCCCCGCTTGCCGGGACGCAAGATACGCCTACCCGGGATCGGTTGCCCCCAGGACTTAATGGCTCAAAGGATGTAAGCTTATATGTGGGAGGACTGGAGAACCAATAGCAAGAGCATGAGTGACGGAAGTCCAGAGACAGGCAATAGGTCGATAACGGGAAGGCAGAGATCGTAGCGGCACCAGGGGTCAGGCAAGACGTAGTCGGGGTACAGGCAGAGGTCAGCAACTGGGGATCAGGATCTAGAAGCGTCAGTTCAGGCAAAGGTCGGCAACAAGGATTCAGGATCGAGAGGCGTCAATTCAGGCAGAGGTCGGCAACAAGGATTCAGGATCGAGAATGGTCGTACAATCAAGTCGGCAACAGGCTAGACTTCACAGGAGTAGGTAACACAGGGTTCTGAGCGCTATCACAGGCAATTCACAACTGAGAGGGAATTGCCTTTATAGGAACAGGTCTGAGGGAAGCAGTGTACTGATTGGAGCACATAGGATTCCAAGGGTAATTGGCTGCAGAGCAGAAGAGGGCGAAGCCCTCAATCCCCAAGGATTCATTAACCCTTTAATTGATCCTCCGGCGGGTGCGCGCCGCACAGCGCCGCCGGAGGGCATAACAGACACGTGCTCGCGGCCGCGCGCGAGCACGTCTCCTGGAGGAGGAAGCGGGGGGTGTGGCTGAGCTGGGCGCCGCTCGAGCCGACGCTGCTCGAGCCGACGCCGCTCGGCGCAGCCGCCGCACAGTGACAGCTGCAGCTGGTCGCCTGGAGACGTCGCTGGAACGGGGATCAGGTAAGCGGTTCCTGACACTACCCCCCCCTTCACGAGGGGCCTCCGGACCCTCACCCGGTTTCCCTGGATTGTCACGATGGAACCTTCTTACAAGAGCCTTGGCATGAACATTCCTCGCTGCCACCCAGCATCTTTCCTCCGGACCATAGCCAACCCAATCCACCAAATACTGTAAAGAATTACGCACTTTACGTGAATCCAAGATCTTATTCACTTCATACTCGGGCTCATTATTAAGAAGAATTGGTGCAGGACCAGCAAGAGGAGCATTCTTCGCCGGTTTTAACAGTGAAACGTGAAAGGAATTAGGTATTTTCATAGTTGGCGGGAGTTGAACTTTAAAAGACACATTATTCAACTTCTTGACGATTGGAAAAGGACCAATAAATTTTGGACCTAATTTGCTAGATGGCTGACAGAGCGCAATATTTTTAGTGGAGACCCAAACTAGATCGCCTACTCGAAGAGTAGGTTCCTGTGATCTGCGGCGGTCGGCAAATTTCTTATACCTCAAACCAGTGGTCTTAAGAATCTCCTGAACGTGTGTCCAGATATTCTTCCGTTCTTGAAGCCACTCCTCCAACGCCGGCAGATTGGAAGGTGACCCTGAAAGGGAAGAAGCTCTAGGATTTTTCCCTAAGTTACAATAAAAAGGAGATACCTTGGTACTCTCACTAGGCGCGTTATTGTAAGCAAACTCGGCGAAATCAATAAATGCCGCCCATTGTTCTTGGGCATCAGAAACATAACACCTTAAGTATTGTTCCAAAGTTTGATTAGTTCTTTCTGTCTGCCCATTAGTCTGGGGATGGTAGGCAGAAGAAAGAGAGATCTGTATTCCCAACCGCGAACAGAAGTGTTTCCAAAAACGGGAAGTAAATTGAACACCCCGATCAGAGACTATATTGGACGGAATACCATGAATACGAAAAATATGCGAAGTAAACAGCCGCGAAAGCTCAGGTGCAGAAGGAAGTTTGGCCAAAGGAACGAAATGTGCCATCTTACTGAAACGATCTACGACCACCCAAATGACAGTATTACCATGTGAGAGAGGCAAATCTACAATAAAATCCATAGAAATATGGGTCCATGGCTCAGCAGGAATTTCAAGAGGAACCAAACTGCCACTAGGAGCCTTGTGAACTCCTTTACTTCGAGCACAAATAGCACAAGCGTCGATAAAGGCAGTGATATCGCGTCTCATGGTAGGCCACCATACATGACGACGGGCAAGCATAAACGTCTTACGGTTACCCAAATGACCAGCAGTTTTGGCATCGTGAAATTCGCGAATTACATCCGAACGCAGGTGCGGCGGAACAAACTGGCACCCTAAGGGTACATCACTAGGAGATTCTTCTTGAAACGGCGCCAAGGTATTGGAGAGATCAGGAAGTAACGCCCCCACCACACAACCTGTGGGTAAAATTGGTTCACCAGAATCACCCCGATCCTTACATTCACCGAACATGCGAGATAGAGCATCAGCTTTAGTATTTTTTACACCCGGCTTGAAAGTAATAATAAAATTGAAACGCGAGAAGAATAATGCCCAACGTGCCTGACGAGAGTTCAGCCTCTTGGCAGAACCTATGTATTCGAGATTTTTATGATCAGTATACACAGTTATAGGATGTAATGAACCCTCCAACCAGTGTCGCCATTCATCAAATGCCAGTTTAATAGCTAATAGTTCCCTATTGCCAACATCATAATTTTGTTCCGCGGCACTGAATTTACGCGAAAAATAAGCGCATGGATGGAGACGCTCAGGGTTACCAGAATATTGTGACAAAACTGCACCCACTCCCAGCTCAGAAGCATCCACTTCAATAATAAAAGCTTTATGAATATCTGGATGCACTAAGACAGGTGCCGAAGTAAAGGCCCGTTTCAAGGTTAGAAAGGCCTCACAGGCAGAGGGGGACCAGTTAGCAGTAAAAGCCCCCTTGCGGGTAAGGTTGGTAAGGGGTGCAACAACATGGGAAAAGCCTTTTATGAAACGCCGATAAAAATTTGCAAAACCTAGAAAACGTTGCAATTCCTTTAAAGTTTTGGGTTGGACCCAATCCTGAACTGCTGAAACCTTCCCCGCGTCCATCTCCAAACCCTGGTTGGTAATAACATACCCTAGGAAGGGAACTGTAGTGACTTCAAACACACACTTAGACAGTTTAGCAAATAAGTTGTTCTCTCTTAATTTTTGTAGCACCAACTTAACATGGTGTCTGTGCTCCGGTAAAGAATTAGAAAAAATGAGAATATCATCCAAGTAGATGACTACAAATCTACCGAGATATTCCCTGAATATATCATTAACAAAATCTTGGAAAACGGCTGGCGCATTACAAAGACCGAAGGGCATGACCAGGTACTCATAGTGCCCATCCTTCACATTAAATGCAGTTTTCCACTCGTCCCCCTGTCGGATGCGAATCAGATTGTAAGCCCCTCTCAAATCCAATTTGGAGAAAATTCGAGCTCCTGTGACTTGATTGAACAGATCCCCAATCAAGGGTAAGGGGTATCGGTTTTTTACAGTGATCTTATTCAAGGCTCGATAATCTATGCACGGTCTCAAGCCACCATCTTTTTTCTCTACAAAAAAGAACCCGGCCCCAGCAGGCGAGGTAGAGGGACGGATAAATCCTTTCCTAAGATTTTCGGTAATATACTCCCTCATTGCTTGCTCCTCGGGCAGGGTAAGGTTATAAATCTTTCCCCTCGGGGGAATTGTGCCAGGCAGCAAGTCAATGGGGCAGTCATAGGACCGATGTGGAGGAAGAGTATCAGCAGAGCGTTCAGAGAATACATCGATCCAATCGGCGTATGGCTGAGGTAATTCCTGTGGTAAGACTTGAACGCTTCTGAGGCCTGTATTAAAACAGTGACCTTTACAGTGGTCACTCCACTTGACCAACTCCCCAGCCCGCCAATCTAACACCGGGTTATGGAGTTGCAACCAGGGGTATCCCAAAA
The DNA here is from genome assembly GCA_027917425.1 of Gastrophryne carolinensis. Lineage (NCBI taxonomy): Eukaryota > Metazoa > Chordata > Amphibia > Anura > Microhylidae > Gastrophryne > Gastrophryne carolinensis. The sequence goes on along the minus strand of CM051234.1, from coordinate 306,811,350 downwards.
CCACCGGAGTTTCCGGACAATCAAAAATAAAGAATTCTAAGAATTCAGAGTGAGAAGAGCCGACAATTAGTCTGAGAGGTGGGGTCTTGGTATTTATAGGATCTCCCTGGATTGCCTTTCCATTGATAGCTAAAACTTGTAGGGATCTTTCAAGAGGAACTACAGGGATCCCTAAGGTGGAGATCATGCTCCTGTCCAAAAAGTTTCCAGCCGCACCACTGTCTATGAAGGCGGAAACTGTCTGCTTAGAGGACCCCCAAAACAAATCAATAGGTACAAGCATCTTATTCTGGCGAGAGTTACAAACTGACTCACCCAGATCAGTACTCTCTACCTGGTCTGGGTGCGGAAGTTTTCCGCCGGTTTCCCCTTGTTGGGACAGGACCCTGCAAAATGACCAGAATTCCCGCAATACAGGCATAACCCCTCGGATCGCCTACGCTGTTTCTCCTCTTGGGATAAGCGGGTTCTCCCTAATTGCATAGGTTCTTCCTGGGAGGATGATGAGGTATTTTCTCCACGGGGAACCGGGGATCTATGACTCTGGACTGGTCTAAAGGACGTGGGAGCCCCGACTCTCTCCCTGGCCCTTTCTCTAAGACGTCGGTCTATTTTAATGGAGACCTGCATTAATTGATCTAGGTCCGCTGGCGGGGGAAAATTGACTAAGGCATCCTTGATGCTATCCGACAGTCCCACCCTGAACTGACTACACAAAGCTGGATCGTTCCACCTAGCTTCGATAGCCCAGCGGCGGAATTCAGCACAGTAGTCTTCAGCCGAATTCCGTCCTTGTTTTAAGGCCCGAAGCCTATTCTCTGCGGTAGACTGTATATCTGGATCGGCGTATAAAACGCCCATAGCATTGAAGAAGGCAGTCACTGATTGTAGAGCAATGTCATGGGACGGTAAACTAAAGGCCCAGGACTGTGGGTCTCCTTGAAGCAAGGAAATGACTAGGCCTACTCGTTGGACCTCTGTGCCAGAGGAGATAGGTCTTAACTTAAAATATAGTTCGCAGGCATTCTTGAAATTGGAAAATTTTGCTCGTTCTCCAAAAAATTTCTCAGGCAGTGGAATCTTAGGTTCGGAGAAATGAGGTGGTACAGCGGAAGTTGGCACTTGACGAGATTCCTGAGTGGCCACTCTTTGAGCGAGTTGGTTGATCGCTGTGGCCATAGCTTGCACCTGCTGTACCAGGTCATCCATTTTTAGGCCTGTGATAATGTCACGCTCGGGGTAACTCCAGCCCTCTTAATAAGCTCACAACCCCCAATCTCCACAGCCAGCTTCACCTGTAGGAGCCCCCGCTTGCCGGGACGCAAGATACGCCTACCCGGGATCGGTTGCCCCCAGGACTTAATGGCTCAAAGGATGTAAGCTTATATGTGGGAGGACTGGAGAACCAATAGCAAGAGCATGAGTGACGGAAGTCCAGAGACAGGCAATAGGTCGATAACGGGAAGGCAGAGATCGTAGCGGCACCAGGGGTCAGGCAAGACGTAGTCGGGGTACAGGCAGAGGTCAGCAACTGGGGATCAGGATCTAGAAGCGTCAGTTCAGGCAAAGGTCGGCAACAAGGATTCAGGATCGAGAGGCGTCAATTCAGGCAGAGGTCGGCAACAAGGATTCAGGATCGAGAATGGTCGTACAATCAAGTCGGCAACAGGCTAGACTTCACAGGAGTAGGTAACACAGGGTTCTGAGCGCTATCACAGGCAATTCACAACTGAGAGGGAATTGCCTTTATAGGAACAGGTCTGAGGGAAGCAGTGTACTGATTGGAGCACATAGGATTCCAAGGGTAATTGGCTGCAGAGCAGAAGAGGGCGAAGCCCTCAATCCCCAAGGATTCATTAACCCTTTAATTGATCCTCCGGCGGGTGCGCGCCGCACAGCGCCGCCGGAGGGCATAACAGACACGTGCTCGCGGCCGCGCGCGAGCACGTCTCCTGGAGGAGGAAGCGGGGGGTGTGGCTGAGCTGGGCGCCGCTCGAGCCGACGCTGCTCGAGCCGACGCCGCTCGGCGCAGCCGCCGCACAGTGACAGCTGCAGCTGGTCGCCTGGAGACGTCGCTGGAACGGGGATCAGGTAAGCGGTTCCTGACAAACACGAGTCAAGGTACAAGGCGCTATCACAGGCAATTCACAACTGAGAGGGAATTGCCTTTATAGGGACAGGTCTGAGGGAAGCAGTGTACTGATTGGAGCACGTAGGATTCCAAAGGTAATTGGCTGGCAACAAGGGAGGAGGTAAGGGCCAAGATATCAATGGGGCTGATTGGCCTGCAGAGCAGAAGAGGGCGAAGCCCTCAATCCCCTAGGGCTCATTAACCCTTTAATTGATCCTCCGGCGGGTGCGCGCAGCACAGCGCCGCCTGAGGGCATAACAGACACGTGTTCGCGGCCGCGCGCGAGCACGTCTACTGGAGGAGGAAGCGGGGGGCGTGGATGAGCCGACGCCGCCCGGCGCGGCCACCGCACAGTGACAGCTGCAGCTGGCCGCCTGGAGACGTCGCTGGAACGGGGATCAGGTAAGCGGTTCCTGACAGCACCCTTAAAAACTCACCTTTCCACTCTCCAATGGCACATGCGTGGGCTCTCGTCCAGTGAGAGCTGTCTGCTGTGACTATGTATTTCAGCAGGCAGATCTCATTGTTTACAATGCCTATGTGAATGGCTGGGGCAGGATCGTGCACTTAACGCTGGGGATGCAGTTGCATGAGCCTCCATGCCAGCCATTTATATAGGCGCGTTCAAGTCAATGGCCTCCTGCCAAATGGAGCGGTCATTCCAGCTTGATCTCATTGGACAAGAGCCTGTAACATCCAAATTTGATTTTGACCTTCCCAGGTTTTGTTCTGCTTGAAGTGCTATTGAGCAAGGTACCTAGCTCTCAACCACTTCCTGGGCTCCATGGCTACGACAACCACTGCTCGGAGCATGTGTTTGCGCTCACTGCCTTTTAGTGTGTTCACTGTGTGATTCACTAGTGTGGTTGACTGTGTGTTGCACACTGCGCAGAGCACAAACTCCTATGTACAGTATGCATAAGCATGCAATGTTCATATGAGCACATTATACATTATAAATATGGCGCGCCACTTTATTACTGACTAATTTAAAGAATTCTCTAAATTTAAGTAAATATCCCAGAAGGGACAGTTATTTCCTAATTTGTGAATAGCATATCTCCACCTAAATTTAACTCATGTTTTTTAGCAATGAAAGTTGTTTTTAGTAATTTTTTGGTAAAAATAAATAGAACATCTTGGACTAAACATTTGGAGAAACAACACTGGAAGTGACCTGGAATCAGGATATCCCCAATAAAACACAACATCTAAAAATAAGGAGAAATTAGCATCTATAAATAAACAACAGCTAAATATTTTTCCCCTTTCTTTGCAATATCTAATTTGCATTTGTGAATCTCTATTCTCCATTTCGGAGTGTATTCCCTGTCACCTGAGACATCTGACAGGGAATGAACAGGGGATTTACCTAAAACACAGAAGCTGGAGAGACAAAATTGCAATTGAGAAACAGTTGGAGAGACAAAATTGCAATTGAGAAACAGTTAAGAAGGGTGAGAAAAATTGGGCTATCAGGGCCAGTTAAGGGTTTAGCCAGCCAAAAGCACATGGGGCAGGGCCATTTGCTTTTCAACACAGCAAGATTTCAGGCAGAAGAAACCTCTGGGAGCAAGCTATTTGGTGTACTTCACACATGCACTATGTGCATGTACAAAACCATGAATCAGGTGCCTAGGCGCATGACCATGAATGGACGCTATTGTGTGCCTGGACAGGCACTTTAAAGGCTTTTACACTGTGTGTTTTCACTGCATTGCTTAAAGTGGACCAACACCCAGGATTTTGACTATCCTGGGTTTTGGTCCACTTTCGCTGTGTGAAACCCCCCAGAAACCCCGAAAATCTCACCTCTCCTCGCTCCCACGTGACCGCCGCTGCCAATCCCTGCCGACGGACAAGCGGGAGGCAGCGACGGACAAGAGAGCGCTCCCGCCGCCGCCTCCCGTGTGTCACTCTTACAGGGCGTGCGCCCGCGCCGGCCATTCACAAACGGCCGGCACGGGTGCGCGTCCTGCTAGAGGGATGCGCGAGAGGCTGGATAGTGGATAAGGTAGGGATTTAGGGGTTTCGATCGGGGTGCCCCGCAGTCAGGGGTCTGATCGGTCCGGGAATCTTATAGATTCCCAGGCCGATCATGAGAGGGTGTTGGTCCACTTTAAAGAGAATCCTGCTAAGTGAAATTGATGGGTCTCCTTCACATCTATAGGATCATGTTGTAAGCAAAATGCTGAATACATTGATTTCAGTGGGCAGGATTTTCTTGCTGCTTGTGTATCGCTGGAGTACTGTTGCCCTTATTCATCAAGCGATAGCGCCAGGTAGTGTCTGACGAGCGCCAGGTAGCGGCAGCTAACGGCGACTACCGACTCAAGTACGCCCGGCGGCGGTCACAATGACGCATTTATCAAGCAAAATGAGGCTAGCGCCGGCGAGAGCGACGGCTAGCGCGGCATTCATCATGAAGCCGCCTGGACCGAACAGCGCCGCTGCAAATTCCCTCACAGCGCCAGGTATGAGCTGTCGCTCCCTGGCGATGTCCAATGCATTTCAATGGAGCAATCTATAATTATTCATAATTAATTGGTATTAATTTTTTTTTTTTTTTTTTTAATGTCAAAAATTCGGAGACCACTTCTGCAATGTTAGGATTTATTTTTAAGTCAAAAAAAAAATTAAAAAAAATATGTGCAGAATTGATCTAACAGGTCTGAGATTAATGTATTCATATTACAAAATGATTCTAAAAACATGTATAATGTTACATTCAAAAAATATGGTTGTTTAGGGGTTAAAAACTAGTTAATACACATCGCCGCAAGCGCTCTGGGGTTTAAACAAGGAATGGACAGCGACAGCACATTCGGAGCGTGATTTGTTGATGAATATGAAGCTAGCCGTTCGCTCTGGCCATTCGTTGTCAGGCGCTCACATACAACGCTGGACCTGTGAAACAGCGACCCCCCAGCCCGTATTCAACATTACCGCACACCGACTGAGTCGCTGTCATCAAGCTAATGCCGGCCAAGCACAGCGAATACTGGCTGGCGCTGAAAAAATCACGCTACAGTCGCTCATCTGGCGCTACCTGGCGCTATTAATGAATCGGCCTCTCAATTTCTATGTCATTGCAATGTAAGCAGCAACTCCAGTGGAAATTAGGATTTGCACAAAAAATAATAAAAGGCATATGCCAATAAAAGTGGTTTTCCACATAAGTTTTACACAAGTAAACCTCCCAACAAAGCAGAAAACTGAAACTCTATCACTGCCCAACCAAGGGCACCCAAAGAAAAAAAAATGTTTAATACAAAAAAAAACGTATACTGTATAAACATAAAAACGTATTTTTAAATTGTAAGAGACCGTGAAAAAGAAAGGGAAAAAACAAAAAGGTATCGCCACCCTGAGGAAGTGGCATGATGGCCACATAAAGTGTGAGTGCATCTCTATTTGGCCCCCTGGCAATTTGGTAACATTTTTTTCTCCCTCCCTTGCTTAGTGCAATGGCAAGGGAAACGTTTTTCTCAAAGGAGGTTGCTACATCAATCCACGTTTCCTCTTTGATTTGAGTGACCGATACATACACTTGATTGAGATCACAATGTAGTTACATAGTTACATAGTTAATACGGTTGAAAAAAGACATATGTCCATCAAATTCAACCAAGGGTGTTGAGGTAGGGGAAGTTATTTTTTATTTTATTTTATAGGTGGAAGTTATTTATTAAATTTTTTGCTTTTTTTACTGATAACCGCTAATAGTAACTGTTAATGTTATTTTCTTCTAAATAAGCATCTAATCCTTTTTTGAAGCTGTCAGTGCTTGATGCTGTAACAAGCTTCTGTGGGAGGCTATTCCATAGATTTATAGTTCTTATGGTAAAAAATGATTGTCGCATCCGGACACTAAATTTCTTTTTTTCCAGTCGAAGGGAGTGCCCCCTTGTCTTTAGAGAGGATTTTACCTGAAATAATATTCCCCCATATTTTTTGTATGGGCCATTTATATATTTATACAAGTTAATCATGTCCCCCCTCAGTCGGCTCCTCTCAAGACTAAACAGATTTAATTCTTGTAATCTTTCCTCATAACTAAGATCCTTCATTCCTCTTATTAGTTTGGTGGCTCTCCTCTGTAACTCTTTCCATAGTCAAAGAGTTCTTTCAATGAATGGGTTCCCAGAACTGGACGGCATATTCCAGGTGAGGGCGCACCAGTGCCTTGCAAAGAGGCAACATTACATCCCTATCCCGTGATTCCATGCCTCTTTTAATGCATGATAGTATCTTGGTGGCCTTGGAAGCAGCTGCTTGGCATTGCATGCTGTTATTTAGTCTGTGATCTACCAGTACCCCCAGATCTTTCTCAACAAGTGACTCTCCCAGTTTTACTCCCCCGAGGACATATGTGGCCTTCAGGTTATTAGACCCCAAGTGCACGACTTTACATTTTTCCACATTGAACTTCATTTGCCAAGTGGATGCCTAGACACTCAATGTGTCCAAGTCAGCCTGAAGCTTGTGAACATCTTCCATAGACTGCACTGTGCTACATATCTTTGTGTCATCTGCAAAAATAAAGACAGTGATTTTAATTCCATCTTCTATGTCGTTTATATACAAGTTGAATAATAGTGGGCCCAGCACTGAACCCTGGGGTACACATGTACATATGTAACAAAATGAATTAAACCAAATTGTAAAAAATGTTTTTATTTGGAAATGTAAAACAATTAAAAAGATCCAAGAACAAAAAACTATAGTGATTAAATAAATACAGATAATTCCAGTAACCAAAAAGGTTTAGCAGCAAGACCCCATCAATGCAAAAAGTAATTGCCACTTCTGCAAGCTTTGCAACCAGGTGCCATTTCCAGGTTCATTTTGTTACAGGTATGATGACGTTTTTATGTGTTTTTTTGGTAATTGATATCAATAGTGGCTATGTATATACTGGTATCCATTTATTATTGTAGGGTTTTTTTGCAAGAGCAGTGTGTGTTTTGCTAGAGAAAAAAAACAGTATATTTCTATGTAGGTGCAATATAATAGAAGGAACCTCATAGAACAGCAATTATGCAGTCAACTTGGGTATTGTAATTCAAAGTGTTGCCTTTGTATAAACGCGTTTCCCTTCTAAACAGAAATGGATTCACTTGGCCACATATTCAGAATGACTGGCAATGCTAATTCTTTTCACATTGAAAAGTTGTCCTGCAGGCGTAAAATGTATACCAGAACATTAGCATAACAGAGGACAGCTATGCAGTTGATATGCTAATTTTACTGCTAACCAGAAAATGAGTCACCTCATCCACTGGTTTTCTCTAAAAACTAGAAACCAAATGTATGTTGCCAACTCTCTTAAAGGAACTCTTCTAATCTAGTCTTCTAGTCAACAAAAAAACCTTATTCAGCTTCCCTTCCCCTGCAGCTGATCAATCCTAGTCCAGCAGTGTAAAATTTACCAGTTTCAGAAATCGAGTCCTGTGCCATGCAGGCCCATTCTCCATTGACCCTTAACCTCTGGGGCGAATGCCTGTCACAGTGACTGGCTACACCTGCTCCCTTAAGTGCAATGTAGGGAGTGTGTTGTGGCTTGACATACCCCCTCCATTGCAATAAATAGCGTGGTCATGTTGCAGGCACTGTAACTAATGTGGAGGAGGGCTTGTAAATGGGAAATAGCTATGTGCAGTGCAGGACTTGATCTTGGGACTAGAGAGCCATTAAGTTTTAGGTTCCAGTTCTGGACACCCTTGAATTTACCAGGATGGGAGCCCTCAACTGGGCAGTACCAACATTTTACCTGGAAACATTTAAAACGGATCAAAACCAACCAAACTTGTAAAATACATTTGGCCAAAGCCCCTGTCAATACTCCCTCCTTAGGGTGTATCACTAGAAATGGATATTTTTGCTTTTCTAATTGTCCTGTAACACTGTTTTTTGCTGTCCCGTGGTGTGAGATGACAGATGATCAGCCATTGCATAGGTGTGGCATTGACATCATTGCTACACACAACAATAGCAATGAATGAAGGAGGCAGAGCTTTACAGATAAAACAGATAAAGAAAACATTATTTGGGAAGCAGGAGCACTAAAACTTGGCAAAAGGTCCTCTTCATGGGGGGAGCAATGCAGGGTATGCTAGTTAAAAATTTGGGTTTCGATCGACTTTAAATCAAGCATATTTTGACCAAGAGCAGAAGAAACTTATTCACCAGCCAGCATCTGTAATGGAAAATTGTCCACATCTAGATCAGGTAACTCATTAACACTGTTCGTTGGACAAGAAGCTTTAGAAGCATGTGAGTTTTTCCCCACAGGTCTCAAAACTAGGAAAGCCACAGACCAGTATAACAGTATGCATTAGGTTTTTAACCACACCTACTTCATATGTTACTTATCAGACACATCAGTCTCTATTGTGATAAGGACTACTGTGAATGCTTTGGTGTCTCCAAGGATACAAAACCACACTCAAATGCTAACCAGGTACATAGACCCCAACTACCTGGCTGGTATGAACTAAAATCACCAGACTACCAGAGTCTAACAGGGCTTTTGACAGAGTGATTATTCACAATAAGTATGCAGACTTGAGGCTCGCCCTCAACCCCTAGAGATGCTGTGCAAGCAGGCACTAAAAACAGTGATTGCCACTGCCCCTGCTCCAAGCTCTGTGGGCTTCCTGGTTCAATTTGCAGCAATATGTCCCATGTCATAACATCCTCAGCAATGGAGCAGCCTCCTAGGGTGATCTCCCCTTTAAAGAGGAACAACACCCATGCAGGAAGGAGCTTGTCACTTTTTGGACTGTGAGACGAGTAATATACTTAAACTGGAATTTTCATAAAATGATGTTGAAGGTCCGAACACCTCAAAAACTATTCCCCAGCATCTAAAATTAATATATTTCATGTTTTTAGTCACTTACTTATCATTCTGCTCATAATTGGGCTGCTACTCTGTTCAGGACTCAGGATACGGGCACCACCATCAGATGCATTACATACTGGGGAGTGGAGAGGGGGGCGGGATATAATTGTGCTTTGCACAGGCAGATCAGAGGAAAAGGACAGCAATCCCAGAATGCAGAGCGTCAGAGTCAGAAGACACGTCCTGTCTGCAGGCAGCCTGAGACTCCATGTGCCGCCATCTTGGATGTTTAAAGGCTCAGAAAATACAGTAGATGCAGTTAGGATGATTTTTAATGTGAGCAATCTGTATGTACATGGTGTGGGAAACATATAAGATATGCTCTAATTCAGGATGAAGGTCCGGTTTAACAGTATTATACTTACTGTATGATGTAACAGAAATGTGTCAACAAACAATATACTCACATTGCATACAGTGCTACAAATATGCATTGATAGTGGAGTACATTATAAAGAAGGCCCTGTTCTTGCAAATTTAAAATCAAAGTGGAGAAAGATTGGGTCACACGTGGTATTTACTAAGCATTAGTAAATGCTTGGTAAGGATAGCAAGCCAATAACAACAATGTGAAACGCATTGCTTTGCTGTAAAATAAAATTGTTCAGTAAATTGCTCCCCTAATGAATCATTATAGCTGATGGTTTTCTACTTCTCGCTCGAAATCAGGGATGGTTGCACAGAGTATGGGTCCCATGTACTGTAGTTCAGGTGCGCAGAATCTGCCTGCTATATGCCACTGATTGCCAGAGGGGGGCTTTGAAGAGGAACGACACACCCAATTTTGAAGTTTTGGGGTTTTGTTCCTTAATGCGGTAGCATCCTGAATTGAGATGCCCCGTTGTGTCTAAGCCCCCCAGGTCGCCCATACACTCACCTTCCTGTAGCTCCCATGGCACAGACTAAGGCGAGAACAAGCGCGCTGATTGGCTGAGCAGGCCACTCAGCCAACCCGTGCACTCACTTTCACACCGCTTTTAGCAGCCGAGCGTCCCTAGGGGAGCCAAGTGCGCCGCCAGCCACATCCCCCGCTCAACATCTAGCCATGACATGCTCGTGCCATCCATTCAGAAAGGCTGGGCGCGGTGTGAGCAGGGATGTGGCCGCGGTGCAGAGACGCCACAAGGGTTCCAGGAGAAGGTGAGTGTTCTGGGGCTTCCGGGGAGGTTTACACAGTGGGGAGAAAGAAGCGGGAAGGAGTGGAACTCGAATGGGCCTGCAAAGTTCCTCTTCAAGAGGGCTATTAACTAAACTTTGATTTTTGTGACTGAATTTTTGACTTAAAAAAGATAGATGTCTAAATAGGTGATCACTTATGAGAGCTTGGATGGTTGGGGAGTGATGAACTATGTGAGTGAGGGGATTCAAAAGCAATGCAGCAGTGTAGTTGAAGACCTGAAGATAAGAGAAAAAGAAGGTGATCAGGGTTGAATCATGGGTAGAGTGGAGGCTGTGTCGGGGTTGGCCTAGCAATGAAATGTAGGATGAAGCTTGGCTGGATAGAGTTTTCTAGATTAGGATTAGAAGCTTCCAGAACACTGAGGCCAGGGGAGGGACTGAAAAAGGGGTGAAAGGCTGAAGAAGCGAGAGGAGAGGTGTATACGGTGAGCAGCAAAGTTACGTTTTATTTATATTGTGTTTGCAAACGAAGCCATTATCAGCAAGTAGCTAAGGCTATGGGATTATTAAAGCTGAACAAAACCCGGGAATTTGACTTTCTCGTGTTTTGTTCTGTGCCCTCAGGGCATTCCACTGTGGAAACTCCCCAGAAAGCCCCCCCCAAAAAATCTCGCCACTCTCAAAAGATGCATGTGCAGGCTTTTGTCCAATGAGGGCTGCCTACTATGACAATGTCATTAAAATCAATGGGGAGCATCTGAATGGCTGAGGCGGAAGCATGCACAGGACGCCGGAAATGGCTGGGACGGGAGCGAATGCATGATCTTAGATTCCAGGGCAGCTGCTGGTAGGTTCTGTTCCGCTTTAAGTATCAGTAGTGATAGATTTCCTACAAATTCCTTTCCAACATTTATCTGTAACATTGCAGAATGTGCTCCTATGGTGTGAGCTCTAGTGGTGGAAATGAGCCACTGGGACATGATACTGTGGAACTCACCCCATTGTTCCAGCTTTTCAGGGATACATCACAGAAACCTGATATCTGTGTAAGTGTAGCACATTTAGTATAGGCAAGGGGTTAATACTGACAAGGTTGTTGCTTTGGTGTGTTCACTCAACAGTCAGGGGAAACAGATGCAAACTGCTTAAAACTAGCACTGAATGCCCTTGATGGTTGGTTCAGACTCATCCAGGTCAAGTACTATTCATCCCTCATGAAATCTGTGCATCATAATACTCCATGTTCTAATGGCAGAGAGATAAATCCTGTGACGCTCTGTGGGATTTAGCTGTGAAGTAATACATCCGGTCCAAAGACATGGAGCAAATCGCCTACATATAATATGCAAATATGCATACAATAATCTGAAAAGGAAAGCGTGTAAGAGATGCAGAAATTGCTGTGCCAAACTTTGCTGAATCAGGAAATTCATTAACACAGGCCACAGGCATCACTGATACTGGAATAAAAGCAAATATACAGTATAAAAAAAGGACAAGACGGAGCAAGAGAGTTGTACATCATATTCTCTATAACAGGAACAGGATGTACAGAGTTCTAAATAGAAATGAATGGTTATTCCCATATGAATCTTATGAGGGGACATTTCCTGTAGTGCTGTATTTCCTGTAGTGCTGAGCATTTCAGAAAATATGGCTTGCGGTAATGTCACAGAATTTTTGCCCAGACTGGACCTTTAGCTAGATAAAAGACACAACCTTTGTAAACCACCTTCATTTTTTTCAAAAAACAAACCAGCCAAAATGTTCAAAATATAGTTTTTAGATGGAATTCACTTTAAGATTTTCTACCCTCATGACAGTATTGTCTCTGCACCGCACCAGAATGGTGCCAGTTCTTTGGATTAGTCTTGTATATTTACATATATTTATGAAAGTCCCTTATTTTTCTAAATTACACATATGTATGCAGCGGTGGACTGGGGCCAAAAATCAGCTCTGGATTTTACAAGCCCCTGGCCAGCCAGAGATATCCTTGATGGGCCCCCCAATCCCAATCCAGGGGCTATAGCACTGGAGGCAGGGGATACCAGGCACCTTTTCCTGGAAACTACACAGCTACAGCCGGAGGCGCTAAACTCTGCAGGTTCCTGTCCTCAGTCTGCCAGTAAAAGATGTTTTCACACTGCAGGCCTGCAGAACACCCTGGACAGGGGCTGTTAGCCATACCTTCCAACTTTTCAGGGTGGGAAAGAGGGACAATTGTTAAATTAAGCCACGTCCCTTCATTGAGGGATGGATAGGAGATAGGATGTAACGGTTAGAACAATAGAAACACTTTGAATAGGCAAATAAATTGTTTATTGATGTAGATCTGCATGTTACACTTCAGTGAGGGGCACAAGGGAAAGGGGGACATGGACTCAAAAGAGGGACAGTCCCTCCAAAAGAGGGATACTTGGAAGGTATGCTTAGCTGACCTGAGGACAAACAGTACAGCCTCACAGCTTGCCACATAGTATAGCCATGTGTGATATGAATGCATCAGCTTGCGGTGGTGCAACAGTATCCAATGTGAAGAAAGAAGCAGGAGTATTGTTTATACCTATATCTAACATTTCAGGGTTGCGCAGGGCCTCTTTGTCAAGACCGATCCAAAAGTCATACCTACCCTTCCTGGAATTCACCTAGAAGTGGGACAGTTGGGGAGTTAAAGCAGAACAAACCCCAGATTTTGACTTTCCTTGGGTTTTGTTCCATGCCCCATTGTGTGATCCCACTCAGTTCGCCCAGTAAAACTCATCTCCCCCCGGTCCAATGTGTTTACATCCTTCGGCAAAGGGATCCCATTGATTTCAGTGGGAACGAGAGTGGCCGCATCCCCAGAGGCGCATGTGCTCCCGTCCATCTGAAGTGCGCACACAGCCCAAGGCTGCAGGCAATGCACCTCCTCTCGCTCCCCATTGTACACAATCAGAGCTATTTGCTGAAAGGCAAATGGCTCTGATCAAACGAGTGCCTGCAGATGTGCTGTTGGACCGGGGAAAGGTGATTGATTGCCAGCACCCCTGGTGGTTTCACACAGCAGGGCATGCCAATTCGAGATGCCCCAGAGAAAGGCCAGCAGCCAACCCTGGAGTCTTTTACATTCCAGGGCCGGATGCGTCGGGTTTTGTTCCGATTTAAAGAGGCAGCAGTAGGTTATAGTGGTTTAAAGTGGACCAACACCCAGGATTTTGACTATCCTGGGTGTTGGTCCACTTAGGTGGGGCACCCCGATCGGGGGTGCCCCGCTGTCTGAAACCCCCCCGATCGCTGCAAAAACTCACCTCTCCCCGCTCCCACGTGACCTTGTCCGGCCAATGACAGCGCTCAGAGCAGCTCTGGTATGCGCGTCCAAAGCCGCTTGGACGCGCATACCAGAGCGCTGTCATTGGCTGCGTCTCTCGCTTCCCTCTAACAGGGAGCGCTCCTGCGTCGGCCATTCACAAAACGGCCGGCGCGGGAGCGCGCCCTGCTAGAGGGAAGCGAGAGACGCGGCCGCGTCTCGCGCATGCGCCGTTGGATCGCCGGTAAGGTGAGGATTGTGGGCCTCCTGGGGGGTTCCTCCCCGCGGGACATCCCGATTTCAGATGCCCCGCGGGGAGGGATCTGATCGGTCCGGGAATCTTATAGATTTCCGGGCCGATCCCCCCTGGGTGTTGGTCCACTTTAAGTCACAGTTTAAAAGGCATTACAGTTCTATGTGGCTGTTCATACAGAAGGAACGGCTTTTACTAGGATTTTCATACATTAGCACTTTGGGAAACAGAGCACAGCTCTTTGGATTCTCAAACCTAGTCAGTGATCACCCTGATGAAGTTGCTACTACAGATTATATCTCTCAGCTTTACATGTAACATAATATTGCAGATTTCTAGACATTAGACAGGATTAGGGAGATGCAACAGATGTCATTTTCTGCAGCGGAAATGTCCTGCCTAAACCCTTAACCCTTTCACAAACCTTATATAAAGCTTTATAGCGTAAAAGGAGAATGTCCAGAAAAATGAATTATAGAAAACATGAAGTAAAGACTAAAGGTTGCTTTCACATGAAGCACGTCGCATCAAGTTTTGTGATTTTTGAAGCCTTTTTGAGGATTTGAAGATTTGGGGGCCTTATTTAAGAAGGCTAACGCCACTTAGTGCCATGAAGCATCAGGTGAACACTGGGTGCAATATGTGAAAACCATATATTTATCAAAAGTTAAACTGGTGAGCACCTCTAATAGCGTCATGTAGCGACACATGTATCACTAGCAGTAGCTCAGTGTAAAGCGCCGGCGCTGTATATTCAGCCACATGCACCTGGCACTCAGTTGAACTCTCCCAAACATTTCAATGGCGTATATTTTGGTTTTGTAGAAATCCTGTTTGGATGAATTTTTTCTGTATTTTTTCACATAAAACGAGCGTGTTGGCTCTCCTGGGAAGCAACAAAAGACTTTAATGATGTTCCTCGCACTTTAGGTTTAGGCTGCAGAATTTTGTGTTCTGCCATTGCGCTGCCAGTGCTCCAATGTGTTAACAATGTCATTCCATGTGTTTTCGTTCTATGGCTGTGTTTTTTTTGGGGAGAAACAGAATTATTTTGAAAAACACCCGGCGCTTGGTGCCAGACTGACCAGTGCCGATGCTGGTGTTGTGTTTTGTGATCTTAAATATGGCTTCAGATGCACTTAACTGGCACTACCTATCGTTCGCTGCAGTGTTGTCCTGTTGTTATATGTGGCGTCACCTTGGCATGCTTTTAGGGCCGGCGCCAGCACAGGGCACACCTGGGCCATTGCCAGGGCCGCTACCATCTTCAGGGGCCCACTTAGGCTTGCACTTGTCCATGGTATTATTTTACAGTGGACCTGAACCACTGAACGACTGGTGTTGTGTGCAGACCTGCTCATGGCTGGCCTCAGCAATAGGGGATAATCAGCAACAATGGAACAGGGGGCATGGAATGGAGGTGGCGAGAACCAGGTGACATCTGACAGCAATGATGAAGTCTTTAGTAGCAGCAGAGCAAGCAGTAAGGGTTGATGGGTGCTATGTGGCAGTAAAGAATGCAACAAGGATTAGAGGACTATTAGTGGCTATAGAGAAGGCAATTAGGAGCGATCAGGAACAGAAGATGACCTATTTGTGACAGCGGAAATGAAAGGTGACATCATGTGACTCATTAATTTGGGGGTCACTAAGACTCTCTTGCCCAAGGGCCCCCACATACCTGGAGCCAGCCCTGCCTGCTTTCCCTCGGGGCACTACATGAAACAATAGCAGCATTGGTACTCTCAGATGCAGCAGTTAATCAGCGAGTACCCTCCAGACAACACATATATCAATGCTGGACAGGAGGTGAAGCTAGGTCACAGCGCCCCCTTTGCAGCGTCCACTTCCGGACACTCTGAGCGCAGTTACATAGACGCACAAATGGCAATACATGGCGCTAGTCCTAAATCAGCCTCCACATTTTGGGCATATATGGGCATTGTATGCTTGTGTGAGACAACACAAGCAGTGAGTGCACGCATGCCCGGAGTGGTGGGCTGCCCTAATCATAGCACCTAGGGTGCAGTTGGGGGGCTTGGTGCCTTGATCAAAAGCACTTCAACCAGACCTTTACCCTGAATAAGAGCCTATCTTGTATGTTCCCCCACTCTGTACATACAGATTGCCCACGTTAAAAATCATCCTACCTGCATCTACTGCATTTTCTGAGCCTTTAAACATTCAAGATAGCGGCACATGGAGTCTCCTGCTGTCTGCAAACAGGAAGTGTCTTCTGACTGTGCCGCTCTGCATACTGGAATTGGTGTCATTTTCCAGACCCCAGCTCTGCTCTGTCAGTGCAAAGCACAGCTATAACCTCACCCCCTGTACTTTTGCCCCCTCTCTTCTCCTTAGTATGTGATGCTTCTGAGGCAAGATGGCGCCGCCCGTATCCTAGAGTGCTGAACAGAGTTGCAGCCCAGTGCTGGAAAGAATAATAAGTGAATAAATATATTAATTTTAGATGCTGGGGAATAGTTTTTTAAGGGTTTGGGATTTGTATTAAATGATGCTGAAGGTCCGGTTTCAGTCATGTCCTGGCCAGGAATCAAACCTTCCACCAGGTCATAAGATCACTTTCTTACCTCTAGGCTACGACTGCCCCTTTTACATCATCGTGGCATGGAAGCACCGGGACTGGTAAGATTTGCAGGTGATCATGGTGGGGGCTGCAGCGGTCAGGCTGCTGCCATCTGAGGGGGCTTTTAGACTCCAGGCCCAGGCATCCACTTTAAGACTCATTTAGACAAGCATTGGACATTGGGAGCAATCTTGTATCTTAGACACCTAGCAAAGCAATTTGTTTTACTACTGTTGGTAATTGTTTTGCAGATTAGAAGGGCGGAGGGCACCTTTTCTAGTCAGTGTTTGGCTTCATTTGTGTGTGGATTGCATTATTTGCTTTATTTTGGAGTAAATATCACATTGAATGACATAGGCATTTACATACCTGTATAGATATATACATATCCCTACATCCATCTCTACATTACTTACTCTTAATATGAGAGCTCGTAAATGAATAAAACCTACTTTAAAGCATCTGCAAAAACTAAAGACATCCTAGTTCCATAGCTTACCCTCTGCATCTCTATTTCATCCAATCAACATCCCACTACACACACACACACACACACACACACACACACACACACACACACACACACACTGGCTCCAGCAGTAAGCCTTTTTTCAGTTAAGGGACTAGCTGTGGTAAGCCAGTAAGAGGGAGGTTAAGCTGTGAGGTGAAGAAATAGAGATGCAAAGGGGTAGATTGCAGTGCACTGGCTTGGATTTTCCACAAGGATGGCCGCAATCTTGGGCTTTTTCTAGGTGTAGTAAGTGTGGGGCATCAGTGCTATTGAAGAAGGTGACACTGTGGTGATGATTTACTAAACGTTTGCCGGTCATTCTCTGACCATTCGCCATGCTTTCATTAGTTTGCCGTATTTACTTCCCAGAAGTAAGATTTGATGCTGCCCTAAACTGTTAAGTGGGTTTCCATCACCATTTCTGATTTGGTCGCCACAGTTTGGCCGCTGTCAAAAGCGCTCCGTTTGCTAGTAAATACCAAACATTTTGACCAGCAAAGTGCGGCAAAAGACACAACAGAATACTACCAGAAAGTTAGTTGTTTCCTGCATTCACAGTCCAGCGTAAACTGGCAAACAGGAGCGAGTTTAGTAAATTCCCCCTATGTAAAAAAACAAGAATAATAATATAAATAATTGTGGGGAAAGCTAAACTTGCAGCTCCAGCAAAGAGCCTTCTTTATAACGCAGTGTCTAAAGGTCTTCCCCCATACACCCCTGCACATTACACAGACACAAACAGTTTAAGATGGTTCCCTGTGGGAATGTGCAGGCCTGGCCATGGGTCAGGCAATGGTCTGAGTCTCTTCCTTGGATGGATTACAAAAACTGCAGTGAGAATCATAGGTTTCCCACTTCCATCCTTAGACAGCCAAACTAAAATGCAAAGAAGGCAAAATCATAGCTGAAATCTCACATCCTGAAAATCGAGTTCTCAGTTTACTTCCATTAGGTAGATAGTATGGGGCACTGTAAACCAAATACTGCAGAAAGCAAACATTATAGAGGCAATGTACAAAAGACAGAGCATTTTCTAGGTGTTTGCAATGGAGTATTCCAGTGCATTGTCTCCCCCCATAGGGAAGGATTAGGATGATTCCTTGTGCAGTTCGCACATCTCAGAGGCCATCCATGGACACTTTCCAACTGCATAAACCTGTGTGTCGTCAACTTCATGACCAGCCTACTCTAATTATGAATGCTGGGTTGGTGGTGGCAGTGGGCATCCCAGCCTGTGGCATGTTTAATCACCACACATACCACATTCCTAGAGGCAGTGGCAGATCAGTGGCAGATTTTTGCGGCGAGTGAGGGGGGTCGTTTAACACAATGCAGAGTGTGCAGTAGATAGGAAGACACTATACATTTCACTGCACAATCAGTGCGCTCAGGTCCATTCAGTTATGCAAGATGCTGTGGCATCACAGCCGCTAGTGAGCTGAATGTTGCAGAGTGAGCCACTGGTTGCATCACCAATCACCTCTAGCTGGGTGCTTGCCCTGCCGGTCAATCACAAATGGCTGCCCGGGTATTCTTCTAGCTAAAGGTATTGCAAGGCCAGGACCTGCACATGCGCCATTGCAATGAGGTAGGGTGAGTGGGTGAGGTGATTTAATGGGGTTTCACACAGTGGGACATCCTAGTTTATGATACCACAAGGAGTGGAAATTTGACGGTCATAGGGGCAATTCCAGAACAATTCCCTTTTCCATGGATGGACAATTCCCTTTGGCACACCCTGGGTTCGCTGGCGATTCCCACATTGCATGCACAGACTGCTGCATTCCTGACAAGATGTGTTAATATTGTATTTCGCTATACAAAATTTGTCTTCGATTAGGGCCTCCAGACGCAACTGTGCATGAGGCCCAAAAATGATGAGATCAAGTGCTGGAGCCCCCACTCAGGCACAAACTGGGCCCCATGTGCATCATGCCGTTATGATCAGCGACAATGGAGAAATAGTGAGAATTAGAGGGCAATCGATGGGAACTTAGGTAGTGGCAAGGACCAAAGAATGATTGGCAGCAACAGTGGACCCTTTAGTGCAAGTGGAGAAGGCATCAAGAATCAGATGACAATTGGCAGCAATAATGTAAAAGTGGCACCATAGAAGATAGCAAGGACTGGGGGGGGGTGACAGGAGTGGAGAAGGTAACAAGGACCAGAGCATGATCAGCAGCAGAAAGAATATAGTGAGGTCTAGATCGGTGGTTCTCAACCTTTTTATGTCAAGCAACAAGCATTTACAACCAACAACCGCCAAGGAGGAGATCAATTATCAATGTTACCAAAATAAGGAAGTCACAGGCGTTATAGAACTTATAAAAGCAAGAAAGAGTAACGTCTTTCAGTTGGGGCACCCCAGTCCATTGCTGCATAACCCCTGAGTACATGTACCTCAGATTGAGAAACAGTGGACTATAGGACAATCGAAAAGGCACTGAGGACTGGAGACGGTTTAGTGACAGAGAAGGACCCATCAGTAGCCGCAGAACTGAAGGATAATGGTGTGCGTCAGGCCCCACTAACACTCTCTCGCCCAAAGGCCCAAAATAAGATCCAGTCTGGTATGAATAGCTGTACTTGAGGTGGAGTAGCATCATTTAGCCAAGTGTTCAGTTGTCTGGGCCTGCAGTGTTTGCCTTGTGGTCTGGTGTCAGTTTTGTACTTGAAGCCTAATTTCCCTCTGTGGTGCTCAGCATATTACTGGTTTCCAGCAGTGGCATTTCCCCTATCCTATCTATAAGTTTGTAGCTGGTCTCTAAACATTTTATCCTGAAGGGGCCATATATGTAGGATACTGTCAGCTGTCTCAGTTTAGCTCAACCACAGTGGTGAATAAGAAAGGCTTCTCCCGCAGCCTGACTAAATCTGCAAAAATGAACTCTTGTCACTAAAGCATTTGTGGCTGTTTTAAAGTAATTCTCCATAGTCTGTGGTCTGTGTATGAAAAATCTATTCCCAGAGCTGAGAATATTATGTATCCTAAAGAGTTAAGTGGCAAGGCTTTATTTTTCTCAAGAGAGCCCTAATCCAGTAAGTAGATAGAAAACTGCTGATACTAGAGATCCTGGGGCAGTGCAACTTCTCCAGGAAGTTCTCTTTTCCTGAGGGTGCACACGGGTTCAGGTGTCCTTGTCAACACTGCATCTCAGTATTGCAGACAGGTAACAGAACTTCCTTCTCAATCTCCTCCTCTTATAGCAGAAATGTCATAAAACATATTTCTTAAAGATGCAATACAGAGTTGAAACAGCCATCTAACCTAAAATGTACCCACTCCAATCACATCCCTCCCTCTGGGTACCGATTTGGAAAGGTTAAAGTGGGCTAAAACCCAGCTGGATCAGCCTGGGAATCTTATAAATCCATTACTTCCCCCGGGGAATCCAAAAGTGGGATGCACCGCTGTGTGACACCCCCCAGGTCGCACGCTACACTACACTTACCCATGCTTACCTTAATCCCAGTCCAACTACGCATATGTGGGCTGCAGCCGCATCCCTACTATCCCTCAAGCAGGGAGCGTGCCCACGCCGGCCATTTGTGGAGCTCCCTGTTGCAGCCAGCGCACTCGGAGACGCTGAGTTAAGAGCTAAGACGTTGGGTTAGACATCCATAGCTCAGCGGCTCCGAGCGCACTGATTGGACGAGTGGCCACGCATGCGCCGTAGGACCGGAATGAGGTGAGTTAATGCAGATTCCCTGGGGGGTTTCACGTAGCGGAGCACCCCCGATAGGAAATAAAGGAAATAATCTGCTCTGTGTCGACCGCCAAATCCAGTGTCAAGAGTGGAGCACCTGGACCCCCCCCCCTGGATTTTCTTGCAGGGGGGGGCTTCTGTCACAGGGGGCTTAATTTATCAGGCTGCTGCTGTACTGATTGGTTGATGAATCAGTGTGTCAGACTTAGTGATATAGCTTTGCTACTGGAAGCAAAGCTGTAAAGCGATAAGCTCTTGTTGGGTGATCTGATCCCAGTACCATACAGAAAAGTTACTTGTTTTAACCCTCAGTTTGAACTTATTGGTCTGTTTTGAAAAAACACATCAATTGACCACTCTGCTTTTGCATTTAAAGTTTATTGAATGGATGCAAAAAGGTCCCCGGCTGAGTACTGCATCACTGGCCCCAACCAATCATACTAATGAAGGAAATATAACCTGATCTGGATCAGGGAAACACCAAACCAAGTCTCCAATAAAACAAGTTGTGGCCCAATATCTCGTGGAACCACTATAAGTATACAAACAATGTCTATAGATAGGTATAATGGCATAGGCTGAATGTGAGGAAATCCTGGTAAAAGCATTCTGGGGTTCCAAGTTGATTATGCTCTTGCTCGCAGGACTGGCAGTTTGCTGGCAGATAGTCTGGACCACCTGTGCTGTAGACTTGCGAACTGTAGAACTGGAGGTGGTGTTGTAGAACTGGAGGTGTTGTCGATGCCAGCTGTGTGTGGCATGGTGCTTAGACTTCCCTTTCTAATCTAATCTATACAAACCCATTCACTATTTAGCCTGGTCTGCAGTATATCGTGTCTACAAAATAAGAGTAATACTTCCAATGTCTTTATGTGTGATTTATTGATAGCACAGTAATGCAGTGAAAAGGTTTTCTGCTGACCTTTTCATCAAAATGGCAGGATCAGGGTAGATCTGAAATCCCTGAGGTTACATTTTCGGAGCATAAAATACCATTGCTGCATGTACTACATATGTTTGAAAGCACCTTTGTTTTGATTATAAACACCTCATGTGAGGTGCAGCTAGGGTATGTATGCCCCCTCTACCTGAATAAGCTGCTAGCAGCCTATCCACAGAACAGAATATGCATTACATGTGAAATCATGTTGTTATGTCATAAGCCGAACATATACCGCTAGTCACGCCAGAAGGTCACTGTATCCTTCCTACACATTATACAATGCTTTTACGTGAACTGCCATGAGACTTTCTGCCAAGAATTCAAAGCAAACTGTAGCAGCCCTGGGGTATGTTGTGAATGTAAATTACTTTGTGTAGATAAAGGTGTAGCTAACCCTTAAAGGCAAGTGGAAAGGAAAATATTTTGTAACCGCTGGTTCTGTAAAAATGTACATACTAAACGTGACCTGAAACTATTATGTTGACAGTAATGGTAGCAAAGTGGACTATAGATAATAATATAGAAAGTGAAATATAGAAAATTCAAGATGTACAGGGATTCAAATGCAAGTAGATGTTGCTTAGCTCATGTACCTATGAGCCCATAGCCGGTAAGTAATATATAAGCACATGAGGTAAATATATAGGACTGAAAAGGTGGTGCTTCCTCCCTGTCCCATTCCATCCTCTCCTGCAGTATGTCTGATTGATTTAAAAAAAAACACTCACCGTTCTGGCAATTCTGCAGCACTCAAGGCACTGGACACTGCCCCCCCACCCCACGTACCCGTGTCAGCCATTCAGAAATAATTGTTGCGGGTACACGACTCGGGTGGAGGTGAGCAGTGTATGCACCCTGGAATCGCTGGCTAAGTATGTATACCAGACAATCACAGGGGTTTCACACAAAAGGACATCCCTGGGAATGGGGAAATCTGTTTTTTAGGCTCCAGGGAAGCTGATGTTCCTCGTGTTACAATAAATGCAAAAATTGTATACACCTTATTGATGTTTGTGATTAATAGTTCTGCAGGTAAGGTGCAGGATTTATCCAATGAGTTACAAGATGGGGGATCCCTGGAGAGACCCCGGCTGGGTTGTCTCTGCAGGGAAAGTTTGTCCTGGAGTATGAAGTCCCTACTCGGTATAATTTATAGAGAGAAAGGGGGGGAGGGGGAGATTCTTAGTCAGAGATCCCCCTCAAAGTTGAGTAGTTTATTGGACTGTGGGTCAATAATTGTCTTGTTTAGGTTAGTAAATAAAAAATAAATACTTTTATTTTTTAAACAATGTTTAAATCACTTTACATAAGTTTCACATTCCATATACATTTTTTCCACATATTTCCAGCTATGATTTTTCACATATTTCACATAGCAGGTGTGTAGGTGTGTTTCACAATATTTCACCATTCACATATTTTGTTCACATATTTTTACAAAAACAGAAGGGGGGTAAGCAGATAATAGTTACTTATCTGATATTTTCCCCTGAATTTCAAGTAATCTGTTGGGTACAGTCTGTAGCAAGGGCCTGGTTGCCAACATGCAGCAAGCGTATCACCTTTCATGTATATCCAGTAGGCGGTGCAAACGTTTCGCAAAGGCTGCTTCCTCAGTGCACTCACTAATAAATAATATGGTGATTACTCATGTGTGTTTGTAGACATATACTTGATACAGCAGGTGTAATTAATAAATAAATATGAAAAAGCATGAATGGTACCTCTACAGGAGGGAGCGCTTGCTTTCCTCTAAGACAGGTTAGGTCCTCTTTAAGAGATCTGTGGTGATTAATTAAAATGAGTGAAATTGTGATGCTGGTATGATATAAAGACTATGAATAAGGTCTTGAGAAAGGTACCTTGTATAATAGTAATGGTTGTATGTTGAGCTGGCGCTTCAATAGTATATATTATGCTGCAGGAACGGGCTGCACTAGAGAGGGTCATAATATTAGTTACCAGCTAAATCACATTGAATAGTCGAATGTTGGGGGGGCAGAATATGCTTACCTGTAGTCCAGAGTACGTGCCCGTACTGTGTACGGGTGGCGTCCGTGGTCCCCGCTCCCACCTGCGTGTCAGATGTGTAAGTCGCGCCGCACTGGAATGGCCGCGCGCGCTTTTAAATCCGGCCGCCGGGTAGAAGGGGGCGGGGCCACGGCGTCCCAGGGCCGCCCGTGTGCGTCAGAAGTGTCTGACACACAAGCCGTTGTCTAGACAACGGCTGCAGGAAGGACGCTAGGAGGCGCGTCACTTCCGGGCCGGGCGGCCCTTCTCGAGTCTGGATTCTAGGTGTCCTGAGTAGCGGCGCCATTTTGCTGGCTAGAAGCTACTCAGGGCTGATTTCTGTATAGATAATGTTGGGCGCCATTTTGGTGTAGCCCTATCATGGGAAAGGAAGCGCTTCCTCACTGTTTAATACATAAGCTTTCTAAGAAGGAATTTTGAAACTTGGTGGGCTTGTTCTTTAGTACACATTGATTCCTATGCTGTTAGTGTTATACTAAGTGTGGCTTGAGTTTATTGCTTACTTATTACATATGTACTGTCTGTGGCCTCAGTCTTTTAGATCGCCAGTGTTGGTAAGTGCTTATCTGTGCCAAGTGGGGCGGGACTTAGGGTTCGTATGCGCTTAAAGGATAGTGTAGTTAGGGGTCTGTCCATTGAATGGGGGGCAGAGGGACAGTCTGGATATGTGGAGTTTAGTCAGGAGGTTACTTAAGAAAAGGGACATAGCTGCAGGTCTCGTTAAGTCCCGGGGGAATATGGGCTTTTAATTTGGAAATCCACTTGGTTTCTAGTTGTAGGGTCTTTTTGCGGATGTCACCACCTCTGGGGTGGCTGTGTATCCTATCTAGGACTTGGAAGGCTAAGTCCATGGTGTTTCCTTTATGGTGGTTCGTCCAATGTCTCCCTATTGGGGTCAACAGGTTTTTGTTTTTTATGTCCCTAGTGTGCTCATAAATACGTGTTTTGAGCTTTCTGTTGGTTTTGCCTATGTAGAATTTCGGGCAATTGCATGTTAGTATATAGACTACGTCAGTCGTGTTACAATTCGCGAAGTGTCGTTGTTTAATGATTTCTCCATTGTATAATTCTATGTTTGGCCCTGTTTTGATATATCTGCAAGTCGAACATCCCTCGCATCTGTAGGTGCCCATTAACTTGCAACAGGTTTTTTTAACTTCTTTGGTAAAGTGACTGTTCACTAATTGGTCCTTGATGGATTTACCTCTCCTGTACGTGATTTTAGGGGTCTCAGGGATGAGGGTCCCAATGTCCGGGTCCCTACGAAGGATGTGCCAGTGATCGGTTAGAATGCTTCTAATTGTCTGGTGTTGTGCGTTGTACGTGAGTATGACTGGTGTGTGTTCAAGTTTTTTCGCTTTTGTCTGCTTAGACCCTGTATTTAGGAGGGAGATCCGGTCTCTAGTTTGTACTTTGTTGTATGCTCTTTTTAGAGTTCTATTTACTAACCTAAACAAGACAATTATTGACCCACAGTCCAATAAACTACTCAACTTTGAGGGGGATCTCTGACTAAGAATCTCCCCCTCCCCCCCTTTCTCTTTATCCAATGAGGTAGAAACTTTTTTGTTACATATATAAATATATTTTTAATTAACATCTCATACATTTCAAATGTAGGAACATCTGTTGAATGTATCCAAGGGTCAGAGGGCAAGGAGAGAGATTTCACAGTATCCAAATGGCGAGGTACAAGGAGAGGAACAGACAGAATCTGCCAGGCAGTAATCAAAACTTACATATATTGTAATAAAGTAACTAGACTTGTGGAAAAGAAAAATAAAATCCTACATATATGGCATAGCTTGAATGAATGAGGAAGTGTAATATTGGCCTCACTAATTTATTGTTCAGGCAAAAAGAAAAAAACAGCTATCCTCACATTTTGTCCACCACAGCTCCTCCGTTTGGCTCCAGTGATTTACATATTACCAATTGCCAAAAATGAGCACCTCAGCACTGGCACAGATCGGTATAACCCTGCCTTGGCTTATACCCTCTATTGTAAGTGGCCAAATGACAAGCCTGGGGAAATATACAGTGCAGACACCAGTGCACTGCTTCCGTTCACCTATAAGCTTCAAGGATATCAAGGACCATGCCGACAGTACAGCTGGGTGACTCTTAAGTGAACCACAGTCATCTGAGAAGGACAACTACTCCAATGAGTTACTTACTGGAAGCCACAGTAAATATTAATTCAGGAAAGGACAATGTTTCCTCTAAGCTGTTTCTTTCATTTCTCTGGGTTAGGTTCTCTGATACTAGTCTTGTCTGAATTGAGTTACCCTTACCAAGAAATGTGGCCTTCGTTGCAACCTAATGACTAGACATGGCTCTCAGAACTCATTAATAAAACATCAATGATATCAAAGGTACCATGTGTGTGTGTGTGTTCTGTTCTATGACACATCAAGTTCGCATTATTCAAAAGCTCATTTCCATTTAAAGCCTGGATTGCTGCCAATATCTTTTACAGTTTTATCTCCATAAATGATGATCATAAAGAGCCAGGTTAGTCCCAGTCGCCACAGTACTTAAAGCGGATCTCCGGTATTAAAATGGCTGGAGGTCTGCTCCTCCTGTACCCAGTTTGGACAGCATGCACTTAGTCTACATGTCCATTCTTGGGTTTGCATATCAGCTTATGGAATACTGTGTACAGTTCTGGGCACCTGTGCTTAAGAAGGGGTCAATACAAAGATCTGTCCCACAATCTATTTATACCCCGGAGTGTAACCATAACCCGGGGGCATCCACTAAGTTTAGAGGAAAGGTGCTTTCTCCACCGACATAGGAGGGGATTCTTCTCTGTAAGAGCAGTGAGACTATGGAACTCGCTGCCAGAGGAGGTAGTAATGATGGATACAGTAAAAACATTCAAAAGTGGCCTAGATGCCTTCCTGGCATGTAATAACATTTCCAGCTATGGCTACTAGACCACTGGAAGGAGTTAAACAGGCTGAACTGGATGGACTAAAGTCTTTATTCAGCCTTACATACTATGTTACTATGTTATAGCTCTGGGTGACCCAGATTGAAAGATGGGTTGATGAAGGCACAGATAGCAGTGGTAGAGCAGTTACTTGACTTAGGGGAGGGCATCTGTTTGTCGTGAACTGGCTTCAAGGTGGCATTTTTATCATCTCATATTTTAGTGTCCATAACATCAGGTTATCCTGGGTGGTGTAGTTCTCTCTGGGAGCGGGGGCGGTTGTACATAGCAGCTTGTGTATCAATTCTTAGTACTGGATGAACTGAGGATTCTTACTGAATGAACTGAGGAGGATGGTGTTTGTTGGTCTGTTGGGGGCTGCGTGCTGTTGGTTTAAATGTTTCTAAAATAAGAGCAGTGGGTGATGCTGGGTGTTGCAGTTCAATAGCAGAGCAGCATAGCTTAACAACACATGGTAGTAAATTGCTTGTGATTTGTTTCTTAGTAGTGACTGGTTCCTCGAATGTCTTGTAAGGAGGCCTCATGTTTATAAGTGGTTCTTATAGGTGTCTTTCTCCTGAGCGATACAGATGCACTGTTATTTACGGAGAAAACTAAATTCTGTAGTTTATTTTTAGTGGGCGGACCAGCGCACCATTGTGTATGTTGAATGTGCCCATACTAGCTCATCACATGTACTAACATGGGCACACTAAAGAAGAGTGCATCTGCATTAAAGAGGAACAAAACCCTTCCTGGGCCCCCTTGTACCTCTGGCAATGCTGCCAGCTCTCAGTGACCCAGGTTTACAAAAACAGGTTTTTCTACCACCGAAACCATGCCCTCTGGCACTTTCGAGATCACCAATTGGCTGCTCTCAAGAGTGCTGGATGATGTTCATCAGCCAGATGGCCACATCCTCCGCTTCTTGTTGAGAGTGCACAAAGCTACAGGAGTACAGGGAATGAGCTGACGGCAAACACAACGTTGCAGGAGCCGCCTGTCAGGATTCCCTTACCTGACCCCCGGTCCAGCGGTGTCCCCGCCGCCTCCTCGTTCGGGCGCCAGCCGCGTCGGGCGGCTGCTCGCTCCTGGCCGAGCGTGCCCCCCTCCTCCTCTTCTGCCGGCGTCCCCGGCATCAGCGCGCGCGAGCACGTTCCTTCTATGCCCTGCGCTGCTCTCGGCGCGGCCGCCGGAGGAAGAGAGCCTGAGCTCAGCTGAGGGGAACGCCCCCTTTACTCTGCTTTGTACCCCGACCTCGAGCTGCCTCATCCTCCTGTACCGCTGCGATCTCTGATCTCCTGTTGCCGACCTCTGGCCTGTCTCTGGACTTCCGCTAACTCGCTCTTAGTCATTGGTTCTTCAGACCTCCAAACAGTAAGCTCTCATCCATCAGGCGTTTTCTGCGTCCCGGCAAGCGGGGGCTCCTACAGGTGAAGCTGGCTGCGGAGATTGGGGGTTGAGGGCTTACCTGGAGGGCTGGAGTTACCCGAGTGTGACACCGCCAGGAAAGGAGAGTTCACCGGCCGCTTTAACCCTAGAAACTGCTCTTGGTACATTATTCTTTCTTTATATATCCACAAACGCAGAGTGCAAGAAAGCACATAGCAAAAAGGGACCCGTGTACTCTCCTTCTTTCCTTTACAAAACTACAAGCATATTAACAACCATTCCTGCGATTATGATAATTAGGTTATCTTGCAACACTTATTTAATAAGAATAAGTAAGGTCCCACAGCATTCTCCTGGATTATCGTCTGTTATTTTTGCCATGACAATCCCCTTTAAAGGAGGACAAAAACTCAAAAATAAATTAGGGCTCTCTAAAATCAGCAGGGGGGGCATTCAATTTATGTGTGCATCATATGGTGGCCTGGGAAGCCCAAAACCCCCTCCAAGATACTTACCTAGTTCCGGCATTGCTACACAGCTTCTGGATCGCAACCCTAAATGACTGCTGTCAACTAGGTGCACACACAATACTGTGAAAGCCAACCATCCGTGAACCTCACTGGCTGTTGTGTGGGGTAACCTCACTGGCTGTTGTCACAAGGGGTAACAAAGCTCTATGGGATTTTAAAGTGTTGGTTCTATTAATGACATACACAGATTAAGAAAGGGTCCTGTTGCAAACCTGCTTTGGTTTCTTTACATTATGTGGTACATTATTTTAACATATCTAAGTACTTTGTAAAAATTTGTAATGTTTAACCGTATGTGTTATTTATATATTTTTTATTTTTTTTTAGGTATCAGCGAAAATGTTTGCATCTCTGAATGTATGATGCCCGATAAAATGGCATCATGCTGGTCCTCCATCCTAATAATCTACCTTATCCTATTACTCCTGGAACAAAAGGCTCTGGGGTGCCCTGCCCGCTGTGAATGCACACCACAGATCCGTTCAGTTATTTGTCATCGTAAGCGCCTCTCAGCTGTTCCTGATGGCATTCCTTCTGAAACAAAGCTCCTGGATATTAGTAAAAACCGCATTCGGTGCCTGAATCCTGGTGAATTCTCTTCCTTTCCACAACTGGAAGAATTGGACCTTAGTGAAAACATTATCTCAATTATTGAGCCAGGGGCCTTTGCCGACCTTTTCTACCTACAAACCTTGAAGCTGAGAGGGAACCAGCTGAAGCTTATTCCAACTGGAGTATTCAACAAACTTAGCAATCTGACTTTGTTGGATATAAGTGAAAATAAAATAGTTATTTTGTTGGATTTCATGTTTCAAGATCTTCGAAACTTAAAAAGCCTTGAAGTTGGCGACAATGAATTGTTGTACATTTCACAAAAAGCCTTTTCTGGACTGGTAGGACTAGAGAAGCTAACTATTGAAAAATGCAACTTAACTACTATATCTGTTGACTCGTTGTCCTACCTGCAAGGTCTTGAGGTACTGAGGCTTCGTCACTTGGCCATCAGCTCGTTAGAAGAACAAAACTTCCTCAAACTTTCTAACCTTAAAGAATTGGAAATCGACAGCTGGCCTTTTCTAGAGGAGATTTGTCCAACAGCTTTTCAAGGATTGAATCTTACATCTCTATTTATTACCTACACCAACCTTACCTCAGTGCCAGTAATTGCTCTAAGAAGTCTTACTTATTTGGAATATCTGAACCTGTCCTACAACCCTATTAGAGTCATTCAGCGAGGTTCCTTCCGTGACCTAATCAGGCTCAGAGAGCTTCATATAGTTGGTGCATCTCTCACTATGGTGGAATCCCAAGCCTTTTATGGACTGAGGCAGATAAGACTTCTGAATGTCTCAAATAATCTCCTATCAACTTTACAAGAAAACGCTTTCCAGTCTGTCAATACATTAGAGACACTCAGAGTGGACAACAATCCACTTGCCTGTGACTGTCGGCTATTGTGGATTTTGCAGCGAAGAAAGACTCTTAATTTTGATGGCCATCAACCTGTTTGTTCTACTCCTGCTGAGATCCAAGGCAATGCCCTGTGTGACTTCCCTGATTCAATACTTTTTGAATATTTTACATGCCAAAAGCCCAAAATTAGGGACAGAAAGCTTCAGCACATCATAGCACACGAAGGGCAGCCAGTATCATTCCACTGTAAGGCAGATGGAGAACCTGTCCCCCTCATTGTCTGGGTTTCACCACAAAGAAGAATGATTACAAGCAGGAGTGTGGGTAGATCTACTGTGCTACCAGAGGGCACACTGGAGATAAGATATGCTCAAGTACAGGACAGTGGAACATATATTTGTATTGCAACTAATGCTGGCGGCAATGATACTTACTTTGCAACATTGACTGTAAAAGGTGACAACTCTCCATACTCAAACCGAACACTGTATTTATCTGAATATAATGACACCTCCCATAATGACACGCATGTTTTCTTGAAGTTTACCCTTGACCTGAAAACTATTTTGGTCTCAACAGCCATGGGCTGCATAACATTCCTAGGGGTTGTACTTTTCTGTTTTCTTCTTCTTTTTGTTTGGAGCAGAGGAAGAGGACAACATAAAAATAATTTCTCAGTGGAGTATTCATTTCGCAAGGTTGATGGGCCTGCTTCTGCTGCAGGCCAAGGGGGAGCTAGAAAGTTTAACATGAAAATGATATAAATATCAATGTAGTAATTTACATTAGGACACTGTGAATTTGCTCTATAAAGATGGTGAATTGAAAGATGGGCCTCATTGACGAGCTCCTGTTACAGTGTTGCCCACAGTGTCAACCACAGTAAGGGCTATTGACTTCCTTTAGTCAAGTGGATTGTCTTGAGTTAACAGTCAACAGACAATGTGGTTAAAGTAATTGTTAATACTTGGAAACAAATGTATTGGATACCAAGTTCAAAACAGGAAAAACCTGTCTATAAGCAACGTAAAATCCTACACACACACAAATTAAAGTAACACTATTGCAAAATGTTGTAATATTAAAAATTCATATAAATGCATCGGCTGATGAGAGAAGGGGTCATTCATACACCCCAACTAAATAAAACTCACACCAAGCTTGTGTTTTTTTTTTCTTCTGATTGGAAAAAATTCAGGGGTGACAGGTTTAGTCTATAAAAGGTGACAGAATCTGTCACCACAGATATCATCTTCCTTCCATCAAAATAAAAAAAACAAGCCTGGCTGGATATTTCCTGATGCCGGGTGCATAAGTGATCCCTCCTCCCGACATCCATCATATTTATATGGATTTTTATCATTTTTCATGATAGTTCTCCTTTAACTTTAGTCCATGTGCTATGAGTTTACATCTTCCTCTAACAGCCCCTCCTGATTGGCTTGCTCACCTATTCCAGCGCAGGTCTAGCAGCCTCAGCATGTACTGCTGGCTGCTGATGTTGCTTCAATAGGAGACCCCAGCTACAGCAGTCTGAGCTACAGTTTACAGTTCTCCAGAAAGAAGTAGACCTGGTGCTTGAGTCGAATAAGCTTAAACTGGACCAACAGCCTTGCACAACTAAATAAAAAACTCCATGAAACTCACTTACTCCATCATTGTCACCACTTACATTTGCTCCTGCATCCACTCAATCCTGAAACGCTCCCTCACAGATTTTCTCCTGGTCGTGGCCACCTTGCAGGACCTGGGAGGCTTCCTTTCCCAGCATCCCAGTCATGCTTCTGCCTGGATTTAACTGACTTAGCCCAGAATACTCAGTGGTAGGAAAATTAGCAGCACATCCTCTTTGCATGCTACCTGTAGCTCTATAGGACCCCATTAAGGGGGGGGGGATCAACTGCAAGGTTAGTTACAAAGAGGTAAATTATTTTTATATGAAGCATTCTAAATTTCCCTGGAAAGGGATGCACATGAGCACTATTTATTGTAAGGGTGTTGGCCCTGGTTATGAGGGGCAAGAAGGCTTTGGGCTGAGAAAGCCTGTCATATAGGGACAGACTTTCCCTCGTTTAATGATACTGACTAAATGCCAGGCAGAAATGTCATAAATCAAAAGAACAAAATCCAGCATTTTGCAGGACATAAGGCTCGATTCAGAGAGACAAAAAAAGACTTTCGATTTTGTGCCGATTTCGTATTATTTTCAAATTTTCCCGCTCACGTATGAGTGTGCGAGTGATTCTATGCAGGCATTGCAAACCTTCTGTAAAGTTTCCGTCCGTTCGTATGCCAGAGTACGAGTACGAGGATGTAATTTTCCATCGTGACTTTTCTGTTTCATTTTCTCAGATTACAACATCAGATTTCGATTTTTCCCTTTTTCCATCGTCTCCTTGCACGAATCCTTTACGTTTCCCAATAGATTCGGTTTTCCTTTTTCAATAAATAATCGTCTGGACGAAAATCCTTACAATCTTGCGCCTGCGCACTACAAACTTAACTCATTAAAGTGCTTGCCTCCATATTTGACACCCTCACTTCTACTACAATGTTTAGCTATATCACTTAGCCCTATCCTCCATCTTCCCTTTTGGACCCCTAAAGCTCCCCACAACCACTTAGCCCTATCCTCCAGCTTCCCTTTTGGACCCTTAAAGCACACCACAACCACTTAGCACTATCCTCCATCTTCCCTTTTGGACCCTTAAAGCACATCACAACCACTTAGCCCTATCCTCCATCTTCCCTTTTGGACCCTTAAAGCACACCACAACCACTTAGCCCTATCCTCCATCTTCCCTTTTGGACCCTTAAAGCACACCACAACCACTTAGCCCTATCCTTCATCTTTCCTTTTGGACCCTTAAAGCTCACCACAACCACTTAGCCCTATCCTCCATCTTCCCTTTTGGACCCTTAAAGCACACCCCAACCACTTAGCCCTATCCTTCATCTT